>CM061542.1:300086885-300686885 GCA_030864215.1 Capsicum pubescens | reverse complement strand
CTTGGCGGTAGACTGGATTCTTCCAAAAGCAATCTAGACGTAAAAATAACAGGCGCATATGCTCAATGTCGGAAAATTAGGCAACAACAAAGACGGTCCAAGCTAAAAAGACATGAAGTATAGATTATCACATTCTTTAGATAGTCCCGATCTTTTTAGTTACTTCGTGAACAATTTAGATAAGAAGCGCCGCTCCAGTATATATAGAGACTCCTTTAACACGTCAAAATTCTACAGCACATAAAATTTAAGAACCACCTCCACATCGGAAGTGGTTTGCTTTGATTCCAGAGAACAGGCATTCACTACACGGTTAGTAAAATATATGGTTACCCGAATATCACAGTCTTTTGAAGTCCTCAAAATGTCATAGATGAGGCCCTTGTGATCAACACATTGTATTTGAAGCAGCGTATGAACTGGGCTCAATAAGTTATCCACTGTGACGGTTGCTTTCTTTAATTTTGCCGTATCAGAAGCAGCGGACATGGGAACTGCTTCCTTAGACAATTCACAACTAAACAACTCTTCCGCAACTTCTTGTGGAAGTGAAGTAAATCCTTGCTGAACTTCACATTCAGGCCCGGACAACTGAAGTTCACAGCTAATGCAATATTCTCCCAGAACATCGCTTAGGTGTTCACATGTCTCATCTCGTCTTTGTTTTGTGTGCAGCAAGTCCCTGATATGCAAGAATACCAAGCAGAAATGTAAATATTACCACATAATGGGCAATTGCTGATAACTGTTAATGCTTAGATTTTTCCTCAGCTGATAGGATATGAATATCAACTAACGGCCCAACACTTAAATCATATAATGGAAATGAAGTTTGAATTGTCAAAAGGGTCAACAACAGAAAAATCACATTAGTCTACAATAAACACGTGAATATATTAGCAAAGAGTCGCACATAACTTGGGGGCAGGTTTTTGTGGAACATAAGTTACATCCGTGATTATTTTGTGTTAAACAATCTGGCTGTTCTAAGATATCATATTATGAAATTGGTATCAAGCCACCAACAGCATCTCCGCTGTCAACTGTTCAGTTTTCTGGTCTAAATTGCAAAAACAATGAAATACTTCCAACAATTAATACAAAAACAGAAGATTCATAACTGCTTTGGCTGACATATTGCATAACCAATCAACTAAACCTCAACCTCAAACTACTGGGGGTCGGCTGTATGATTCCACTGTATTCAATTTGCTCTATACAAAACAAAAATTCATTCCAAAAGAACCAACAAACCCAGTGTAATGTGTGGTCTGGGCCTCTGGGGAGGGTAGAGTGTATGCAGACCTTACCTACATTGAGAAGGTAGAGAAGTTGTTTCTAATAGACCCTTGCTCAGAGAACAATAAAAGAGTGGCCATAGCAACAGCCAGAAACAACAAGACAATAAGATGACCGAAGCTAAAGGAAATGGGAAAAAACAGAATTTTCGTAGAGAATTCACTAAAGGGCATCCATGTCTTCTAACATTTAAGATCTTACGGTATTGGTTCGATATACAAGTGTAAGGACAGCATAATGCTTGAGAATTGAGTTCGACATTGTTAGGTCACCTTAATGTTTGTTGGACTTAGTTAATACTTATCAGGTAAAAAAGGGACTTTGTTCAGTCGAATAGCCAATCACCAGTGGTGTACCTAGTTCAACCATCAGAGATAGTGTCGTCTAATGGCATTTGCAGTGTCAACAAAGATGCAGCAAGGCCACAGAATAAACAATCTTATACTGAATAGAGCACTAATTAACAAAGGTGGGGTAAACCTGTTGAGAACATGAAGAGACTTACATGCCATCGGTTATGAAGAAGAGATCCAAAACCTTGTCATCTGGCGTTGTCATAACTTTTACTCTTTGAATTGTTAGCTCAAGCTCGCAAAGGATCTTAGTAACATCTAAAAAGCACATATAACCACATGAGAACTCTACGAAGCCGCGAGCAAGTAAAAAAAGCACAAAAAGTTAGATGAGTGTACTTACCATGTAGCAACCCTTTCCTGTCTAGGCAAAACACCTTCAATAAGTAAACTGGAGGTGGTGCGGAAGCAGTGGATTGTTGGTTTAGGTAAAATGAAATCATGCATGAGGGACATGTAAACATAAGCCTATTTTTCAAGCTTCCCCAATCAACCTTTAGCGAGCTTGGACGCGGCACAACCCATAGTACTATGTAACACCATTTCCCATCGGTGGCAAAATCTGTATTAATTTATCCATTGATATCATACAATATGTTAAGTAGCTGTTGAATCAAATCATGAAAGCGTTAAAATCAAAGATGAGCTCACACACATTCCGTCGGGAAAATGCAACAGCTTGAAGCTATATGTAAACTTGAAAACACATAAGTTGGAAACAAACAATGCGATGATTCATAAATCACTCCTCTCCCACTAACAGCTTTCGCACAACACTGAGTACTAAAAACATAGATTGGCAAACTAGAAGGTCAAAGCTTATTTATTAACATATTTTCACTTTCTGTTGATATGTCAGACGACTAACAACCTAAATCCAAAAATTTACACAAAATACACAAACCTTTAGCCTATGTTGCTTGCAGCAACAACAATAAATCCAGTGTATTCCCACATAGTGGGGTCTGTGAAGGGTAAAATGTACGCAGTCCATACCACTATCTCCGAAGAAGTAGAGAGGTTGTTTCCGTTAGACCCCCGGCTCCTTATGTTGCTTGCACTCTCAATAATTATTGTTGCACCCGTGTCGGATTCTTCAAAATCCACTACTTTTGGAGTATCCAACACACATCCATTGACATTTTGAAAGAGTCCGAGCAACATAGCCTTTAGCCACAATTTTCGTATATTGAAATGCCTTGCTATATTGCGAGGGACGAAGATAGAAGCCCAGATACAGGTTTGGGGCAACCCAGTACCTTTTGCTCTACCAATATATTTGCATTTAAAAAGAATCATCAAATATTTGCAAATATTAAATTTAAAATCTCAGTTCTTAGGACTTGAAATCGCCGTTCCAAAATTCAGAACCCAACAACAACAGCATACCCAGTATAATCCCACAAAGTAGGGCCTAGGAGGGGAGAGTGTACACAGACCTTACCACTACCTTAGAGGTAGAGAGGCTGTTCTCAATAGACCCTCAGCTCAACAGTCCAAAGCAGTATATAGAAAGAAACAATGGAAATGAAGACAGTCACGACAAAACACTATATACAACCTCACAAATTATCCTAAGCAGTAGGCATAACATAACAAAACAAAAGAATAATCGTTAAAATTCAGAACCCGTAAAGTTGAAATCTTTGCTCCGCCTCCAGCTATTACGACATATAACATAGATGCAAATCAACCACAAACCATCAGTTTATCAAGCAAAATCAACATCCAATGTTGCATTAAAAGACATACATGACAATCAACCCCAAATCATAAGCTTAGCAAGACAAAATTAGCATTCAATAATGAAAACTCAACTCTGCCTAAAATGAGATTAAAAATATAACAAATGACCAATAAATTCCAACCAAAAAAAAAAAGTTAAACTGATGAAAAAAATGATGCTTCACAACAACAACAACAACAACAGTATCAATTTATGTGACATTTTTTCGAATTTTGAACGTCAAACAGTTTAATTTTGACAGTAATTCGGCATGAAAAATATATGAAACAACTAACATAAAAATAAAAACTTATTTAAATCTTGAAATCCGAAAATTTCCACATAAATTGGTACATAGAGAGGAATAATTTCCAAAAGCAACAACAATTAGTACCAATTTATGTCACATGTTCGAATATCGAGAGTCAAATAGCTTAATTTTGGCCATAAATAACATTAAAAAAAAACCATTTAAATCTCAAAATTCGAAAAGTATCACATAAATTAGCTTAATTTTGACCATAAACAACATTAAAAAAAACTTATTTGAATCTCGAAATTCGACAAATAACACGTAAATTAGCTTAATTTTGACCATAAATAACATTAAAAAAAAAACTTATTTGAATCTCGAAATTCGAAAAATACCACGTAAATTAGCTTAAATTTGACCATAAATAACATTAAAAAAACTTATTTGAATCTCGAAATTTGAAAAATATCATGTAAATTGAGATAAAAGTAATAGTTTGCAAAAAAAAATAAAAATTTAGCTGACCTGCACGAGTAACATAGAGTCCAAATTCAAGAACAATTCGACATAAATCACATCCAAGTCCAGCTTTATCGGGGCAATTCACCGTTATAGCAGTCGGGTCACCGGGTTTACCCGAATGTTCAATCAATACGACGTCGTCCCATGCAATTCCCATTTTCACCGGAACCGGTGTGAATATATCAGAAATTTCTCCGGGAAGAATTCACCGGAAACCGGCGAATGAAAACTTATGGGGGTAAATACATAAATAAAGGAAAATTTTAGGGGCTATATAAGCAAAATCGCCGCCGTTTGTTCTACAACAAATTGGATGATTTTATACTACTATTTATTTATTTTTTTCTCAGTGTGATAATAATTTGTTGTTGAAGAAGAAGTTGTTTGGTGTGTGGCCCACAGACACATCATATCCACGTCAGATGGTGGTTTTGTCATTTATAAAAATTAATTAAATAGTAATAAAATAATTGCGCGGTGTCTGGTATTTATTTTGGGTTCGAATAATCTTAGGGCCCGTTTGGGATTGCTGTTGCAAAATTGTTTATTTGAGAAATATTTTTATAAAATGGCTTTTCAAAAAATTATTTTTTAAAAAATAGTTTGTGTTTGGTAAATTCATTCGAAAAGTGTTTTTGATAATCAAATTATGTTTGAATAATCTTTTTCAAGAAGTGCTTTTTTGAGACAAATGACCCAAAAAGACATCTATCAATGGACTTTTATTACTAAAATCAATTTATAAAGAAATATTATTTTAAATATCTAGTATAATATTTTTAATTAAATTATTTTATTTAATTAAAAAGTACGTACTCTAGAATTTTCAATCAATATTTATATACATAAATACATTAAAAATAAATAAATGGTGATATATTACTTAAATAATTTAAATATTACTTAAAACATCAAACACAAATGAATATAAAAGTTATTTCATAAATTAAATCACTACATATAAAAAATTAACGGCAAAAATAATTGGCCCTTCATACATCACAAAAATTCTCGACATTACTCATTTTCTATGCATTAGAGATATATGATTAATAATAAGAACATTACACAAAATAGTGAAAGAAAAATATTATTGTCAAAATTAAAACTTAACAAAATCAAAGAATTTCACAGACAACGATATTATCACATATGCTATTATATGTATGCACATAAAAAATTTAATTATATCATGATAATTATTAAAAAAACATACCTTCAAATGAGAAAGCAATTTTGATTCAAAAAATAACTTATTAATAACAAAGATGACTTTATATTTTGGAGAGCAGTAAAATATATGTATATATGAGAAATATTATCTGTATTTATAGATGAAGGAGAAGGTGTGCAATACGCTAAACTCGTTGAATGAAAAGAAGGTTTGAAAAAAATTTTCAAATAAATATTTAATTAGAATCTATCTTCTTTTTGTTACCTTATTTTTTGGATTCATTTTACTTTGTCAAATTTACTAAAATTTAGCAAACTCTATATTCATGTTTACAAATATCTAAATGAGATAATATTTGTTATTTTTTGTCTTTTCTTTTGGATATGTCTTTACCATTTCAATTCTAAAATTAAGTAGCCAAATTCATATACGTATACTACCTGATGACAAATATTTAAAATAAAATTCTATCTATTATTTGTTATATTTTTTTAATATATTTTTACGGTTTCAAAATTTACTACAAATAAGCAGTCATCATATTCATATATATATACAATATATACGTATACTACCTGATGACAAATATTTAAAATAAAATTCTATCTATTATTTGTTATCTTTTTTAATATATTTTTACTGTGTCAAAATTTACTACGAATAAGCAGTCATCATATATATATATATATATATATACTATATTTCTTTTCTTTTCTTTTCTATATTTCTTTTCTATATTATAGAAGAGTTAGTTTGGTAATGGGATGGAAATGACATAACAAGTTTCTCTAGGGGTAATTTGGTCATTACAATAAATTATAGGCTCAATTCAATTATTTTGTGTGCTTTGACTTTGGAACTTCATCAAAAGTTTGAATACAACCCCATTATTTTCTCTTTAGTTACAAGCAATGCCATTGAAGAAATTTACCATAATGTCATCACACATATTTCCACACATGTGAGCCCTCTATCTTCCATTTATTTTTCAATCTTTTTTTTTTTTATGTATAAAATTATTTCAAATATATTTAAGTAAATTGATTAGTAGGATGATAATTTATTGTAAAAATTAATTATAATTGATGCAATTAAATAAATTTTATTATTTATTTAATTTCATATCAAACATATAATTTACTTTCTTTCTTATTTGTTATTACATTTTCACCTAATTTAAATTTTTTCCTAATATATTCAATCGTGATATTACTATATCATCTCTAATTAATTATCATGGCCATCTAAGTATCATGTCACTTAAATTGGAGTAGAAATTTTTTTACACAATAATTAAAAATTTAAATTATTTAAAAAAATATTATTTTTCTTTTCTATTCTATTCTATTATATATATATATATATTTTTTTTCTTTTCTATATATTAGAAATGATGGTTTTGACATGTTAGCTTATGAGTATTAAAACAAAGTTTTACGATACTAAGGTCTATAAAATACTTTGTAAGATTAGTTTGTTTAGGAAAATTGTATTTTGTGTTTTAATGTTTGAACCTTATCAACAACTATAAGAAAAGTCCTTCCATTTTGAATTAATTACAACTCATGTCATTCCAATAAATTATCACTTTGCCATTGATGCTACTCCTGTTGAATATGATGGAGCCCACATATAATTAATTATTATAAATTATTTATATAATAAAAATTAATAATATTTAATTAAAAAATTAAATAAATATTTATGACATGCCTGCTTCAACCGTAATTGTACTATATTACCCCTAACTAATTATTATACCACACCTAATTAATTATTATAAGTTATTTATATATTAAAAAATTAATAATATTTAATTAAAAAATAAAATAGATATTTATGACATGTCTGCTTCAACCGTAATTGTACCATATCACTCCTAATTAATTATTATACTGCTCCTAATTAATTATTATAAGTTATTTATACATTAAGAAATTAATAATATTTAAGTAAAAAATAAAATAGACATTTATGACATGTCTGCTTCAACCGTAATTTTACTATATCACCCCTAATTAATTATTATGGTCATTTAAGCATTGTGTCACATAAGTTGAAATAAAAAATAATAATTTAATAGGTTATATATTTCAAAAAAATTACATGAAAATACTAGAAATCACAATAATTAACAACTTAAAAGATTTAAAAGATATAAAATATTTGGCCGACTCTTGAAGTTATATTAGTGCCGCTGAAAATGAAATAGAAGAAAAGTATTATAAATCACAATAATTAAAAACATAAATTATTTTAAAAATATAATTGATTATCAATGCCACAAAATTTTGGACAAAAAGAGTAACGTATTCAAAGGGCAAAAGAGTAAAATTTTCATGACATTTAAAAAAAAAAAAATAGAAATTGCTACATATACTCAAAGGCAAAAGAGTAAAAACACATAAGAGATAAATGTTGAGAAATCAAGAAGCACCAAATGTTACAAATGTATTATTAACATTTGTAACATTCAACACATTTCTAAATGTTTCTAAATTCTTCTTGAATCAACACATGCACATAATAAAAATAATAAATAATAATAATTACATTTTACTATATCATCCCTAATTAATTGTTATGGTCATTTAAGCAGTGTGCCACATAAGTTGAAATAGAAAAAATATTATAAATTACAATGATAAAAAATTTAAATTATTTAAAAAATATAATTGGCTATTGTCGACACAAAACTCTGGACAAGGAGAGTTGCATATATTATTCAAAAAAAATTATATAAAAAGTATTATAAATTATAATAGTTAACAAGTTAAAATATCTAAGAACAATTTAATATGTTATATATTTCAAAAAAATTATATGAAAAATACTAGAAATCACAATAATTAACAACTTAAAAGATTTAAAAGATATAAAATATTTGATCGATTTTTGAAATTATATTAGTGTCACTGAAATTGGAATAGAAGAAAAGTATTATAAATCACAATAATCAAAAACTTAAATTATTTTTAAAACATAATTGACTATCAATGCCATAAAAATTTGGACAAGAAGAGTAACGTATTTAAAGGGCAAAAGAGTAAAAACAAACAAGAGATAAATGTAGAGAAATCAAGAAGCACCAAATGGATTATTAGCATTTGTAACATTCAACACATTTCTAAATGTTTCCAAATTACAATAGTTAACAATTTAAAATATCTAAAAATAATTTAATATGTTATATATTTCAAAAAAATTACATGAAAAATACTAGAAATCACAATAATTAACAACTTAAAAGATTTAAAAGATATAAAATATTTGGTCGACTCTTGAAATTATATTAGTGTCACTGGAATTGGAATAGAAGAAAAGTATTATAAATCACAATAATTAAAAACTTAAATTATTTTTAAAATATAACTGACTATCAATGCCACAAAAGTTTGGACAAGAAAAATAATACATATTATTTGAAAATTACATAAAAATATTATAAATTACAATAGTTAACAAATTAAATTATATAAATACCTATTAAAAGTATGATTGATTATCTAAATTCTATTTATGTCATATAAATTGAGATAAAAATTAACATATTGAACCCGTGTTAGATCTCGAATGAATCTTAAAATGTATATGCAATTCTTTTTAAAAAATAAACTTCTATTTAAATATATCAAAATCAAAAAGGTAAATTTTAATGCAACACGTTAAACAATGTATAAGAACTAATGTTAACATAAATAATACCATCATTTACTAATAGAAGCATTACTAATACAAATATTACTAATATATTCTATTCAAAAAGAAAATTTATACACTATAACAAATGACTCCTATGTTTCAATAGAAGGAATATATACAAAAGAAAAGTTTGATAAAAAATTTACAGAAATATATTTTATAAGTATATTTTATCGTACCGATGAAAACATTCTAATGCTCAAACTTCCTACTCCAACATAAATTCTAAAACTTAAAAATTGCAATCCACATGTTTTATTGTTGGGCCCGTGCTGACACGGGCCTTGCACTTCTAGTTTTAACAAATATGTCACTTTTCATGAATTATTCATTGAAAATTAAATTTTTGAGAAAAAAATATATGTGATGTCAAAGTACAATCTTGTAACGTATATATATATATATATATATATATATATATATATATATATATATATATATATATATATATATATATATACATATTTTGTTTGTGATAGGGATAATTCTGTCATAAAAAAATAATTTTCTGCTTCTGCTTTTTTTTTTTTTAAAGCAGAAATTTTCTGCTTCTTCCAGTATTTGTTTTGCACGTGAATAATATTGATGGTATCGAAAGTTTTGAATTAGAATAATCTTTGATGGTATTGGAATTCGAATAATCATGATGGTATCTAAAGATTTTGCTAGTGCCTGGTATTTGTTTTGGGTTCGAATAACCTCGATGATATTCTACTTGTGTTCGGTATTTGTTTTGGGTTTAAATAATCTTAGATGGTATCGAAAGATTTTACTAGTGCCGAGTATTTATTCTGGATCGAATAATCTTTGATCATATTGAAAGATTCTTACTAATGTGCGATATTTGTTTTGCGGGTGAATAATATTAATGGTATCGAAAGATTATTCGTGGGTTTGATATTCGTTTTGGGTTACAATGATGTTGATGGTATTGTACTTGTGTTCGGTATTTGTTTTGGGTTTGAATAATCTAAATGATATCGAAAGATTTTACTGGTGTCCGATATTTATTTTGAAATCGAATAATTTTGATGGTATCAAAAGTTTTTTTGGACGTCTAGTACTTGTTTTGGGTTTGAATAACCTTTGGTGGAATTGAAAGATTTTACTGGTGTCCGGTATTTATATTGGATTTGAATAATCTTTAATGTCTGTATTTGTCATTTGATCAAAATTACTCGTATTATTTTTTATCGAACTTGTACTTTTTATGCTATCTCTGCTTCCTATATTTGACGGTAATTTCTAGGATTCGTTACTCGTACTAAACCACCATACAAAGAAATCTTTTAGGAGTAATTGTTCCTTCATTTTAATTTGTTTGTCTAATATTAACTTAAAACAAAGTTTAACAAAATAAATAAGAATTCGAATTTTGTGATCTAAAATTAAAAATATATATACTGCACCAAAATACTTTTTAATCTTGATTCTTATAGTACTAAACATGCTAGGTAGAAAGTGAGAAATAAAGAAATACTCTTTTTGGAATGATTTTAAAAAAAGTAAGATAAATAAATTAAAACTAATTACTATTACTTTTTGGTTTTAAATCTTAGATCCACTTTTTAATTAGCAAGATTCGAAGATCAATACCATGTGATTTTTACATTGTTTAATTAGTTATCAATATTGTTTATTACTTACTATCTCCGTTCCATTTTATGTGTCGCCATTTGACCGGACACGGAGTTTAAGAAATAAGGAAAGACTTGGTAATGTTTTACCAAATTGTCCTTTATCAAAAAAATGTGCTAGTGTCTTTTTTTTAATTAAGTGGGGCCAATAAGGATAAAAGTGAAATTGTATCTTTAAATAATTGTCAACTAAGGAAAGATGACATTCTTTTGGGGACGGACTAAAAAGAAAACGATGACACATAAAATGGGACGGAGGGAGTATGTTTTTGTTATTCAATAAGGAAAAGGGTCAAATGTGCTCCTAAATTTTGCGAAAAGGTCCAAACACACCCTCCGTTACAAGTTTGATCCAAATATGTTGTCCTCGCTGTTAAAGTTTAAGACCAAATATAGGCCTTTAGTGTAACACCCCGTATTCAAGTACATGTATTTGCGTATTCAAGTACGTGTATTGGTTTTATTTATATGGAATTAATTTTTTATTTTATTTATACCGAAATTTGCCAGTCGATGGTTCCATGCGAAGGTTATTGAATAAGATTTTCAACGATATAAAGATTTCACAAAACGGATAGGTTTCGGATATAATCGAGCATGTTCGAAACTATAAAACGGTTGCCGGGATATTTGGGAATAGTAAATGTGCAGGAAAATTTCCTGCACACAAATTACTGAGGCCAGCCAAATTTTTGGATCAACTTCGAACTATCATAACTCCCATAATATAATGAAATGGGAGAGATGCGACCTATGAAAAGAAATATCTTTGAGTCTTCTTTCCAATGCAATTGGTTTCATCCAAATCCAACGTCTGAGTAAGGAGTTATACTCGTTTTACTTCAGCCTATCAAAACAGATTTTTAGGGTCAAATTCAAACGACCATAACTCCTTGTACAGGACGAACTGGGTGGCCTACTTTATATGAAATGAAAGCCCTTTGAATTATTCTTCCAACGATACCAATTTCACCCAAATCCAATATCGGAGAAAAGAGTTATGATTGATCTACTTTAGCTTGTCAAAATAGTCCACCAAAGGGCAGATTTGACATTATTTAAATTTTAAAGGCATTTTGGTCATTTCCTATTATATTATGGACGGGAATATGTGTATATATACATGTATATGAGTTTAAAAACTCATTTTCATCATCAATCATTGAGAAAGAACAAACCCTAGCCAAATTTGACCTTTAAATTACTTTTGATTCATCCGTAGAAATTCCAAAGTAATCCGATAACTGCGTTTGTCATCTCAAGAGCTTCGAACGACACCTATTATTTGTGCAAACAGGATTGCATAATCAAGAGGTGAATTCTAAGGTATGATTATTGTTTGCCTTTGTTCTTTTCCATATGTATATGTGTGATAGAGGATTATATGTATTGGTTGTTATTAAAAGGTGATGGAAATAGGGTTATGGACTATTTTGCATGGTTTGGTTGTATCGAATTGTGGAAGGTGGATATGGTAATTGAGTTATGGAAGGTGGATATGATGATATACTATTGAATTAATGATTATTTATGTCTATCGCTCAATTTGGTTTAATGGATTGGTTGGAAGGATAAATGAATCCAAACTTGATATTGGAGGATGTTGTATGAATATGCATGACATGTGAATATAATTGGAGTATAAGAGGGTTAAAGTGACACCCTTTATGGTGTAATTAAGGCTTACTACTTAACCACTAGTTTGGTGAATTCAAATAATTGAATTGTGACGTTTGGTTGCTAATACTAGATTGCTATATATGTTCATTGTAGATAAGTAATTCGAAAAGACGGGAAGTGCATTTGGGACTAGTATTGAAGGTTGACAGTCAGGTATGCAAAGCATACTCTATACCATATCTTTGGCATGAAAGTGAACAATTGTTCTATTAAGAAAGTTTCCAAAGTTATTCAATAACATGTGATCCATAAAGGTTTTGTATGATGTCCTACGTTACCAATGAACTTGTTTCCACCCTACAAGATGTCAAGCCATTCCAATAATTACTTGTTTTCCAAATCTTATATGTTTATTTCACTAATGAATGTCAGAAGGTATCTGGTTACTCAAACAAGATCCATGTGCTATTAATGACTCCAAAACGTTTCATTGATATACCAATAAGTTCCTACTTCATTGTTATGGCATTGATGACTCCAAAACACTTCATTGATGTGCCAATGAGTTCTTACTTCATTGTTATTGCATTAATGGTCTATTTATATGTCTCTTATTGATGTATCATTGTTTCAAAGTATTAAAAATGCGGTGGCGACCGAAATAACAATCTCAAAGATTAATTGAACTATGTGATGGAAGTTCTCTCTTATTAGGGTGGTATCCCAGGGGCATAAGCATATCATGGGTCGATCCCTATTTATGTGTTTATGGGTGGTATCCCAGAGGCATAAGCCTATCATGGGTCGATCCCAGTTGATATGTACTGGAGGTAGCCTAATGGTCACAGTAAGTACAGTAATGATTACAAAGATGATAAGAACGAAGGTAAAGTGATTGAATAAATACAATGTACAGGTTGTCACAAGTTCTAGTAAGTGTGGTTCACTCCTATTACGATTTATTCACTTGTTTCTGATTTCTATTGAGCTCCTATATCATATGTGATTATCTACATCTTTACATACTCAGTACATATTTCGTACTGACGTCCCCCACGGGGGACCCGCATTTCATGCTGCAGGCACAGGTACCTTAGCTCATACACCTCACAAGTAGGAGCCAAGATATCCAGCTGCTTTTGGTGAGCTCCAGTTTGCTTCGGGGCTTTCCGTGTCATATCCAGTCACTTTTGGTATTGTATAGAAGTTAGTTATATGGTGTGGTGTGTCCCGACCTTAGTTAAACTCTGTGTATTGTCTAGAGGCTTTGTAGACCTAATGTACAGTCAGGGTGGTGTTTTGTTAATAGACGTGATGACTCCAACGACTAAGTATTTTATATACATATATATGTGTGCTCGAGCTTATACAGGTGGTTATTTCCTTTTATATGCGACATGATGTTGTCCGAATTTCGGGTTCGTCATAGAGGTATGCATGGGAAGTATAAAGTTATGAGATGGTTCTCCCGGGCCTCCTCGGTTACGGGTGCCGGTCCGCCCCAATAGGATTTGAGGCGTGACAATGGGGTTCAACGTCTGCTATATATACATAAAAAAATAATTTTAAGTTTGTAGATATAGTATAATTTTTCGTCGAAGGAGGTTCGGATGACCCCCCTCACTATTAGCTAGTTTTGTCCCTGCGTATAGCCGTATACATCGTCCTCCCTAGATCCTACTAGTAAAATTATATTACGTATGTTATTGTAATAACGAGGGAGAGAAAACATTATAATTAGATTACTTTTGCAAGTAATTAAGATTAGCCAACATATAATCTCATGTTAATTTATCACTTAATTGTAGTGTACAATTAATAGTCTTGTTTAAGTAATTAATTCTGTTATTATTTTTTAATTTTATTTTTTTATAATAGGGATTAAATATTTGACTAGTAGCATTTTGGTAGTTGGAATTTGACTTTATTTATCCCTTTTTTTTCTTCTTAAAATGGCAATTTAGGCATACCAAAAATATTACATGTTCAATGAGAATTATTGTCAATTAGATGCCAATAGAGTCATCAAATAGCCTAACTAAGGAAAAATAATAAAGACACAATTAAATATTACTTATATAATACCAATTTTAGCACTTTAATAATTAAATCCAAATTAGTTGAGGATGGTGATAGGTGACATCATGAAAATGACCTAACAAAATATTCCATTCCTCCAACCTCAAGCCTCTTGTGAAACGAATTTAATATTTTTAAAAAAGTTTTTTTTTTATACTATTATTATAGTTTCCCTCATGCACATTTTGCCAATTTATAATAATTCTATCTTGATTGTCATAATTTATTGGTATGATGTTACTTTTCTTAAATTTTTCCTTGTCCCGTTCAAAGTCGTCTCGCTCCCTTTCCCTGTCAGATATCCTACCACTATCACGTTCATGAGACTTTAGTCTTCCTTGATCCTTACTCTTGATAAAATTTATTGTCCTTTATCTGTGACATTTATTTTTCTTTCATGTCATTGATTTGTTTTTTCTATTTATTGAGTTGTGTGAGTTCAAGAACTTGTTCTGTTGAATCCTTGACTGTAATTCTACTGGTGAAGAGTGTCTGTCTTAAGTTTTGAGTTGGGTGAGTTCAAGAACTTGTTATGTTGAATCTTTTCGACTGTAATTTTTTTGTATAGCGTAATGTGTGCCTAAATTTTGAGTTGTGTGAGTTCAAGAACTTGTTCTGTTGAATCCTTGACTGTATGTCTACTGGTGAAGAATGTTTGTTTTAAGTTTTGAGTTGGGTGAGTTCAAGAACTTGTTATGTTGAATCTTTTTTATTGTAATTTTTCTGTATAGTGTAATGTGTGTCTAAGTTTTGAGTTGGGTGAGTTCAAGAACTTGTTTTGTTGAATCCTTGACTGTAATTCTACTGGTGAAGAATGTTTGTCTTACTGAAAGATTGAATATTTAACTGTAGTTTTACGGTAGGAAGTGTATTGTTTGCCTAAGTTTTGAGTTGGGTAAGTTCAAGAATCAGTTCAATTAACAGAAAAAAACTGAATTTTTAACCTAAGTTGCTCGGACTCTTCATGTCATGGGGTGAGTGTTGGATCCTTCAAAAGTAGTGCATTTTCAGAGGATCGGACACGGGTGAGGCAACATATTTGGAGAGTTCGAGCAACTTAGTTTTTAACTGTAATTTTACTGTGATGTGTAATGTTGTCTAATCCCCGAAGTAGTGGTAAGGTCTGCGGTACACTTTACCCTCCCCAGACTTCGCTTGTGGGATTCATTGGGTATGTTACTGTTGTAGTTGTTGTGTAAGGTTGTCCAAATTTTGAGTTGGGTGGGTTCAAGAACTTGTTTGTTCAATTGATAGAAAGATTGAATCTTTAGCTGTAATTTTATTGTAAAGTGTAATGTGTGCCTAAAATTTGAGTTGGAAGAGTTTAAGAATCAGTTCAATTAACAGAAATATTGAATCTTTAACTTTAAGGAATAGTGTTTGTAGTTTTAGAGGTAGAATGGACACTCAATAAGTAGTTGCAACTTAGCTTGCTTTGTCCCAAATCATTTCAAGATCCCAACTCTAAAAATCTTTTTTTTTTTTGCTGGAATGAAGTAAAGGCTTGTTTTTGTAGTTGTTGCAGGGATTTCACTGTTGACCCTGTAAAGATCTCCTCAAGTTTTTAAGTTGGGTGATTTCAAGAACCAGTTCAATTAACAGAATGATTGAATCTTTAGCTTTGATTTTATTGCAAAGTGTAGTGTTTGCCTAAGTTTTAAGTTGGATGAGTTCAAGAATCAGTTCAATTAACAAAAAGACTAAAATTTTTCAGTGTAAGTTTTGAGTTGGGTGAGTTCAAGAACCATTTCAATTAACAGAAAAAACTGAATCTTTAAATGTAATTTTGCTGTGAAGTGTAATATGTGCCTAAGTTTTGAGTTGGGTGAGTTCAAAAATCAGTTCAAGTAGCAGAAAGACTAAATCTTTAGCTGTAATTTTGCTGTGAAGTGTAATGTGTGACTAAGTTTTGAGTTGGGTGAGTTCAAGAATCAGCTCAAGTAGCAGAAAGATAGAATCTTTAACTGTAAAGTTATTTTTGAGTTGGTTGAGTTCAGGAACTTGTTAAATTAACAAACAGTTTGAATCTTTTAGTTTTATTATAGAGTGTAATGTTTGCATATGTTTTGAGTTGGGCGAGTTCAAGAATTTGTTCTGTTGAATCTTTAACTGTAATTTTACTGCAAAGTTGTAATGTGTGCCTAAGTTTTGAGTTGGGTGAGTTCAATTTGATCTGTTGAATCTTTTTGACTGAAATTTTACTATAAAGTGTAATGTGTTCCTAAATTTTGAGTTGGCTGAGTTCAAGAACTTGTTCAATTGATAGAAAGATGGAATCTTTAGCTGTAACGTTATTGTAAAAGTGTAATATGTGCCTAAGTTTTGAGTTGGGTGAGTTCAAGAAATAGTTTGATTAACAGAATGATAGAATCTTTAACTTAAGTTTTATTGTAGTGTAATGTTTGTCTATGTTCTGAGTTGGTGAGTTTTAGAACTTGTTCTGTTGAATCTTTGATTGTTACTTTACTGTAAAGTTGTAATGTTTGCCGAAGTTTTGAGTTGGGTGAGTTCAAGAGCTTGTTTGTTCAATTGATAGAAAGATCGAATCTTTAGCTGTAATTTTATTGTAAAGTGTAATGTGTGCCTAAGTTGATCTGCGGGTGCCTTTCGGAAACAACCTCTCTACCTCACCTATAAGGTGGAGGTATGGACTGCGTACACTTTACCCTTCCCCAGACCCCACTTTTTTGGGAATATACTATTTTTTTTTTGTTGTTGTTGTTTAATGTGTGCCTAAGTTTTGAGTTGGGTGAGTTCAAGAACTTGTTCTATTGAATCTTTGGCTATAAGTTTCGAGTTGGGTGAGTTCAAGAACTTGTTCAATTGATAGAAAGATTGAATCGATAGCTGTAAGTTTATTGTAAAGTGTAATGTGTGCCTAAAATTTGAGTTGGAAGAGTTCAAGAACTTGTTCAATTGATAGAAAGATTGAATCTGTAGCTGTAATCTTATTATAAAGTTGAATTTTTGTTGTTTAGTGGCAGAATGGAGACTCAGAAGAGTGATACGGATAACAAGTTAGATGATTATGAAGTGATAGAACAGTTGGGAAGAAGAACTGTCGGATCTACATTTCTTGTTCTCCATCGAACTGAGAAGAAGTAAGCTAGTAGTACTTATACTATATTTTTTTTCCAGTCATTTTTTCCTACATTGGCAATTTGTGTCGGTTTGGATTTGATAATTTCTAGAACAGATTTTCAGATATCTTTGCTCCATGTAGGAATTGAATGACATTTTACTGTATATGCAAGATTTCTCATAAGCACTTTTGCAAAAAAAATGTTGAATCTGGCATCTGATATACTGATACATTCCTTGGATGTGTCTAATGTCCTGGTAAATTTGCATTATTGGAAATTCCCATGGGAAATGTTCACCGAAGAACAGAAACTAAAGAACTCCAAATGCAGTGTACTTGAGAATAAACCGTTAATGATCCTATTTCTTACGGAAGTGAAGTTGCACTAAATCTGTCGTATATTCTATATCCAAGTTGTTGACTTCTGTAATTATTAAAGAAAGATTATTTTGACTAATCATAATTTCATGAAATCCAATTTTATGGACTTCTTTTTCTTTTCCTTGTAGGTATGTTCTGAAGAAGATACCATTAGCAAAACAAACAGAAAAGTCCAAGCGCACGGCACATCAAGAAGTCATTTCAAGTGCTTCTCTTAATTTGTTCCCTGAAAAAAAGTAGTTAGTTCTATGATTAATTGGAGACCAATAATATTTAGGTCATATTCTTATAAGTTGCTGAATCTGAAGTTGATTGTCGCAAACTTTATCCACCGATGAAATGCAGGGGGAGTCTCATATCTATGATATAATCCGGTGGTTAAAATTAGCAATCTAGTCTTGTCTAATTGAATAGTTCTCCTCATAGTTTCGGTAGTGAGCTACATTGTATGAGGTGTTCCATCATAAAGTATTTGATAAACTGATTTTTATTGATGTTCTTCTATTTCAATTGGTCTGCTTCTAAACATCTTGGATTATCACTCTCACACCACATCATTCTTCCTTTGCTGTTACCATTTTGACTATTTTATTATACGACTTGAAGCGTGTGTTTCCATGCAAACCTTTTTTCTTCTAAGAGTGTTTAGCATGCTGGACTATGTAAGGAGTGATCGTCCTGACCAATGCATTGAGCATCCTATGAATTCTATAGATGGAAACCTTTAGACATCTTCATTCTTATCTGCATGAATGCTGGTTTGCATCTGATGAGCTTAGGTTTTGGAGAAGATTGTTTCAACAGAATAATATAAATGCCCCAAGTGTCTTAACTCAAGGTTTGAGTTCGAAGGACCAAGCATCCGCAAGACGAGCTTCCAAAAAAAATAAATGACATGAGCTGACAAGTAGGATTGAACTGAAGTAGAAATTTAGAACTTTCTCGTTGGAGTCACACGTGAAGTAGTTTTCTTTCCTCTTAACAATAGAAAAGAAGAACCAGTAAGTACTTCGCACCTATGATTTTCCCTGTATCAATAACTCTACTTTCTCGAAGTGGATAATCTGGACGCGAAGAGGTATACATCTCTCTACCAAATATTCATTTTGATGAATAGGCAGTATGGAATATGGGCACGCTTAAATGTCGAGTGAAAGAAGTTATGTCACCAAATAGTTGCTCCAATCTTTCCTTTCGAACCAAGCACATTTAGATACAAAATCTTCGACTCATTTTATAATTTATTATATGAAAAGTTCTACTTAATGGTAAGATATGCTTGGGGAATATTCTTCTAATCTGATGATAGATAGTTATTTTTCCGTTGCAGGTGAATTTGATAGCTAAACTAAGCCATCCATATCTTTTGGAGTACAAAGATGCTTGGGTGGACAAGGTATCCTATCATCCAGTTTTGTGGTTGCTTGGATCAGAAAGTGCAAAACGTAGACTTTAGTAGTTGCGATTATTGCTGCATAAGCTGCACCAGAGAAAAAGCTTGACTTTCTTTTTCTTTTAGGGGAGCTGTATATGCATCGTTGCCGATTATTGCGAAGATGAAAATATGTGAGTGATTATCCCTGATTTTGCTAACATTTTAAATGTGTACCTATAAGGAAAGATAAGAATAAAGAACAAAAGGAGCCACTAAATGAGGGAAGGGAAAACAATAGTTTAAGTAAAATTCTTCATCATTGTCACCGGCTATATTTTATCGTAAAATATGGCTAACCTGTGTTTGTAGAGCACAACCTTTTGCCAAGATCGGGGCTGTTTTCAGCCTGTGTTGTAAGCACGTCCAGGTATCTGGAGAATGAAAGACCTCAGATTTCATAAATACTCCCTCGTACCAAGAACGATAGAAGGGGTAATGAGGTTGAAAATAAAGAAATGAATAGGATGATTATAGAACATCTTTTGTGGTGTAATCTGAGGAAGGTGACAATTTTTTTTCCCCGTGTTCAGGGCGGAGATCATGAGGAAGTCTAGAGGAGCACTTTTCCCGGAAGAGGTAGTTAAATGCGATTTCAATACTTATGAAGCTTCTCTGTGCCTTCCCGATAGCTTAAAAAATTGCGTGTTTTTATGTTGTTTTTTTCCTGCTATTATAGAAACTCTGCAAATGGCTGACTCATCTATTGTTAGCTTTGGAGTATCTGCATTCCAACCGCGTTCATCATAGAGACCTAAAGGTAAAAACTTGTTGTAATCGGCGAAATAGAAAAGCCTTCTTAGCATGAAACGTTTTTAACGTGAACTATTTTGAATTCAGTTATGTAACATATTCATCACAAAGGACAACGACATCAGGTTAGGTAAGAATGCCCGAACAATTGCTTGATTGGGTCGTCTTTGCTTCTTTACTATCCTTCAAATTCACTTGATTGTCACAGGTGATTTTGGATTAGGAAAATTGCTAGATGCAGAAGGCCTTGCTTCCTCGGTATGAATTTCTATTGCGGCAAAATGAACCTCTTACTTACATGTAAGTTTCGACCATCTATTGTCACCTAACAATCGATTCAACATATCTATTTAGCAAGAGAGAAATCCCTTCTCCTTCCAAGATCGAGAAAACCTAAAAGTTACTTTTATTTTCGGTCATAGGTACTAAAATGTTGTGGTGGTCATCTTCCTTTTTATCAAAAAAAATATTGTGGTATTCATCATATTACAAAGCTCTTGTCGCCATAGCACCTAGCTTAATGCATTTGAGAAAAAGACGTTGAGTTGTACAGCTAATCCTTAATTTTGGAACAAATTTCATGTAATAGGTATCTGGCACACCAAACGACATGTGCCCTGAGCTCCTTGCCGGCATACCCTATGGCTATAAATCTGATATATGGTCGCTTGGCAAGAAATAAGAATGTTGATGAAGCAATGTATTTCAGCTCTTTACATCATGTCCCTAATACTAACACTTTAATGTGATTTTAGGATACTATATGTTTGACATTGCTGCACATCAACCCTTGTTTAAAGCTTCTGTAAGTTGATTTTTCAGCTATCTGAACTTTGTAAACAATACCTCAAAAAGTTATACTTGTTACGCAAAAAAAAGAAAGAGAAGTTCTTTATCCTGATATCTTCTATATGATATACTGACAATGTAAATCCAACAGGAAAAAACTGGACTTATCAACAAAATAAACCGGGGTTTGTTCTCAACTTCCGATTATATACTCCTCCACCTTGTAAGTATCTTCCTTCTCAGCACGCCACAAGTATAACAAATAAGTCAGTTGACAAAGCGGATTTAATTCTTGCAGGAAACAGATAATAAAAAGCATGCTAAGGAAAACTCCAGAACACCGACCTACAGTGAGTGCGAGCTACATATGTTCAAATGTTATTCTTTCCGTTTCAATCGGTTAAGTCTTATTTTCCTTTTTAGTCCATTTAAAAGCGAATGTTTCTTTACTTTTACAACAACTCCTTAATTCTAACTTTCTACGTGGCATGTTTAAAGATCACAAACTTAAATTACATTTTGATACATTCTGCATACCTTTATTTTAAGACCACAAGATTCAAAAGTCTTCTTTTCTTTCTTAAACTTCGTGCCAAATCAAAACCAGAAAAACAAAATGAAACAGAGGGAGTATTAACTTAAGATTCATCTTGATATATCTTTTTACCTCTACTTATAGGTTGCCCAGCTGTTGAGACATCAACATTTGCAACCATACCTCCTCTTGTGTCACAACCCTTCATCTGTGTTTCTTCCTGTGAAGTCCCCGAGCAGAGCGAAAGAGAAAACACGACCATCACCTGGAAAATCTATCAGTCCGAGACGTAGCAAAGACAGACAGTTGAAGCTAAAAGAGAAGAGAACTGCCCTTTACTTTGACAAAAGTGATAACATTCAGCCAAGAAACTTATCTGA
This sequence comes from Capsicum pubescens, assembly GCA_030864215.1. Classification (NCBI taxonomy): domain Eukaryota; kingdom Viridiplantae; phylum Streptophyta; class Magnoliopsida; order Solanales; family Solanaceae; genus Capsicum; species Capsicum pubescens. The sequence goes on along the minus strand of CM061542.1, from coordinate 300,665,168 downwards.
CAATTATAACACGTTCTGAGCCAAACTTGACACTAAGAGAGTCGATCCAACAAGCTACTCGGTTAGTATCTCTCAAGATAGTGAGGATTCTAAAAATGGGGAGATGAGTGAGGCAGCTGTTTGCAATGGATATGATCAACAAGAGACTATCTCACAAACAGAAACTACGATCACTCCAAGCTCGTCAAGTTCAAGGGCCAAAACATGGTCCGAGGAACAAGAGCATGTTTCTCCAGAGCATGTTAGTCGATTTGACGAGGGTGATACGAAGAATACCAAGACAAAAGATCTTGAGGTGTTGAGCAGTCCACTGGACCATGAGGAAACAGATATAGTGGAATGTATCTCCGCAAAATCTAGCAGAATGACATTGTCTGATGGAAGATTAAACGATAAAACACGATCCTTCGATGAAGAAAGCACTTCATCTAATACACAGTCGGCAAAACCAGATCCAGAAGCAGCACCAAGATGCTGTGTTGCTGAAACTGAAAATGGTAGAGAGTGTAGAAAAGTTGCTATTGACTGCTTGTCAACTGAAAGCGATGGTTCACTTCTACACAAAGACGAGCTAGAAAAGAAAGCAACCGCAATTTATGACACCAAATAGGCTAAGAAAGACGCTCTTTGAGCACTGGATGATAAGGTTTCACAACTCAAGTCACTAGCCGCATTAGCTAGTAAGGAGGACAAAGACGACTGGGGTAATCCTACTGAACAAAGAGCTGAAGCTTTAGAGTCTCTTTTGGAGGTTTGTGCGCGACTACTTAAGCAGGGAAAAATCGATGAGCTTGCTGGTGTGCTGAAACCATTCGGGGATGATGGAATGTCGTCTAGAGAAACAACAATCTGGTTGACAAAAAGTCTCATGACTACACAAAAGTTGTCCAAGGGGTCGTGATGTTGCACAAAACCTATCTTTTGACCTATAGAACGAGCCTCCGTCTTACGCAAATCATCAAGTATTGTTGGACTAAACTATTCCTCGAGGCTTAACGTGGTTGAGCATCCCTTAGTTTTGATTCTATTGTTGTAGGACAGTTGATGGAGCTGTGAAGATTATATATAATGTACTTTTAAAGTTGATTTCTACTCTATGATGATACTTACCACATTTTCTACTGTTAGCTTTTTCTCCAAAACTACCTGCAGACAAAGATTATACATTTCTTCAGCTTCTTAGATATGATTGTGTTATTATCAGAGTCAATTTCTAATATAGTCACTCAACTAATAGTATAATCTCAGAAAGTCACGTTCTGAGAATCAAGAAGAAAAGTGATTTTCTGAGATAATAACTATTAGCTGAGTGACTATCTAAGAGGTCAACGCGATATTATAGTTGTCTTATAGAAAAAAATATCAAAAATCAAACTGTTCCTTTTAATATTACATTCCTCCAACCTCAAGCCTCTTGTGAAATGAATTTAATATTTTTAAAAAAGTTTTTTCTTTTTTATACTATTATTATAGTTTCCCTCATGCATATTTTGCCAATTTATAATAATTCTATCTTGATTGTCATAATTTATTGGTATGATGTTACTTTTCTTATACTTTTCCTTGTCCCGTTCAAAGTCGTCTCGCTCCCTTTCCCTGTCAGATATCCTACCACTATCACATTCATGAGACTTTAGTCTTCCTTGATCCTTACTCTTGATAAAATTTATTGTCCTTTATCTGTGACATTTATTTTTCTTTCATGTCATTGATTTGTTTTTTCTATTTATACTTTACTGTTTATGGCCGTTGACAGGTGTACACTGTATTTGAAAGTTTGCATCTGAAGTTTTCTTGGTATTGATATCCTCACTTTAGGATGTTATTCATTGAGACAATGGTAACTTCCGTGCTATGTTTGTTAAATTTGGTGTTCTATGACTCACTCTCACTGTTGTGAGTGACTGAACATTTAATCATAAGCTGATAGTCTGATGATCTAGTTTTATGTTGAAATATCACAGAATATGGGCTAGCCATTAAAGATGTACTTCTGGTGAAGAGAGAGTTGAGAAAGGAGAAACGTAAGGTTGTGAATGGTGGGAAAGCAAATAGGAGTGTGTCATCTGTGTTGACCTACTTAAAAAAATGAAAAGGTCGGGCTGTTAACTTTATTGTTTTGTGGTGGTTGTTGAAGACTAGCTTCTTGAAGAACTCTACGAGAGGTGCATTGCATCAGCTTGATATTTGTTGGAAACTAAGTATTCGGTGCGGGAGTAAATAAGTGCAGAAACTAAAAACAAAATTGTAGGAAATTGTTTTGTTGTGTATTTTCATTTTTGTGGTAATACATGTGAAGTGGAAGTACGTTGAAGCTGAGGTCGACAATATTCAATACTCGAAAGATTAACAGAAAACAGTTTGCTGTGGAGTGAACTTCAGATCACGGTGCTTCTAAAAGGATCAAACATTCATCAAGACAAAGTGAAATGGACATTTTCTACTCATGTTTAGAGTTTGTAAAAAATATGCTTGTTATACTGCTTGTTCAGACATACAGTATTTTCTTACTTGATGTTGCTGCATTCGAATTTGGAAAGCAAATTACACAGCTCACTTGTTAATGTAGGATATCATATCATGTGCTATGTCGGAAATGCACTCCTATCAATGTACTGTGAGTGTGAAGTATTGACGAGGCATATGACGCGTTAGAGGAAATAGCGGAGAAGGATGTTGTCTCTTGGGTAGCTCACTGTCTCAATCAATTTTCAGTTCTAAACAAAAGAAGTTTGATCTTTGTAGTTGTGTTTGTTACTTTTTCCAATTGTAAGATGATATATGTGGAAAATGGGGTCCCTCTAAATTCTTGTTTTCTTTAACTTTAGCTTTAAAGATCCAATTTTTACTCGAGAAATCACAGTAATATGAACAATGAGTTGTCGAAGAAAACTGGTTTACTTATGTAGAACCAACCAAAAAGAATAAATTGCTCTCTGTGGTTTAAAATAATTTTGATATTGTAAAAATAAAAGGCTGAAAGTTTAAATTTTGATTGAAGTGATAAGACTTTTACTTTAAAAAAACAAATACTAAAAAAGAAGTATTAATATATTTAAAATCAAGTGGGTCCAATAAGGGTAAAAAGGTAATTGTGCCTTTAAAAATTTTCCAAATAAGGAAAGACGACATTTATTTTTGGACGGACAAAAAAGGAAATGGCGACACATAATTTGGGTCGGAGGTAGTAATAGATTTTTGCATATGCCTCCAGTTAGGCTTATTGGGTTTCTTTTCAAATTGTTCTTACATTTCAACCATTTTTCATTTTGTGCCTGTAATGTTCTACTTCAAACAGATGTTCACGAAGGGATTGTTCTTAATATTCATAAATGCAAAAGCGCAAGTACAATAAGTCGAATCAGATGCAGAATCAATGATTTGTACAAAATACTTTGCTTGACAGTATTGAGTCTAAGAGTTATCACATGAGAACAACACTGATAGGCTTGCAACAAAGTCTCAAAAAGAGGAGCTACTAACAGGTCCATCCAAATTTAGCTAGAACTGTAGAGGTCTAAAACAATTTCATCTACTAATTCTTGGAGAATATGCCTAGCAACTTCAGTGCCACATTCATATTCTTTAATCTCGAAGTTCGTATATTTACCCAAAGAATGGCTCATATCCTATTTTATTAGCTCGTCTGGAATCAAACCAACAAATTCTGTCCACTCTTCGACCTCATCAATAATATCAACAATCAGAATCTCTTTGGTCATACTTGATGGTAGTTTGGTACAGGTTCTGAAACCAGAATTAGAGATTGGAGAAAATTTTGAGTCTAGGTACTCTAATAGACAATCAAAGGTGAATCCTTTAAGCTGATTCATCTGTTTTGGGTCATTACAGCCAAGCAACTCACCGAAATACATCCACAGAAAACTCGAAAACATTTCATGTTCATTGAGGAGAAAATGGCTCACAGAGAACCCATCCTCTACAGGTAGATCCTGCTGTTGAGGTGTAGTTCCAAATATGAGTTCAGTATTCAAAATGACCTGTTTTGCGTAGCTGAGTTCGCTTCCTTTTTACTGGTCAATCTTGCTTAGCACTCCAGAAACGTTATAAATCAGTTCTCTGCAACTCTTCCTGGTGGATAATGAGGTCTCACAATCTGAAAGATCTCTATCAGGTTCTGGAAAGAGTGGTTCATCTTCAATAGAGTCCACTGATTCAGCAAGCACTTTGTCCTCTGGAAGAAAACAAGCATCATATTTATTAGAAGCATGGATGCATGAAATCCAAGTTCAGAGTTGTCTTATTTTTTAATTTATGTATTTGAGGGAAAAAAAGGAAGTATGCAAATAGTAAAATGTCGAATCGGGGACCATACTTGAGCTACTATTGGGACTGCTGGAGAGGTAGCTGTCAGTTGAAAAGGTAGCTTCAAGAACATATCTTGAACTATGGTGATCAAGTGAATTCCCAACTAAATTTGCTTCATCTTCCAAAGGAGAAAAATATCTAGTAGGATAAGTGAGAGCACATTTAGCTCTAAACCTTCGCAAACCCGGTTCTAAACTCTTTATTTCGGCCATCTCAAAATCCATATCTTCTTTATCAGATCCGCCAGGTCGAGCACCAAGTTTGTCTGCCACATTGCTCCAAGTTTCAGAAGCTGAAGCCTTTTGGGGCTTACTGCCTGATCCTGCTGGCATCGATTCCAAACCCATGAGCCTAGCAACCAAACTTGGAGCTTTCATTTCGCGCTTGCTTTCACAACGTGTATTGGTCATTCCATTATTCTTTGCATTTGGAAAACCCCCACTGTTCTCATCAGCAATCTACATTGTTCATACAAGAACCAAAAATAATAAAAACAAAAACTTTCCTGTCAGGCTAACATATGAGACAATAGAAGAAAAAGAAAGCTAAATGTGGGAGTATAGTTCAAGAAATGAGTACCAAACGAAGCTTTGGCTGCTTCTCATCCCCTCCAAACTTTTTTGAAGCTTGTTTCAAGCAAGCTATAAGAATGCAGCACAATAAAAGAAATAATTTAGCCCTCTAGCTAGAATCACCTTCAAGAAATTAACCATTCTGCTTTAAAAATGAGTGGAATGTAGTAGTAGCTAACCTGGTAAAAGCAGTTTCTTTGGAAATAGCTTCTTGGCAAATCTACTGTTCCGATCAAAGAGCTGAAAGAAAATGCCCACACAACCACAAGGCCTTTGAGGTTGTCTCTCAGTAATAGCGACTAAACTATCATTCACTTCTCTAGCTGAGCTATCATTCATCCTTCGAAATCCTCTCTTAAATTTCTTCACCTTTTCTCCCACTCTGCTGAATGTGATTCACACACTTTGTCTTTCCAATAAAATTCTATCAAACATTATCTTCACATTAATTTGGAAAGAATTAAACAAAAGACCCCCACTGGCCCCTCTGCCCACCACATCACTCACCCTCCTTGGCCCAAAAAAAGAAAATGGGGAAAAAGAACTTACATTTTCATGCAAGAAACAAAGCAAAACCCCAACAAAATATCAGAAAGAAAGTAGAAAATAGCTATGAAAAGTAAAACCCTGAGCTGTGTTCAATCATGACAAAACTTTCACAAGAAACCACAGTCAAACAAAGTAAACACAGAACAAGAAAATACAAACAGCAATACCCAGAATGTCTTCAACTTACACCAAATGTGCTACTGTTCAAGAAAACAGCTAGAACTGGTTATAGTACACTCTAGTAAGCTATTCTTTTCTTTTTTTAATCTTCTTTATGACAATGAAAAAAGCAAAATCATAATTATTTTAAATTAGTTCCTATAGACATGCTTTCTATGCTTTTCTATCACAAATGCTACAGAATAAGAAAAGAATGCGTCGATAGAGACTAACCGATTAGGCACCAAACAATAATAATAGAACCCAAAGCAATTGCAGCAAGGACAAGACCAAATGTTTTTCGAAATCCAAAGTGCCAAAGAACTTCAAAGTACTTTTAAGAGAAAATAGAGGGAGTAATAGCGGAGGAGAAGTTTGTCCTCTTAGAGAAAGAGAATGGTGAGTTTATATAGTGAGGAGGGCCGTCCATAATCCCAAATAATGAAGGAAGAATAATATTTAATGGAAGAAGAATAACATATAATGAATCAATTAAGGGGATTGTTCCCTTAAATGGATGGGGGTAAATCAATCCGTTCCACCAATCATACTATAGTTGTCATAAATAAATAAACAAGGGTATGTCAAATTATAACATTTGAGATTTCCATGAATAGAACAATTAAAACGAGATTTCCTACTTATTAAATGAAATCAAGAAGAGGTATCTAAATTTACCATAATTAACGTGTGAGGGGATGTCTGTCAACCAAGTAAGGCAAGAAAAATAAAAAATCAATTACTAAGATGCTTTTGTCAAATCAAATTGGTACAGGATCATACTCAAACAGTCAAAACGTGCACATATTAGCCTTATTAAAGATTTACGAAAAAATCCTCGAATCATCACATACATGTTTTTCCCATACAAAATTAAATTAAGCAGAAACTAACCAGACTGGTATTACTGAGGCTCTTCCCATTAATACTTGTGGGAAATCAATTAAAGTGAAAGAATATATCAATCATACACAAATTTGCTTTTCAGATTATATGCTAATTAAGGGAAATATAAAATCACACAAAATTCAGTCAAATCCAATAAAGGAAAGATCGGTTAAGCAAATCAGTCATACAAATTATTTATTTACCAAAGAAAAGAAGAACTACCATATAGTGATCACATAATCAAGGCAAACGATAATTAATAGTACTTAATTTTTTAGAAGAAAAATGACACAAGACTCAATCAAAAGTAATTACTTACCATAAACCATTGTTAAAGTAATCAGCCACATCTCTCAATTAAAGATAGTATATAAATCAATCAACTGTAAATTCTCAATTAGGCACAGTCAAGAATTTTAAAACCCGTCACAAAGGAAAATAATCATTCATTTAACACGATAGTAGTACCACAACTACAATAAGGCGATTAAAAAATCATAAAACATGCCAAAAAAAAATAGTCAATATTAGCAAGCAACAATCTACAGTGATTAGTAATGAGCATCTTGTCAGAAAGTTAAAACCAAGTCACAAAAGAAGTTGGGATTTTCTTACCCATATTGACTAAGAGGCATAAAAATGTGAGGTTGCAAGAAGTTAGGCGTGTTTGCACATACCAGAGAGAGACGAACAAATTGACTCACCATTCAAGTTAAGCATCACGAAATTTCAATCAAGCAGGACATGCAAATAGGGTCGAATAAAAATCACAGACTTAAAATCAACACATTTATTCAGCAAAAATCAAACGTGGCCAAACTCGATTCGAAGAATCTTTCTATGACAGACACAGATGAAGAAATAGTACTAAAGTTCACACACATATTTTGAACACGGGATCAAACCTGAAGACGGATTCTCTCAGAATCCATCATTTTCGATGAGGAAGGGTTGCATGGTTGGAACGCCGAAGGGTTTTACCGGAGGTATAGCTGTGGGGGAGGAGTCGAGGCTGTGTCGCAGTTGTTGGACGTTCGTCGGAGGGGAGAAAGAAGGCGACTGGAGGACGTAGGATGGAGCGGCGGCGTGGAGGCTTGGCTGGCCTTCTCCGTCGATGGCGGCGACACTGGTGGCGTTGTTCGCCAGTGGAGGACGTGAAGGGAGGGGGCTGGCCATCGGAGCAGCGGCTGGAATCGCCTGGGGTTGGAGCTGGCGGCGCGTATGAAGGAGAAGGAAGAGGCGAAGGCTGTTCGCTGGAGATGGAGGCCTGGCGACGAGGACTCGGAGTGGAGGGGGTGGTTTTGGTGGTCGATTGGCGATGGAGAGATCGGAGGAGAGAGAGGGGAGATCGAGATTTGAAGGTGTTTGTAGAGAGAGAAGAGAGAGGTGGAGAGATAGAGGCGGCAGTTGGGGAACAAAAATTAGAGTTAGGGTTTGTAGGTTTGAAATAGGGAAAGAGAGATCTTTTGATCTCAACCGTTGGATTGGTTTTTGATCGACGGCTGAGATTTAATGTCATGGGGGAATTAAAATGTGGCTAGGATGAAAAATAATGGCTTAAATTGTAAGAAATTGGGTTAAGATTGTAATGGATTGGGTTAAAATAGGCTATAATTGTAAGAAATTAAATAAAATTGGATTAAAAGGTAAATAAAATCATGCAAGGTAATTTTGACTAGGTTGTTATTTAAATTAAAGTAGGAATATTAATAATATATGATAATAGTAATTAAATAATAAATAACAACATTAAATAATAAATAATAATAAAAATAATAAAAGATAAATAATACTTTCTTATCACATAATAGAGGGTTGCGTAAATGGAAGGAAGGAGAAAAGGGAAGTGGGAGTCATACCGTCACATTTGTATGAATTTTTATTTTTAAACGAGGAAGTCTATTTCGAGAACAATTAATTTAATGTTAAAGAGTTTGTGCAGACCGAATATATTTGGACAGAATGGGGATGTCAATTGTTCAGGGGAACTAAATGAAAATAGTTGAAATCAATGTCGCGATTACGAGAGACCTTGGTTTATGCAAAAGGGTGTGGTACAGTTTCACTAACAAAGGAGGCACCCTCAGCTATTATGCAAAGAGCAGTAGCTACGCTCCATAAAGACAACATATTGGGCATGGTAACATTTTATCAGGTTGATCTAAGCTAATGGTGTCTATTACAATTCTTCTCTCGTGATGAATAAGATTGGTAATCACGATCCCGAGAAGAGTCATGTTTTGGTTTCTCCGAGTGACCTTTGTCTATTGAACGATGACTCATTTCCGTATACTTTTCCTTGTCCCGTTCAAAGTCATCTCGCTCCCTTTCCTGTTAAATATCCTACCACTATCACGTTCATGAGACTTTAGTCTTCCTTGATCCTTACTCTTGATAAAATTTATTGTCCTTTATCTGTGACATTTATTTTTCTTTCATGTCATTGATTTGTTTTTTCTATTTATACTTTACTGTTTATGGCCGTTGACTGGTGTACACTGTATTTGAAAGTTTGCATCTGAAGTTTTCTTGGTATTGATATCCTCACTTTAGGATGTTATTCATTGAGACAATGGTAACTTCCGTGTTATGATTGTTAAATTTGGTGTTTTGTGACTCACTCTCACTGTTGTCGAGTGACTGAACATTTAATCATAAGCTGACAGTCTGATGATCTGTGTTTATGTTGAAATATCACAGAACATGGGCTAGCCATTAAAGATGTATTTCTGGTGAAGAGAGAGTTGAGAAAGAAGAAACGTAAGGTTATGAATGGTGGGAAAGCAAATAGGAGTGTGTCACCTGTGTTGACCTACTTAAAAAATGAAAAGGTCGGGCTGTTAACTTTACTGTTTTGTGGTGGTTGTTGAAGACTAGCTACTTGAAGAGCTCTACGAGAGGTGCATTGCATCAGCTTGATATTTGTTGGAAACTAAGTATTCGGTGCGGGAGTAAATAAGTGCAGAAACTGAAAACAAAATTGTAAGAAATTGTTTTGTTGTGTATTTTCATTTTTGTGGTAATACATGTGAAGTGGAAGTACGTTGAAGCTGAGGTCGACAATATTCAATACTCGAAAGATTAACAGAAAACAGTTTGTTGTGGAGTGAACTTCAGATCACGGTGCTTCTAAAAGGATCAAACATTCATCAAGACAAAGTGAAATGGACATTTTCTACTCATGTTTAGAGTTTGTAAAAAATATGCTTGTTATACTGCTTGTTCAGACATACAACATTTTCTTACTTGATATTGCTGCATTTGAATTTTGAAAGCAAATTACACGGCTGACTTGTTAATGTAGGATATCATATCATGTGCTATGTCGGAAATGCACTCCTATCAATGTACTGTGAGTGTGAAGTATTGACGAGGCATATGACGCGTTAGAGGAAATAGCGGAGAAGGATGTTGTCTCTTGGGTAGCTCACTGTCTCAATCAATTTTCAGTTCTAAACAAAAGAAGTTTGATCTTTGTAGTTGTGTTTGTTACTTTTTCCAATTGTAAGATGATATATGTGGAAAATGGGGTCCCTCTAAATTCTTGTTTTCTTTAACTTTAGCTTTAAAGATCCAATTTTTACTCGAGAAATCACAGTAATATGAACAATGAGTTGTCGAAGAAAACTGGTTTACTTATGTAGAACCAACCAAAAAGAATAAATTGCTCTGTGTGGTTTAAAATAATTTTGATATTGTAAAAATAAAAGGCTGAAAGTTTAAATTTTGATTGAAGTGATAAGACTTTTACTTAAAAAAAATAAATACTAAAAAAGAAGTATTAATATATTTAAAATCAAGTGGGTCCAATAAGGGTAAAAAGGTAATTGTGCCTTTAAAAAATTTCCAAATAAGGAAAGACGACTTTTATTTTGGGACGGACAAAAAAGGAAATGACGACACATAATTTGGGACGGAGAGAGTAGTATTTTTATTTGGTTCGAAGGATATCATATGCCTCAGCAGAGAAGTAAAGTTCTGCTCTCCTCTCTTTCTCTTACGTATCTAGTTCTATAGCTTAACCCTTACTTTTACGATGTAAGGGCAGAACGCATGTCAAAAGTTATTTAATTTCGCTATTATGAGTATTTTTGGGGATGTTGGAGACTTAATTAAAAAGTATTAATACTATGTAATATTTATGTCTATTAACATTCTAAAATTAAATTATAAAATATTATTTTTTTAAAGTGGGCTAGCCCGTGAGGCCCGCAACCCACATAGTAATAGTGTGGGCTTGATATTTTTTGGCTCATCATTTTGATAGGCTAGCCCAACCTGACCAGTCAAACTCAAAGCCCGTGTGGGCTAGCTCGGGCTGAGCCAACCCGTATTGACATCTCTACAAAAGAAAAACTCTACATTATTGATACTCAAAGGAGACTTTGGAATCTTGAAGAATGCACGAAGGCAAATTCAGGATTTCAAAACGCGGATGTATGAATGTGAAATTCATCAAGATGACCTACATTATGCATATTATACTAGACAAGGAGCCCAGAAATGGGGACAAAACAAGAACAAATTCCATGAAAATGTGCACCGAGATCATAAATAACTTACACACCAGGATTATCTAGGCTCTAGGGTACCCCCCACCCCTACGCAAAACTTTCATCGTCACCCTGTAAGACGAGGCCAACTTATCGAAAGATGGACATTGCTTCAGTTCATACAACCTTTTGATAGGTGTTTGTTAGATCTTATTAAGCTTTTCTGCTACGACGATAGGATTTTCTTTTGCTATTGCATTCTGACCAGCATTCCTATAATCAAACGGGCAGTTGTGTTTGTCTGAATAAAGATGAACTGCTCAGAAAAGATCACCACATTTGCAACTGAACCCCGTTAAGCCCACACGCTTACGAAAAGCTGTGCACTTTTTCAGACCCTCTTTTGACTTCACTTGTGAAATCTGAGAGGCTAAATCTGCAGATGCAACCACGGCACCTGCAAGAGCAAGTTTTGATTCATCGCTATTTGAGCTTCTGCGTACGACGTCTTGGCTGGATGCAGTTGCAAGCTTTTCATGTTCCTGCTTCAGTAGTATCATGTCCTTTTGACAATTGGAACACATATTCATCGTAGCTGCACTACCGAAAAAACTACAGTCATTGATGCAGAGGACGGGGTATTCTGGAGCTCGGCAACCTGTCTCTTTAGATGACTCCATTTCTGCAGTTAACATGTCAAGTTCAACACCACAAGTTCGTTAAGTACATCACGAAACAACAAAGGGACAGACAAAAACTTCAACCAAGGAACATCGCGATTATGAAATATAAAGCAATTCAGAATAATACATACATTCAATATCTCGTACTTGCTAGATTTTTGTTACTGGAACCATTTGACATGCTTAACAGTTTAAACAATTAGCCACAACTAGTGTAGAATTGTCAAAATGAGAGCCTTTCACTGTTAACATGCTAAGGAAGCTTTAATTCGATCACTAAAATGACAAATTAAAATACAACATGGAGGCTACTAGTTGAAAAAACTGCAGCTCTTTCCTACACCTCACAAAAAGATTGTTAGAAAAACAAGTTTAAAAGCCAAAACTGATGTTGCTAAACTAGATAAGATTGCACCACTTACCAGAAATCTTGATCACATAACTGAAACATGGGAGGCCTGTTAGCTGAGAAACTTCCAATTAGTCTTTAACCGGTCATGTTACCTAGACACATTTGCAGTTACTTGGACTCAACACTGTTATCACTTTTCAGCATATACCAATATTCGAGTACATCTTGCATGTGAGCTGCGAGATTAAACAACCGAAGTTCAAATAAGGTACTGCCTATCTCAATTTATACTAGAGGCATGCTAAAATAAGACCCTCTCGGCTCAACTCTAGCTTCCTCAGCTCATTGCCCCTTTATAAGAGACCAAAGCATAGTATTTACTCTAATAGACTTGCGAAGGTGACCCTCTCGGCTCAACTGCTGATTATCAAGATTCAAGCGGTAACATTGTTTTTTTGGCTTGATGAGTTCTCTTGATAACCAGTTACGATCACATATTCTAGACAGGCATGATGAAACCAGTTCAACTATCATGCACAGTCACCAAAACCCAAGCAGATTGTAAAAGACCAAAGAAATGGATTAGCTCTTGAGATAGATCACAGCTATCTGATCACTTTCTAGCTGTTGTTATCTACTCTGGTTGGCATGTATTCTAATAATCATTTCCCTGTAAGTGACGAACACAAAAATGTCTCAACTATTGCTTACTACTACTCAGTCTGGTGAACTATTCATTTTCTTGAATTAGTAAGTGGTGTTATCCATAAGATAAAAATAACCAATAACCATCTTTTGGCTAACCTAACCTCCTCTGTCCCTCGGACCAACAAGGGGCCATTGAGTGTCATATACACCCTCATGTCCGGACCGGTATGTGGGGGGAGTACTCTAACATCTTCAATAGCCAACAGTTCCCTCTTGCAAACTCAAAGAACTCGAAAAAACAATTCATCTAACAAAGAACTAGCTTAGTACTTATGCAGAACCTAAAACTTAGCTAACCATAATTCAGCAGATAAGAAAAAAATTAAAGGTATAACCAAATTTGCACAACAAAGTTTAAGGATGTTCTTGTGACTAGATCACATCACAAGCAAAATCAGTCCACTAAATCTCACAAAAGCTTGTTGCTCGGACTCCTCAAAAATGCCCCAGGGTGCATGTCGGATCCTCCAAAAATAGTGCAAATTCATATGCTCTGACACAGGTACAACAACATTTTAAAGAGTCCTAGCAGCATAGCACAGAAGTACATAATTCAACAACGACAATATTAAAGCATAAGAGCTCTTGGCATTTTATATTGGGGTAGACTAGAGCTCTAGTTTTTCCTAACGTTTCAACAGAACTCAATAGCTTCAGCTCAAACTCTGTATTCATGTTTAATACATATAAATAATTAATAGAACTCAATAGATTTGCGTTATATAAGGTCTATTTAAAGGAAATAACTCCCTAACATAATTCTTTATATCCAGAACGCGAATTCGAGACCATTACAGATGGAGGAACTCTTATTCATCCCTCCACAATACTTGTTATTCAATGAATGAACTTGCCATAAATCTCTAATATTATAAATATCCTTGTGTAACATCTCAAACCCATGTTACACCATACTAGTACTTTACCTTGTATTGATAACAAGACAACAAGTTTGAAGCAACATGGGCAAACATAAGTTCAGATGGGCTGTGTAGGATGCATTGATTGATTTAATTTGTGTCTATTCTAAGCAATCCAACCCATAAGTTCATAGGTTACATATTTTTTTGCTTTTTCACTCTTCATCAATAAAAATGGCATATTATTAGCATAAGTTTTTGGACCTCTTATTTAGTTGGCGCAAGATTCCATCTCTATTTATGGAAAATTTGGACCCACATTAAGGCCCGTTTGGTCATGAAAATTATAATTTTTCGAAATTGGAGTTGGAGTTGAAGTTGAAGTAGGGGTTGTATTTGACCATGGATATAAATTAAGAGAAAATACATAAAGTACCCCCTGATCTTGTCCAACTTTTTCAAAAAAGACACCTAAACTATACTTTCGACCTATTACCCCACGGAATCTTACTACAATCGTTGTAAATACACCATTTTGAAGAAAATTTCAGTATTCCTCTTTTTTAAAAAGCACGCGTTTGGCACTTTCTCCTTCTTCTTCCAGTTCACTGGTCTTTCCTTCTTCTCTTTCATTACTTCTTCCATTGTTGTTCATCTTAAATTGAATTATTTGCTAAAGTACGCCTCAATTGTTCTCCCTATTAAATTGAATTCCAAAAATGAAAGATTTCATTCAATTGAGGAATGCGGAGAACAAGTTTTTGGAAATGGAAAGGATGTGATTCCACCGATAACAAATTGGTATATTGATTACTATTTCAATAGTGGAATTGAAAACAATTTTACTGATCCTTTTGCCTACATTAGCATATTTTCCAACAAAAATTTAATTTTTCATATTGGGTTTATCATCGAAAAATACCTTCTCGACGGAAAAAATGGTGGCTACCATATCATATCTTTTTTACCCTTTTTTAAACTCTTTATCATTCTTCAATTCAAGATGAACATAAGAATAATGTTGCAGACCGTTGGTGGATCTCAAATTGTGGAAAGCTCTCAGGAAAAGCATAAACCTCACAATAGGGATAGACAACACGATCCCAAGCACAATTGTGCTCTCCTTCCGATTTCTGTGTGTGTAGTGTCGGCGTGTGAGTGTGTGTTTTTCACTGAGTTGTTGTGTGTGCGTGAATGGAGTATTGTGTGAAGTTGTGAGAGTGTGTGAATGGAGTATTGAAAAGATGAGGAAGACATCAATGGAGAAGAAGTTATTTTTAAATTTTTGGATAAATAATTTATATGTGGCAACTTTTTATTGACAATTTAAGTCAAATTTTAACCATTCACGCGCCTGGTGTGCATGTCTACACGCATCGGCAAAATTTAAGTCAAAATGGTGTATTTACAACGGATTAAGTAAGAATCGTGGGGTAATAGGTTGAAAGTAAAATTTAGGTGTCTTTTTTAAAAAGTCAGACAAGATCAGAGGGGTACTTTATGTATTTTCTCATAAATTAAAGTTGCTTTTAAAATATTGTGAGAGAAGTAAAAGTTACAAATACAATATTTCAGAATTGTATTTAGAATTTTCATGGCCAAACGCATCTTGTTTTCACTTTTTTCACTAAAGTGAAATAATTTTTCGAAAAAATATAAATAATTTTCATAGCCAAACGACTACTAATTGTTAAGATGCCAAAAAGAACTCAACTTCCTTCGTTTTTAAATAAGTGATTTTTATTTTAGGCCTTCGTTAAGAAACTACTCACTTCTAGAAAGTAAAAATTATTTTACTAATGTGTCTTTAATAAATATATTGAAAAGAATATAACTTTTTAGTAGTTTTGAAGTTTTGCAAAAAAAAAAAATATTTATAGGAAAGGTAAATTGAAAAAACATCATCAATGATTTCTTGATTATCTAAAATATTATTTATTTAAGTATATAATAAAAGAACTAAACAATCAATTATTTAGAAATGGAGGGAGGACATTATATTATTGATACTCAAAGGAGACTTTGAAAATTGCAAGAATATGCTTTGGATTTGAATGAAAAAACAAAAACAAGTTGGTAATAAGTAGGGACAATCCATTATCATACTCCCTCCGTTTCAAACTGAGATGACACATTGATTAAAAAAAATAATTAATAATATGGATAGTTTACCATAATACTCCTATTAAATGATGTTTACATTTTAATTTGAAAAAAAAAGTAATTAATGCAAAGGGTAAAACATGAAAAAAAAAAATTGTCTCTTCTTGATTAATGAAAAAAGATAAATAAAATGGAAAATCAAATTAGAAAATTTAGAACGGAGGGAGTATATCTTTTCCATTGTATTATATGGCTCCCTATTCAAGATGCTTAACCAATTACACAAAATTGGTATAAACTTAAATTCAAAAATTAATAAGTGAGGTGAAAATTGTTCAAAACTTTAATATGAGTAGGAGACCAACTAGTATTTTATAGTACATAATTAATGCAGAAATCAGACACCTGATAATACAG
Source organism: Capsicum pubescens (assembly GCA_030864215.1). Taxonomy (NCBI): domain Eukaryota; kingdom Viridiplantae; phylum Streptophyta; class Magnoliopsida; order Solanales; family Solanaceae; genus Capsicum; species Capsicum pubescens. The sequence goes on along the minus strand of CM061542.1, from coordinate 300,649,055 downwards.
GCGAAGTCAGGATTTCTGCTGAAGGAGTTCAAAATCTGAAAAAAAACTCACTGAAGGAGGTTTAACTTCTATAATATATACATAAAAATTATTTTAATCATATATTAATAATATATCCTATTACTAGTTTGGCTTCGCCTCTGCCTGATAATTGAAGCATGGATAGTATAATATAATGTTTAACATATGAGAAATAAGAATTGAGAAAAGTCTAGCTCTAGTATCACGACAAAAAAAAAATGAACCTTGAATCTAATTAAACTTAAAAACTAATAGCGAGATAAGAATTGTCCTACACCATCATATAACGAAACAATGCATATATATGGGATATCTGACATAGCTTTTTTTAAACATTGTTTGTGTAATTTACCCCATCTTGCGAGAATACACTGGATATATTATTGTTGTATTGTTTATGTAATTTAACATAATTATTATCACAGAATTGTATACCTTAATTTTAAAATAACTAGTTTCACTTAATTATGTGAAGCTCTCTATTTATAATTCTCTTTTAGTTGATTTGATATAGCATAAAAGTTATGTTATTTACGTGATTCTTTTCATGATTTATTTTTTTAGAATCATATTTCGTAAAATCAAATTAAAGAGAGTTGTTGCCTGAATGAGAGAGAATAAAATAAAAAGGATCCAGCAAGTTATAGAAAACCCAATTATATTTTATGTGAGTTTATAAATTTATAGATAGCGATTTCTCTTAAAGAAGTTCTATATAGCGTGAATCTAAATTCAAGTCCTCGTAGTAAGGAAAGCTTCGACATGGAGCGCTTCTCTTTCGATATACAAACAGTTTGTAATGCGTAATCGCGAATTCAAATGAGTCGATCAGTAAAACTAATTGAAAAAAGGGGGAAAAAAAGTGAGTTATTTATTTCTTCTTTTTTTTCAAATAAGGGCCTAAAATGCCCTCCAACTATCTAAAATAGTGCAAAAATGCCCTTCATCTACCTATTGGGCCTAAAATGCCCTTCAACTATTTTTTGTACTCATCATTGTGCATTCATAATATATCGTGACAAGCCTTGTCTTCTAGTAGGAAAAAAATAGAGTTCTTCTCACTTTCATCATAATATTATTCTTTCCAATAATTCAAAGAGAGGAGATGAACAGATATCGATGAATACGGAGCGGGTCAACTTTAGTTGAATCCGCGTTATTTGTCTGGGCGGGTTGGGTTTTGAGATAAAATTAATTAATTTAATTTAATATGAATTGTCCAATAGAAATGTGTCATGTGATAAATAAAATGGGACCAAAAGTTTGTTGTTAAATAAAAAGACAAAATTGACTAATAGGTAAACGGGAAGAACATTTAGGCCCTTTTCCATTTGTTTGTTTTTTATAAAAATTGTTCAACATTTAATTTATTTAAAAAAATTTATTCTGTTCTAGCATTATCAAGTGGTGGGTCACAAAATCCAACTACTGATTTTCATATTTCAGTATCACCTTTTTTAGAAATTGCCCTTTTATCTATTCCACCGACAAAATTTAATTACATATTCTTTTACCTTAGAAAACTAATCCAAAATTAATGTGGATAATAATGAGGTTAATTATTTTGTTGTTGCTATTATGTTAATTCTCCATTTCTTTATTTACGTACTTAATTCTGAATATGTTTTACTTGAATCGAAGCTCAACCTAAAACGTCATTTCTCACTTTACACCTGTAATTAGATTGTAGTTCTGCACGGATGCATATAGTTAGTGGCGGAGCCAACATCTTAATTAAGGGGGTTCAAAATCAACAAATGTGAACAAAAGAACTAATCGAATGGGTGTAACACCCCGTATTCAAGTATGTGTATTGGCGTATTCAAGTACGTGTATTGGTCTTATTTATATGGAATTAATTTTTTATTTTATTTATACCGGAATTTGCCCGTCGATGATTCCATGCGAAGGTTATTGACTAAGCTTTGCAATGATATAAAGATTTCCAAAAACATATAGGTTTCGAATATAATCGAGCACGTTCGAAACTATAAAACGGTGGCCGGAATATTTGGGAATAGTAAATGTGCAGGAAAATTTCCTGCACACAAACTACTGAGGCCAGCCGAATTTTTGGGTCAACTTCGAACGATCATAACTCCCTTAATATAATGAACTGGGAGAACTGCGACCTATGAAAAGAAAGATCTTTGAGTCTTCTTTCCAATGCAATTGGTTTCATCCAAATCCAACGTCTGAGTAAAGTGTTATACTCGTTTTACTTCAGCCTGTCAAAGTCCTTCCATTTTGAATTAATTACAACTCATGTCATTCCAATAAATTACCACTTTGCCATTGATGCTACTCCTATTGAATATGATGGAGCCCACATATAATTAATTATTATAAATTATTTATATATTAAAAATTAATAATATTTAATTAAAAAATCAAATAAATATTTATGACATGCCTGCTTCAATCGTAATTGTACTATATTACCCCTAACTAATTATTATATCACACCTAATTAATTATTATAAGTTATTTATATATTAAAAAATTAATAATATTTAATTAAAAAATAAAATAGATATTTATGACATGTCTGCTTCAACCGTAATTGTACCATATCACTCCTAATTAATTATTATGCTGCTCCTAATTAATTATTATAAGTTATTTATACATTAAAAAATTAATAATATTTAAGTAAAAAATAAAATAGACATTTATGACATGTCTGCTTCAACCGTAATTTTACTATATCACCCCTAATTAATTATTATGGTCATTTAAGCATTGTGCCACATAAGTTGAAATAAAAAATAATAATTTAATATGTTATATATTTCAAAAAAATTACATGAAAATACTAGAAATCACAATAATTAACAACTTAAAAGATTTAAAAGATATGAAATATTTGGTCTACTCGTGAAGTTATATTAGTGTCGCTGAAAATGAAATAGAAGAAAAGTATTATAAATCACAATAAATAAAAACTTAAATTATTTTTAAAATATAATTGATTATCAATGCCACAAAAATTTGAACAAAAAGAGTAACGTATTCAAAGGGCAAAAGTGTAAAATTTTCAAGACATTTAAAAAAAAAAAAATAGAAATTGCTACATATACTCAAAGGCAAAAGAGTAAAAACACATAAGAGATAAATGTTGAGAAATCAAGAAGCACCAAATGTATTATTAACGTTTGTAACATTCAACACATTTCTAAATGTTTCTAAATTCTTCTTGAATCAACACATAAACATAATAAAAATAATAAATAATAATAATTACATTTTACTATATCACCCCTAATTAATTATTATGGTCATTTAAGCAGTGTGCCACATAAGTTGAAATAGAAAAAATATTATAAATTACAATGATAAAAATTTTAAATTATTTAAAAAATATAATTGACTATTGTCAACACAAAACTCTGGACAAGGAGAGTAGCATATATTATTCAAAAAAAATTATATAAAAAGTATTATAAATCACAATAGTTAACAAGTTAAAATATCTAAGAACAATTTAATATGTTATATATTTCTAAAAAATTACATGAAAAATACTAGAAATCACAATAATTAACAACTTAAAAGATTTAAAAGATATAAAATATTTGATCGACTTTTGAAATTATATTAGTGTCACTGAAATTGGAATAGAAGAAAAGTATTATAAATCACAATAATCAAAAACTTAAATTAATTTTAAAACATAATTGACTATCAATGCCATAAAAATTTGGACAAGAAGAGTAACATATTTAAAGGGCAAAAGAGTAAAAACAAACAAGAGATAAATGTAGAGAAATCAAGAAGCACCAAATGGATTATTAACATTTGTAACATTCAACACATTTCTAAATGTTTCCAAATTACAATAGTTAACAATTTAAAATATTTAAAAATAATTTAATATGTTATATATTTCAAAAAAAATTACATGAAAAATACTAGAAATCACAATAATTAACAACTTAAAAGATTTAAAAGATATAAAATATTTGGTCGACTCTTGAAATTATATTAGTGTCACTGGAATTGGAATAGAAGAAAAGTATTATAAATCACAATAATTAAAAACTTAAATTATTTTTAAAATATAATTGACTATCAATGCCACAAAAGTTTGGACAAGAAAAATAATACATATTATTTGAAAATTACGTAAAAATATTATAAGTTACAATAGTTAACAAATTAAATTATCTAAATACCTATTAAAAGTATGATTGATTATCTAAATTCTATTTGTGTCATATAAATTGAGATAAAAATTAACATATTGAACCCGTGTTAGATCTCGAATGAATCTTAAAATGTATATGCAATTCTTTTGAAAAAATAAACTTTTATTTAAATATATCAAAATCGAAAAGGTAAATTTTAATGCAGCACATTAAACAATGTATAAGAACTAATGTTAACATAAATAATACCATCATTTACTAATAGAAGCATTACTAATACAAATATTACTAATATATTCTATTCAAAAAGAAAATTTATACACTATAACAAACGACTCCTACGTTTCAATAGAAGGAATATATACAAAAGAAAAGTTTGATAAAAAATTTACAGAAATATATTTTATAAGTATATTTTATCGTACCAATGAAAACATTCTAATGCTCAAACTTCCTACTCCAACATAAATTCTAAAACTTAAAAATTGCAATCCACATGTTTTATTGTTGGGCCCGTGCTGACACGGGCCTTGCACTTCTAGTTTTAACAAATATGTCACTTTTTATGAATTATTCATTGAAAATTAAATTTTTGAGAAAAATTTATATGTGATGTCAAAGTACAATCTTGTAACGTGATTCATTTGTCAATTGTTATCATTAATAATAATAAAATAACATATATATTCTTTAGTCATCATCATCAATGATGTTTTCAAATTTATTTTAAAAAAATGAGTGAAAATAAAATTAAAATATATAAATCATAAAGAATTATGATTTAAATATTAAATGTAAAATTTTAATATATATATATATATATATATATATTGTGTGTGATAGGGATAATTCTGTCATAAAAAAATAATTTTCTGCTTCTGCTTCTGCTTCTGCTTTTTTTTTTTAAGCAGGAATTTTCTGCTTCTTCCAGTATTTGTTTTGCATGTGAATAATATTGATGGTATCGAAAGTTTTTACCAGTGTCTAGTATATTTGTTTTGAATTAGAATAATCTTTGATGGTATTGGGAATTCGAATAATCATGATGGTATCGAAAGATTTTGCTAGTGCCTGGTATTTGTTTAGGGTTCGAATAACCTCGATGATATTCTACTTGTGTTCGGTATTTGTTTTGGGTTTAAATAATCTTAGATGGTATCGAAAGATTTTACTAGTGCCGAGTATTTATTCTGGGCTCGAATAATCTTTGATCATATTGAAAGATTCTTACTAATGTGCGATATTTGTTTTGCGGGTGAATAATATTAATGGTATCGAAAGATTATTCTTGGGTTTTATATCGAAAGATCTGTGACCTATGAAAAGAAGATCTTTGAGTCTTCTTTCCAATGCAATTGGTTTCATCCAAATCCAACGTCTAAGTAAGAAGTTATACTCGCTTTACTTCAGCCTATCAAAACAGTTTTTTAGGGTCAACTTCAAATGACCATAACTCCTTGTATAGGACGAACTGGGTGGCCTACTTTATATGAAATGAAAGCCCTTTGAATTATCCTTCAAACGATACCAATTTCACCCAAATAAGATATCGGAGCAAAGAGTTATGGTCGATCTACTTTAGCTTGTCAAAACAGTCCCCCAAAGGACAGATTTGACATTATTTAAATTTTAAAGGTATTTTGGTCATTTGTTATTATATTATGGACGGGAATATGTGTATTTATACATGTATATGAGTTCAAAAACTCATTTTCATCATCAATCATTGAGAAAGAACAAACCCTAGCCAAATTTGACCTTTAAATTACTTTTGATTCAACCGTAGAAATTTCAAAGTAATCCGATAACTGCGTTTGTCATCTCGAGAGCTTCGAACGGCACCTATTATTTGTGAAAACAGGATTGCATAATCAATAGGTGAATTCTAAGGTATGAATATTGTTTTCCTTTGTTCTTTTCCATATGTATATGTGTGATAGAGGGTTATATTTATTGGTTGTTATTGAAAGGTGATGGAAATAGGGTTATGGACTATTTTGCATGGTTTGGTTGTATCAAATTGTGGAAGGTGGATATGGTAATTGAGTTATGGAAGGTGGATATGGTGATATACTATTGAATTGATGATTATTTATGTCTATGGCTCAATTTGGTTTAATGGATTGGTTGGAAGGATAAATGAATCCAAACTTGATATTGGAGGATGTTGTATGAATATGCATGGCATGTGAATGTAATTGGAGTATAAGAGGGTTAAAGTGACACCCTTTATGGTGTAATTAAGGCTTACTACTTAACCACTAGTTTGGTGAATTCAAATAATTGAATTGTGACGTTTGGTTGCTAATACTAGATTGCTATATATGTTCATTGTAGATAAGTAATCCGAAAAGACGGGAAGTCCATTTGGGACTAGTATTGAAGGTTGACAGTCAGGTATGCAAAACATACTCTATACCATATCTTTGGCATGAAAGTGAACAATTGTTCTATTAAGAAAGTTTCCAAAGTTATTCAATAACATGTGATCCATAAAGGTTTTGTATGATGTCCTATGTTACCAATGAACTTGTTTCCACCCTACAAGATGTCAAGACATTCCAATAATTACTTGTTTTCCAAATCTTACATGTTTATTGCACTAATGAATGTCAGAAGGTATCCGGTTACTCAAACAAGATCCATGTGCTATTAATGACTCCAAAACGTTTCATTGATATACCAATAAGTTCCTACTTCATTGTTATGGCATTGATGACTCCAAAACACTTCATTGATGTGCCAATGAGTTCTTAATTCTTTGTTATTACGTTGATGGTCTATTTATATGTCTCTTATTGATGTATCATTGTTTCAAAGTATCAAAAATGGGGTGGCAACTGAAATAACAATCTCAAAGATTAATTAAACTAAGTGATGAAAGTTCTCTCTTATCGGGTGGTATCCCAGGGGCATAAGCCTATCATGGGTCGATCCCTATTTATGTGTTTTTGGGTGGTATACAAGGGGCATAAGCCTATCATGGGTCGATCCCAGTTGATATGTACTGGAGGCAGCCTAATGGTCACAGTACAGTACAGTAATGATTACAAAGATGATAAGAACGAAGGTAAAGTGATTGAATAAATACAATATACAGGTTGTCACAAGTTCTAGTAAGTGTGGTCCACTCTTATTATGATTTATTCACTTGTTTCTGATTTCTATTGAGCTCCTATATCATATGTGATTATCTACAGCTTTACATACTCAGTACATATTTCATACTGACGTCCCCCACGGGTGACCTGCATTTAATGCTGCAGGCACAAGTACCTCAGCTCATACACCGCACAAGTAGGAGCCAGGATATCCAGCTGCTTTTGGTGAGCCCCAGTTTGCTTTGGGTCTTTCCGTGTCATATCCAGTCACTTTTGGTATTGTATAGAAGTTAGTTATATGGCGGGGTGTGTCCCGACCTTAGTTAAATTCTGTGTATTATCTAGAGGCTTTGTAGACCTAATGTACAGTCAAGGTGGTGTTTTGTTAATAGACGTGATGTCTCCAATGGCCAAGTATTGTATATACATATATATGTGTGCTCGAGCTTATACAGGTGATTATTTCCTTTTATATGCGACATGATTTTGTCCGAATTTCGGGTTGTCATAGAGGTATGCATGGGAAGTATAAGGTTATGAGTTGGTTCTCCCATGCCTCCTCCGTTACTGGTGCCGGTCCGCCCCAATAGGATTTGAGGCGTGACAAAAGTTCTATCAGAGAAGTTCGTCCTAGTGAGTCCACAAAGCCGTGTCTACGTAGAGTCTTATTTATCAGTGTGTCGTGCACCGCATCTATAAACAGGAGGCTATGGACATTTAGGAATTGTCTCTTTTCTTCATGTCTTAGATCGTGCGATATAGCCTATATTGTATATGAAGTCATAGTTGACCACTGAATACGTTTGTTTCTCTTATTATAGTAATGATGCCGGTTACCAGAAGCAAGAATACCGATAAGCAAGTAGATGTGACTGCCGGAGAGGGGACTAGTAAGTCACCCACTATACCAGCTAATCAAAGTGAGGCTCGCATGCATCAGAAACTTCTTCCACTCTGGAAGAAATAAGGGGGAGGAGAAATATATCCCCAGAGCCACCTATTAATGCTGTTGATCAAGATCTTAGAAATGCAGTGCAACTTTTGACTCGTATGGTTGTTGGGCAAGCTCAAGGGCAAGCCATTCCTACCACGAGTCCTAGTGGTACAGATAGGGTGGCTAGCCTTCGAACACAGGATTTTCTTAAGATGGATCCTCCCACTTTTATTGGATTAGATCTTAACGAGGACCCACAGGACTTTATTGATCAAATTCAAAGGGCCTTAGATGTTATGCATGTAACGGGTAGAGAGACAGTGGAGTTAGCGGCGTATAGATTCAAAGGGGAGGCTATATATTGATACGAGGACTGGAAACGATCTAGGGGTATTGACGCACCCCCAGCTACTTGGAAAAAGTTCAAAGAGGCATTTCTTGATCATTATCTTCTATTTGAGATTTGTCAGGCCCATGCAGATCAGTTTTTAAATCTTCGTCAGGGGAATATGAGCGTGAGGGAGTACAGTCTTCGATTTAATTTCTTGTCGAGATATGCTCCTAATGTTGTAGTTACTATGGATGATAGAGTTCATCAATATGTGGATAGGCTGGATCCATATTTTGTTAGAGATTGTACTATTACCTCTTTGAACAAAGATATGGACATAGCGAGGATCCAAGCTTTTGCACAGAAAATGAAAGATCGGAGGCAGAGGAGAAGAACACAGGAATTAGAAAGAGGATATTCCAAGAGGGCCATATCTATAGGGCAGTTCATGGCATCCCAAGGAGGGTTCAGACCACAGTTTTCTGCTAGACCACCTAGGCCATTATCTTCTTATTCTGCAACTAGTGCCCCACCACAGTTCCAAGGGTCCAGAGGAAATCAATTTGGGCACAGAAGTGAGAGTCAGAGTTTGCGGACAGCGGGGTACCAAGGGCAAGGGAATATGAGTCAATCGAGACCTCCTCAAGAGCCATGCAATAAATGTGAAAGGTATCATTTGGGCGCATGTCGGCTGGGGACCAATGTTTACTTTTGGTGCGGTATGTTGGGGCATATAATGAGAGAATGCCCATGAAGGTGCATAGGGGGTATGGCACAACCTACGGGGTTATTTGTTGCATCATCATCATCGATGCATTATTCAGGAAGGGATGCACAACCAATGGGTCGTGTTAGAGGTGATAGAGGAGCCACGAGTTCTAGCGGGGCTCAAAATCATACGTATGCTCTAGCGGATCGACAGAATTTAGAGGCTTCCCCAGATGTGGTTACGGGTACGTTGGATATCTTTTTATTCGATGTATATGCCTTAATTGATCTCGGTTCTACATTATCTTATGTTACTCCATTGGTTGCTGAAAATTTTGAAAGAATACCTGAACTTTTAGTTAAGCCATTTGAAGTGTCCACACCGGTTGGGGAATCTATTATAGCTAGAAGGGTTTACCAAAACTGCATAGTAACTGTTTGTGGTCGTGATATGATGGTTGATCTTGTGGAGTTAGAAATGGTAGATTTTGATGTTATAATGGGTATGGACTGGTTGGCGTTTTGTTATGCCACAATTGATTGTTGCACGAAAAAGGTATATTTCTATTTTCCAAATGAATCAGTCCTTGAATGGAAAGGTGAAATTGGCGCGCCAAGAGGTAGATTTATTTCTTATTTTAAGGCAAGAATAATGATTTCCAAGGGATACATATATAATTTAGTTAGAGTAAGGGATACAGAAGTGGATCCACCAACTCTTCACGCTGTTCTGGTGGTAAATGAATTTTCTAATGTATTTCCTGAAGATCTTCCAGGTTTGCCTCCTGAACGAGAAGTAGAGTTTGGTATTGATGTAATACCAGGAACCTAACCAATCTCCATTCCTCCGTATAGAATGGCCCCAGCAGAATTACGAGAATTGAAAGATCAATTGAAAAATTTTCTAGAGAAGGGATTCATAAGGCCTAGTATGTCCCCCTGGGGAGCACCAGTGTTATTTGTGCGCAAAAAGGATGGCTCGCTGAGGATGTGTATTGATTATCGGCAATTGAATAAGGTGACTATTAAGAATAAATATCCTCCCTCAAGAATTGATGATTTATTTGATCAGTTACAGGGCGCCAAGTGATTTTCGAAGATTGATTTGAGGTCAGGTTACCACCAAGTGAGGGTCAAAGAGAAGGATATACCCAAGACAGCTTTCCGAACACGGTATGGTCATTATGAGTTTCTAGTTATGTCATTTGGTCTAACAAATGCACCCGCAGCTTTTATGGATTTGATGAATAGGGTGTTTAAGCCATTCCTGGATGTATTTGTGATAGTTTTTATAGATGATATTCTAGTTTATTCTAGATCAGAAGAGGACCATGCCAATCACTTACGATAGGCATTGCAGACTCTTCGTGATTGTAAGCTTTATGCAAAGTTCTCTAAATGTGAGTTTTGGTTAAAGTCGGTGGCATTTTTGGGTCATATTGTATCTAGTGAAGGGATAAAGGATGATGCTCAAAAGATAGAAGCTGTGAAGAACTGCCCAAGGCCCACAACGCCTACGGAGATTCATAGTTTTCTCGGGTTGGACGGTTATTATAGAAGGTTTGTTGAAGGTTTTTCTTCCATTTCAGCACCCTTAACCAAGCTAACCCATAAAGCATCCAAATTCCAATGGAATGATGCCTGTGAGAAGAGTTTTCAAGATTTAAAGAACAAGTTGATTTCTACACCCGTGTTGGTACTTCCAGAAGGCACCGAAGGGTATACAGTGTATTGTGATGCTTCCAGAATTGGTTTAGGATGTGTATTGATGCAGCATGGTAAGGTAATAGCATATGCTTCTAGACAATTGCGGCCACATGAGAAAAATTATCCTACACACGATCTTGAGCTGGCAGCAGTAATTTTTGCTTTAAAGATATGGCGCCACTACTTATATGGGGTTCATGTTGATATATATACTGACCATAAGAGCTTGCAATATATTTTTAATCAGAAGGATCTAAATTTAAGGCAGCAGAGATGGCTTGAACTATTAAAGGACTACGATGTTGATATCTTGTACCATCCAGGGAAAGAAAATATGGTAGCTGATGCGTTAAGTCATAAGGCTATGATGGCACCTATAGAAAGGCAAGGGATGAATAAAGATCTTCACCAGTTAGCTAGTTTGGGAGTTCGCCTTCTTGAAACTCCGGATAAAGAGTTTATCGTACATAATGCTGCGGAATCTTCATTAGTAGCTAAAGTGAAAGAGAAGCAATATGCAGATCCTATTTTATTACAGCTTAAGGAGAACGTTCAGAGTGGTGCGACTAAGACATTTGAGCTTACGCTAGAAGGATTACTTCAGTGCCAAAACCAATTGTGTGTGCCGGATGTAGACGGGCTAAGAAAGAAGATTATGACAGAGGCACATTGTTCAAGGTATTCCATTCATCTAGGATCAACCAAAATGTATCAAGATTTGAAAGATATGTATTGGTGGAATGACATAAAGAAGAGCATTGCAGAATTTGTAGTTGAATGTCCAAATTGTCAAAAAGTTAAAGTTGAGCACCAAAAACCCGGAGGTTATATGCAATGCATTGATCTTCCAAGCTGGAAGTGGGACATGATCAACATGGATTTTATTATTGGTTTGCCTCGTACATCCCGGAAGTTTGATTCTATATGGGTGATTGTTGATAGCCTTACCAAATCCGCACATTTCCTACCAGTTAGGACCACTTACACAGTTGAAGAGTATGTGAAGTTGTACATTAAAGAGATAGTCCGATTACATGGAGTGTCAATCTCTATCATATCAGATCGGGGAACCCAATTTACCGCAAACTTTTGGAAGTCTTTTCAGAGGTGTTTGGGAACACAAGTGAAGTTGAGTACATCTTTTCACCCTCAAACAGATGGACAAGCAGAACGTACCATCCAAACACTTGAAGATATGCTACGATCTTGAGTAATAGATTTTAAGGGCAACTGGGATGATCATTTACCTCTTATTGAGTTTGCCTACAATAATAGCTATCATTTAAGTATCAAAATGGCACCATATAAAGCTTTATATGGAAGGAAGTATAGATCACCAATAGGATGGTTCGAAGTGGGTGAAACTCTTTTGTTCGGACCGGATCTTGTTTATCAAGCCATAGAGAAGGTTAAAGTAATTCAGCAATGACTGAAAACAGCCCAAAGTCGACACAAGTCATATGCGGATAGTAGAAGAAGAGGGCTAGAGTTTTCTATAGGTGATTGGGTATTTTTGAAGGTATCACCAATGAAAGGGGTAATGAGATTTGGCAAGAAAGGAAAGTTGAGTCCACGTTATATAGGCCCGTATAAGATCACTCGAAGGTTTGGACAAGTTGCATATGAATTAGAGCTACCCCAAGAGCTCTCATCAGTACATCCGGTATTTCATATGTCAATGCTTCAAAAGTGCATCAGAGATCCATCACATATCACTTCTACTGAGGATGTGCAAGTTGCGGAAGATCTTACCTATGAGGAAGTGCCTATTGCTATTCTAGATCGCCAAGTTAAGAAGATGAGAAATAAAGAGATAGCATCTGTGAAAGTACGTTGGAGAAATCATCAAAGGGAAGAGATTACATGGGAAGCTGAGGAAGCAATGAAATCTAAGTACCCTCATTTGTTAAAAAATGAAGAGGAAGTTCAAGAAACGGAGTTAGAACATTAACAAGAAAGTATTTTTTATATATGCATAGTATTTATGTAATGATGGACTTGAACTTGTTTCGGTTGAATAACTACGCTAACATTCGAGGACGAATGTCCTAAAGGGGGGAAGGATGTAACACCCCGTATTCAAGTACGTGTATTGGCGTATTCAAGTACATGTATTGGTCTTATTTATATGGAATTAATTTTTTATTTTATTTATACCGGAATTTGCCCGTCGATGGTTCCATTCGAAGGTTATTGAATAATCTTTCCAACGATATAAAGATTTCCAAAAACGGATAGATTTCGGATATAATCGAGCACATTCGAAACTATAAAATGGTGGCCGGGATTTTGGGAATAGTAAATGTGCAGGAAAATTTCCTGCACACAAACTACTGAGGCCAGCCGAATTTTTGGGCCAACTTCGAACGATCATAACTCCCTTAATATAATGAACTGGGAGAGATGAAACCTATGAAAAGAAATATATTTGATTCTTATTTCCGATGCAATTGGTTTCATCCAAATCCAACGTCTGAGTAAGGAGTTATACTTGTTTTACTTCAGCCTATCAAAACAGATTTTTAGGGTCAACTTCAAATGACCATAACTCCTTGTACAGGACGAACTGGGTGGCCTACTTTATATGAAATGAAATACCTTTGAATTATCCTTCCAACGAAACTAATTTCACCCAAATATGATATCGTAGAAAAGAGTTATGGTCGATCTACTTTAGCTTGTCAAAACAGTCCACCAAAGGATAGATTTGACATTATTTAAATTTTAAAGGCATTTTGGTCATTTTCTATTATATTATGGACGGGAATATGTGTATTTATACATGTATATGATTTCAAAAACTCATTTTCATCACCAATCATTGAGAAAGAACAAACCCTAGCCAAATTTGACCTTTAAATTACTTTTGATTCAACCGTAGAAATTCCAAAGTAATCTGATAACTGCGTTTGTCATCTCGAGAGCTTCGAACGACACCTATTATTTGTGCAAACAGGATTGCATAATCAAGAGGTGAATTCTAAGGTATGAATATTGTTTGCCTTTGTTCTTTTCCATATGTATATGTGTGATAGAGGGTTATATTTATTGGTTGTTATTGAAAGGTGATGGAAATAGGGTTATGGACTATTTTGCATGGTTTGGTTGTATCGAATTGTGGAAGGTGGATATGGTAATTGAGTTATGGAAGGTGGATATGGTGATATACTATTGAATTGATGATTATTTATGTCTATGGCTCAATTTGGTTTAATGGATTGGTTGGAAGGATAAATGAATCCAAACTTGATTTTGGAGGATGTTGTATGAATATGCATGGCATGTGAATGTAATTGGAGTATAAGAGGATTAAAGTGACACCCTTTTATGGTGTAATTAAGGCTTACTACTTAACCACTAGTTTGGTGAATTCAAATAATTGAATTGTGACGTTTGGTTGCTAATACTAGATTGTTATATATGTTCATTGTGGATAAGTAATCCGAAAAGACGGAAAGTCCATTTGGGACTAGTATTGAAGGTTGACAGTCAGGTATGCAAAACATACTCTATACCATATCTTTGGCATGAAAGTGAACAATTGTTCTATTAAGAAAGTTTCCAAAGTTATTCAATAACATGTGATCCATAAAGGTTTTGTATGATGTCCTACGTTACCAATGAACTTGTTTCCACCCTACAAGATGTCAAGACATTCCAATACTTACTTGTTTTCCAAATCTTACATGTTTATTGCACTAATGAATGTCAGAAGGTATCCGGTTACTCAAACAAGATCCATGTGCTATTAATGACTCCAAAATGTTTCATTGATATACCAATAAGTTCCTACTTCATTGTTATGGCATTGATGACTCCAAAACATTTCATTGATGTGCCAATGAGTTCTTACTTCATTGTTATTGCATTGATGGTCTATTTATATGTCTCTTATTGATGTATCATTGTTTCAAAGTATCAAAAATGCGGTGGCGACCGAAATAACAATCTCAAAGATTAATTGAACTAAGTGATGGAAGTTCTCTCTTATCGGGTGGTATCCCAGGGGCATAAGCCTATCATGGGTCGATCCCTATTTATGTGTTTATGGGTGGTATCCTAGGGGCATAAGCCTATCATGGGTCAATCCCAGTTGATATGTACTGGAGGCAGCCTAATGGTCACAGTACAGTACAGTAATGATTACAAAGATGATAAGAACGAAGGTAAAGTGATTGAATAAATACAATGTACAGGTTGTCACAAGTTCTAGTAAGTGTGGTCCACTCCTATTACGATTTATTCACTTGTTTCTGATTTCTATGGAGCTCCTATATCATATGTGATTATCTACATCTTTACATACTCAGTACATATTTCGTACTAACGTCCCCCACGGGGGACCTGCATTTCATGTTGCAGGCACAGGTACCTCAGCTCATACACCGCACAAGTAGGAGCCAGGATATCCAGCTGTTTTTGGTGAGCTCCAGTTTGCTTCGGGGCTGTCCGTGTCATATCCAGTCACTTTTGGTATTGTATAGAAGTTAGTTATATGGCGAGGTGTGTCCCGACCTTAGTTAAACTCTGTGTATTGTCTAGAGGCTTTATAGACCTAATGTACAGTCAAGGTGGTGTTTTGTTAATAGACGTGATGGCTCCAACGGCCAAGTATTGTATATACATATATATGTATGCTCGAGCTTATACAGGTGATTATTTTCTTTTATATGCGACATGATGTTGTCCGAATTTTGGGTTGTCATAGAGGTATGCATAGGAAGTATAAGGTTATGAGCTAGTTCTCCCGGACCTCCTCGGTTACGGGTGTCGGTCCGCCCCAATAGGATTTGAGGCGTGACATTTAGAAGTTAAATGATGTGCTGAAATTTATAAGTCCCTTTTCCCCCTTTTTCAAAAAAAAAACTTTTAGTTGCCACATAAGAAAAATAATTGTCGCATCACTAAAAATAAATCCACTCAACCCTTTACCGACCCACCAATTTAAACCAACCCATGACCCGACCCAAGATCCACACCCCTTTTAATCCCTGATGGGTCGGATCATGATTTTGTAACGGATTGGGTGGATTTATTTTTAGTGATGTGGCAATTATTTTTCTTATGTGGCAATTAAAAGTTTTTTAAAAAAAGGGGCTTATAAATTCCAGCACATCATTTAACATCCAAAGGAGTATATTTGGTCCTAAACTTTAACAGCGAGGGTATATTAGGACCAAACTTATAACGAAAGGCATATTTGAACCTTTTCGTAAAGTTTAGGGGCATATTTGACCCTTTTCCCATTCAAATATATAAAACATTGACTCGATGTTTTGAGTTTAAGCCATGAATATAGAGTCGCTTCTAATTAGACGGATTTGTCTACCAAGGCGAAAAAATTTTCAATGAAAATTTGGATTAATCGGGATCTAAAGTAGATATGAAATATCGTGTGAGAAATCAAAAAAGGAAAAAAATATTTATTTAATAATTAAAAGTACCGTTGGCTGTATTCCAGTACATTTTACATGAACCTACGAAATTAGTAATTTTTCTAAACTTGTATTAGATATATATTACTACTATATATAAGCATCAGTGACAGGTAGTTGCCGTTCGACATGCCTGCTTCCAGCTGTCTGCTTGCTCCGTAATTTTACTATATCCTTCCTAAGTAATTATTATATGACATTTACTTATTAAAAAAATAATAATATTTAATAAAAAATAAAATAGACATTTATAAAGTAAAATAGGCATTTATGATATGATTATTTCAGTTGTTTCAATTGTAATTTTACTGTATCAACTATAATTAATTATTATGAGTCATCTAAATATTTAAAAATTGATAATATTTATTTTATAAAAGGTGAAATAAACATAAAATGATAAATTAATTCTTGATGTTTTAAATTAATTTGACATCTTATGTGAAGTCACTTAAATTCTTTTCACAAGTATTTTTTATAGCAATTTTGTTATATCACTTTTAATTAGTTATTATGAATTATTCAAGACATTCGAATTTCGCTATTTCAATTGTGACATTTGTTTTACTCTCGAAATTATATCAGTGTCATTTAAATTGAAATAGTTAAAAGTATTATAAATTACAATAATTAAAAACTTAAATTACTTTAAAAGTCTAAATTCCATCAATACCATAAATGTTTAAACAAGAAGAGTTTTATAAATTGCAACAACAAACAATTTGAAATAGTAAATTACAACGGCGAAAAAGTACTATAGATTATGATATTTAGCGATGTCATGTTAATTAGGATAAAGAGATATTACTTAAAAATTATGTTGAAAGTCGTATAAATTTAAATTACAATAATTTAAAACTTAAATTACTTTGAAAGTCTAAATTCACTATTACTATCACGAAAGTTTAAACAAGAATAGTATTATAAATTACAATAGCAAATAGCTTAAAATAGTAAATTATAACGTCGAAAAAGTATTATAGATTACAATAGTTATCGATGTCATATTAATTAGGATAAAGGGATATTACTTGAAAATTACGTTGAAAGTAGTATAAATCATAATATAATTAACAACTTAAAATATCTAAAACTATACATAACAAATCTAATTGACTTTCACAAATATTAATCAGTGTCATATAAATTTAAATAAAAAAATAACATATAATATCTGAAAAGTAGCACATTGGGCCCGTGCTGGCACAGGCTCCAATATCTAGTGATTAGATATATATAAGAGATGGTTTCGACATGCTTGCTTCAACAGGCTGTTTGCTCCGTGATTTAACTATATCACCCCTAATTAATTATTATAAATTATTTATATGTTAAGAATTAATAATATTTAATTAAAAAATAAAATAGACATTTTCGACATGTCTGTTTTAGCTGATTCAACCGTGATTTTACTATATCACCCCTAATTAATTATTATAAGTCATTCATGTATTAAAAAAATAATAATATTAAATCCGTAATTTCACTATATCACCCTTAATTAATTATTATAAGTCAGTTATGTATTAAAAATTAATAATATTTAATTAAAAAAAGGTAAAATAGACATTTATAATATGTCTGGTTCAACAGTAATTTTAATATATCACCTCTAATTACTTATTGTAAGTTATTTATATATTAAAAAAAAAATGTTAAAAATTAAAATTTACATTTATAATATCTTTGCTTCAGTTACTTCAATCATAATTTTGCTAAATATTACCTCTAATTAATTATTGTAAGTCATCTAAGTATTAAAAATTAATAATAATTAATAAAAATGATAAAATATATAAAATAATATTTAACTCTTGATGTTTCAAAATAACTTGACTGCAGCAGGTTACTTGCTCCATGATTTTACTATATCACCCATAATTTATTATTATAAGTCATTTATGTATTGAAAAAATAATAATATTCAATATGTGATTTTACTATATCGCTCATAATCAATTATTATAATTAATTAATATAAGTTATTTATTTATTAAAAATTTAATAATATTTAATTAAAAAATAAAATAAACATTTATCGCATGTCTGCTTCAACTGCTTCAATCGTAATTTTACTATATCACCTTAATTAATTATTATAAGTCATTTATGTATTAAAAATTTAATAATATTTAATCTGTGATTTTACTATATCTCTCATAATTAATTATTATAATTTATTACGTATTAATTGTTATAAGTCGTTTATATATTAAAAATTAATACTCATATTTAATATAAAAAAAATATATTATGATTTTATTATATCATCCTAATTAATTATTGTGGTCATCTAAATATTGTGCCACTTAAAAACTTAAATTATTTAAAAATATAATTGGCTATCAATGCCACAAATTTTTGAACAAGGAGAGTAATATAAATTATTTAAAAATTAAATGAGATGTATTGTAAATCATAATAGCTAACAACTTAAAATATCTAAAAAAAAAAAATTAATATGTTACATATTTCAAAAATATATATAAAAAAAAAATACTATAAATTACAATAATTAACAAGTAATAAAGTTTAAAGGACAAAATGCCTGCTTTGGCACATCTTCATTAATCCTTTGCCTTGCCTTCATTTTTCCTTCTATTTTAATTTTTTTGTATTTTTTTTTAATTTGTTGTATATTTTAAAAAAAAACGTAATTTTTTTTATAAATCACAATAATGAACAACTTAAATTTTTTTAAAGATATAAAATATTTTGGTTGACTCTCGAAATTCTATAATTACCTATCAATGCCACAAAAAATTGGACAAGGAAAGTAACGTATATTATTTGAAAATTATATCAAAAAAATTATAAAATGCAATAGTTAACAACTTAAAATGTCTCCCAACTTATTATGCATTCTTATAATTTAGCATCTAATTAATATTAAATTTTGAATATTTATTTTTAATTTTTAAATACTCTAAACATAATCGATGTTGGGCACGTGCAAACACAGGCCTGTCCCCTAGTTTGAAAGATCATGTTTAAATTTATTATTTTTTTAATTCATGGATCATCTTTTATGTTTCCACTTTTTGTACAAAGTTCAATATTTTATTTTCACCTTTGGCCTATCCAAGATGCAACTTGATTTTTATAATAATTAGTGATAGGGAAGATTATGCAATATTTAACTATCTTCTTAATAAGATGTGTATAGAAAAATACTGTATTAGTTTATATACTACATTTTATCAAAATTATTGGAATGATGTATCATTAATTCAACAAACAACCAAATCATAAAGTTGGAGGTAGGTGCTCTAAACAAAAATAAAAATAAAAAGAATCATTATAATCATAATCATTATGACATTAACATTTTTCATTTTCTACTTTTGAACATGTTAAACACAAATTCAATTAACTCATAATCTTTTCAAAATAACTTGTCTACATAAATAATTGTTATTTTAGGTCTCATTAGATGTAAACTCTTTTATTTTTAATCTATTCCAAGAAAATGACACAATTTATATTTAGTATTTATTTTGATAACATTATTTTATATCAACGTCAACATTTATAGTGCGTTTTGCTACCACATTATTTTCCTACAAAATGTGAAGGAAAATATTAAAAAAAAAAAAAAACTATTAATCCAAATTTTTCATAAATTTGGAAGGAATTTAACCATTTTTTTCTTATGGTGCAAATTAATATGTAAATATATTAGTAATTAGTTTAATTTCTAGAAACTCCTACAAGTGGTTGATATTTGGTTGGTGCAATTTTATCCAATAATTGAGGTTGATTATCTTTTGACATTTATTATATGAAAGGATTGGTGGAATGAATTTGCAACTTGTCATTTGTTTGAAGACAATAAAATCATAACTCTTATTTATTTTAATTGATGTGACATAATCTCAATCTAACATAAAATTTAAAAAATACAAAAAAAAAATGAAAAGTAAGAAGAAAAAAGAAAGAATATATATATATATAAATAACCATGCACTCAACTTTTTTAAACTGCAAATAAACAATGAATTTATAATATATGTAAAATTAGTGTATAAAAACTTTTAAAATGTAGTACATTATAATCTTCATTTGGTCATGAAAATTCTCATAATTAATTGAAATAAAATCACGAAATAACTTATTCTGGATTAGTTATTTTGAGATTATAGCATTATCTTTATTTCACATCGAGATAAACTAATAATTATGAAATAACTGATCCCAGAATAATTTATTTCTCAACCAAAAGAGTCCTTAGGATATACGATAAAGAGTATAACTTTAAATATTTTTATAACAAAAAATGTGTCAGTAAATTAAACAAGAAAAAGAAAAAATTAGGCGGCTGCTAATTAGTAAACAATTCCAATAATACATTTATTTATTTTTTGACTTTGTAGTTTTTCCTTTTATAGGCCAATACGTGATAATTTGTAGTAGTAACATATAATATATAGTCACAATTAAATCCCTAAATTTAATTAAATAAATCAATACAAGCCTTATCTTGATGATTTACACAGTACTTCATATGAACCTTATCTTTATGTGTGATTGTTGTAAAAACACACCAAAAAAATGAAAAATAAAATTTCAATAAAAAGATAATGAAATGTGACATGAATTGAATGGATATAATTAATTAAAGGCATAATACATAAATATGAACCTAAACTTGACACCAAATTATAACTTTAACCTTAAACTTTGATAGTGCACAAATAGGACCTTTAACTATTCAAAACTTAAACAAATATGACCTCCGATTTTGCAACCCCCATGCGTGAGTTTCACTCGCGCCTACGTGGAAAGGTAATCTAATCACACGGTGCCACGGTGTTAAAAGGGCTAACTTGGAGGGATGTCATATTTGTGCAGTTTTGAATAGTTAAAGGTCATATTTGTGCACTATCAAAGTTTTGCTTTTTGTGGTAAAACGGCGTCGTTTTTTTTTTAAAAAAAAAAATATTATTATTATTATTATTATTATTATTATTATTATTATTATTATTATTATTATTATTATTATTATTATTATTATTATCAGGGATCGAACCCGCGCAGTAGGCTGAAGGAAGCGTCCAAGAAGAGCAAATAACACCACTGGGCTATCTAAGTGTCTTGTTTCATGTGATTCAACATTAATATACGTATATAAATATAGATTTACTACCTTATATATACAACGTAATTTTTTTACCGAGGAGGTTCGGGTGAACCCCATGGCAACCACGTAGGTCCGCCCCTAGTTAATTTAATAACGTTATTTTAATAACATTTTAATTACGTTAATTTAATATACTACTACTACTACTATCCTTAATAACATTAATTTAATAACGTTTTATTAAAACTATAATTTTTTTATTATTAGTATAGTTTCATCTTTAATTTAATATTTAAATAAATAATATTTAGATATATTATATAACTTAAATTCGTCCTCTGCTTTATAATATATATACATACCCGCTCGATTTTTTCATATGAGGTTGATCCGCCTAATTAATAAATCTTCAATATTGCTCTTTTTTTGCAATGACAAAAGAAATTAGATGTCATTTTCATCTTTGAGCCGAAAATAATGAAAAAATAATAGTGAAGAGTCATTTAAAGGTCATATTTGTGCAGTTTTGAATAGTTAAAGGTCATATTTGTGCAGTTTTGAATAGTTAAAGGTCATATTTGTGCACTGTCAAAGTTTAAGGTCATATTTATGTATTATGCCCTTAGATTTTAAGCTGCCCAGTTTTGCGTGTTGAACACGCGTTTTGCCATGTAGATTTGGAGGTCATATTTGTGCAGTTTTGAATAGTTAAAGGTCATATTTGTGCACTGTCAAAGTTTAAGGTCAAAGTTATAATTTGGTGTCAAGTTTAGGATCATTTTTATGTATTAACTCATTAAAAAATGTATTGATATCGCGAAGTGCTTTCTATTAAAAATAATTTTATATATAAAATACAAATTAAAAATGTCTGAATCAATCAAGTTATAAAGAAAATATCGAACATTAGTGACAAATTAAATATATATATATATATATATATATATATATATAATAGTCCAGCATTAGGTGGTGGTGCTTGTGGATGGGGCGGGGTTATAAGATATAATAATCTCGAGATAAAATATTGAATTATTTTATCATGCATTTGATTAGAGGTATTAGTTAGTCTTGGATCCTGTAGTATTTATAAGGCATATAACAAAAATACGAGAAAAACATCTAGCGCTCCCCCCTTGAACTATGACGAAATTTGCTATGACACACTCTCTAACTTTACACGGATCCTATTATACCCTCCTGGACTCAAACTTAGTGTATTTTTGTCACTCTTTTTAGCCGACGTGACACCTTTGATGTGAGTTTCATTTTTATGTAATAAAGGTGCCACGTCATCACAAAAGAGTGATAAAAATACGTTAAAATTGAGTTCAATGAATAATAGAACCTCTGTAAAGTTGGAGTATGTCGTAGGAACTTTGGTTATAGTTCGAGGGGTTACTGAGTACTCATCTCTTAAGAGGTCTGAAGAAATATTTTTGTTTCAATTTCCTATGCACTTAAAATAGAATAATGAACTTTGAAATATTTATGGGGAAAGGACGAAAATGGCCAGTCGGCCAAACAAATTCCACCAAAAGTAACTTAAGAATTGTAATTTCACTAATTAGCCATTTCGGCTCATTTTTAATATACCAATTCATTGTTTTCTCTTTTTCTTTTTTCCTTTGTTGGTTGCTCTTCTCACTCTCTCTCGCTATTCTTTTTAAAATTTTAAAAAGTTACTTTTTTATTTTAACAATTAAATATAATTTTATGGAATTTTTTCTCTCAATAATTTATATTTAGAACAGAAAAAAATCAGTACATTATATTTTTTATTCCTATTATTTATACTTTTAATATAATACAATTGTTAAAGATATATATTGATACAGTTTCTATATATATACATATTCTATATAATAATTATATCATTTTATACACATTCTATACAATTTTTATTTAGATATATATTTTATACAACTCCATATAGTTTTTACATGCATTCTAAAAATGTATCAATCTAGTATAAGAGAGTATCAATTGAGTATATGGACACTGTAAGTGTATCAATGTAGTATAAAAGTGTATTAATGTGGTATAAAAGAATATAAATTGGGTATAGGGACTACATGTGCTTGTATAGAATTTCCTTTCTCTTTTTAAAAAAGTGTATCAATATAGTATAAAAGTGCATCAACTTGGTATAAAAGTGTATCAATTGAGTATAGAGACTGCATGTGCCCAATTGGGTCAAATGGCTAAAAAAGTAAATTATTTTAGTCGACTGGCTACAACATGTCCACCTTTTCAATTATGGGTCTTTTTTTAAAAAAAATGGTCATCCCATGTCCCTTTCCCAATATTTATTGGAAAAAAATACATAAAGTAGCATACTTAAGTATTAAATTGCAAAAAATAACAATACTTTTATCAAATTATATTGGGATAATACCCACGAAAAAATCTGAAGTTTGATCGGATTACCAGTTGAGCACACTGAACTTTGTGGGGGTCTTATTACTCCCCCCTCCCCCCAGACTTTTTTTTCTTCGTATTTTAATGACATATATCTGCCACTTGGCACATTGAGTGTTAGTCACACGCATTGAGCGCGTGAACAGTGTTAAAAACGTTTTAAACTCTTTTTTTTTGCCAAACAACCCCTTAATTTTATAATTATTTAAACTTTTATATTTTTATTTCTTTATTCTTTCTTCTTTATTTCTTTTCTTCAACAGTGATTGCTCCATTGTTGAATTGAAATTTAATAAAACTCAATGGTTATAATTTAATACAACTCGCTAATTGAAACTCAATGGATGATTCAGAAGATTCAAACTCGAAAACTCGCTAATTTAATTCCGAGTTCCATTAATGGAAATTGAATCTTCCGAGTTCCATTAATGGAAATTGAATCATGAAATTAAATTTTCCGAATCTTTCGAGTTCCATTAATGATTTTTTCGAATCTTCCGAGTTCCATTAATGGAAATTGAATCTTTCATTGATTTTTTAATTAGCGAGTTTCATTCAATTAGCGAGTTTCATTGAATCTTTCATTAATTGAATCTCCCGAGTTTCAATGGAAAATTAATGGAAGATTCCATTCAATTATTTGAAAAACTTTCTTCATAAACTCAATGGAATCATTTGGAATATTTAATATGGTTGTAATGGTGAAAAAATATTGAAAAGTGATAAAATGGAGAAGAAACGGCGCGTGTATCACACTTTTCACCAAAAAAACTGGGTATACATTTTGAGGGGGGGGGGGGGGGATTAATTCCACTTTAAAAAAGTCCGGGGGAATTAATTCAATTTAAAAAGTATAGGGGGTAATAAGACCTCCGCAAAGTTCAATATGCTCCACTGGAAATTTGGTTAAACTTCAGGTATTATCGTGGGTATTATCCCAATTATATTTTGTAGCATATGTATTTATATTTTTGTAGCAACAGTTTACAAAAATACAAAATACATATCGATCATAAGGGCAGTAAAAATCATATGTATTTGTATTTTTGTAGCAACAATTTACAAAAATACAAAATACAACTTGCTATATTATGTAATTACAAAACTGTTGCTATGAAACTCATAATTAAGGGGGATAAGTATGCTATTTCTGAATTTTGCCCATATTTATTAGAATAATTTATGGGCTAGTTCTTGTGATATTTCACAGTGGGCTTGTTTACCCATTGACATGGGCTAGATGGCCCAAGTGGAAAATTACTACAAATAGAGTGAAATAATGTGACAAAAAAAGACACTCTATAACACTTTTTAAAATAAATAGCCCAAATTTGAAAACTTTTTAAAAAATGACCAGTCGAATATACTATTTTCGCTTTAAAGTCATTTCCTAATTTGGGTCATTTTGGCCTACGTAGTCCATATACAATACTGATACAGTCTATATACAATACTGATACAGTATTCAACTTGGTCAATTCGGTCCTTTTAAAAATATTTTAATTTTTTTTTTATTATAAATTTTTTAACTGATCAAATATTTTACTTTTTTTTATTGTGTAGAAATAATAATTAAATTATATAAAAATGATATAATTGTTAAATAGAATATGTATCTATATAAGATATATGTAAAAAAAATTGTATAGATCTAGCAAGTATGTATATGTATAAAATATATATATATAAAATATATAGAAAGTATATGAAAATTATATAATTGTTGTATAAAACGTGTAAAAAAATGTACAGTTATTGTATAAATTGTATATCAAAAATGTATAATTTTTGTATAGAATATTTATATGTATAAGATATGTATAGAAACTGTATAGAAGGTGTGTAGAAACGATATAGAACAAACCAGTAAATTGAAATGATTAGAAAGTGGAATTTAAATTTCATGATCATTTTCATAGAAATAGGTTAATTTGAAGTGTCGTTTCTGTCTTTTCCCCTAAATTATATTTGAGAGATCATTATGTATTTCTTTTTAACTTTTGCATACTAAACAAGTACATCTAACATGAAAAATACAAGTGTCTTAGAGACAAAACATCTACATAAATAGCTAAAACATCCCTACTATATTTATCTAACCATATATAAGTTTAAATTAATTATATTATAACGCAACTTTTAAAATTTCATTAAAAAAAATGCTTAGATACTACTACTAGTAGTTTATTTTTTGGTTTCCCATTCTGTGTTCGGTGCCCGCATTGGAGCCCCGACTAATCCGGATCGCCCGTTGCAGGGCCCATTAAGGTGACAGCGCTCCCAACAGAGTTTTCTCCATACCCAGGGTCGAACCTCTGGTCGAGGGTGGAGCAGCCCTATCCACTGCACTACAACTCATGTTGGTTACTACTAGTAGTTAACTATCTAGTATGACACCATCATGGGTTGTGGTGCAGTGAATGAGACTGTTTCACCCTTAACCAGAGGTCGAGGGTTCGATCCTGGGTATGGAGAAAACTCTGTTGGGAGCGTTGTCACCTTAATGGGCCCTGCAACGCGCGATCTGGATTAGTCGGGGCTCAAATACGGGCACCGAACACTGGATGAAAAACGAAAAAAACTATCCAGTATGACATTCAAAACACCACACAAAAATTTAGAATATAATTAGAACTAACTTTATGATCAACTAATTTGTAAATTTTTATATCACCAAAAGATATGATGCAATAGAGATGCGACTACTTTTTTCTCTTTAATTAGAAGCGTAATTTTGAGTTTTTTTTTCACCCAGTGTTCGGTATCCTCATTGGAACCCCGACTAATCCGGATCGCGCACTGCAGGGCCCATTCAAAGGGTGACGCTCCCAACAAAATTTTCTCCATACTCGAGGCTCGAATATGAGAAAAATCTTGCTAGGAAGGACTATTCCAAATAAGTCCTACTTGGCTCAAATTTTGATTAATATCGAATAAAAAAATTGAAAGAGATTGCAAAATTTATGTAAAATTATACACATTAATTATTAATAAAATATTTTCAAATCTTGATCATGGGTGTTTGAATTGATTTATTTTTAGGTGCTTTTAGCTTTTAAGCACCTTTTTTAACTTTTCCACCTTTGTGAAAGTCCAATTTTTTCATTGCATACATCTTATTAAACTCAAAATTCAAGAATTCCAATAATTTTTTAATTATTATAATATCTGATCAATTTTGTGCATCTCAATTAAATTAACGAATTAAACACCTTACACCACCAACAAGAAACCCCACATTTTTTTTTAATAATTTTATAATTTTATTACTCGATCCAGTTTTCGTACACCTCAACAAATTAACGAAATATTATTATCTCACACCCTAGAAATGAAAGCACTAAAAATCAGTCCAATTTTTTGATTGCATACATTTTATTAAACTCAAATTTCAAGAATCCCAACATTTTTTGAATTACTGAAATATCCGATCAGCTTTCGTGCACTTAAACTAAATTGAATATAAAACACTGTCACCTTACACCACCAACAAGAACCCCACAATTTTTTCTTTTCTTATAACTCTATAATCTTGCTAGTCGATCCAACTTTCGTACACCTCAATTAAATTAACAGGATTGTCACTAGGTGTGGACGTTTGATATTCGGTTCGGTATTTGCAAAGCTCGGATTCGGTAATCGGTATTTGAATATAGATACCATATACCATACTTATGAATATCGGTTCGGTAATTCAGTAATCGGTAAATTAAACTTTGGTTCGGTACGATATTTGGTTTTACCATATTAAAGTTGGAGAAGTGCAAATGTACGTTTAAACTTCAAAGAGTATATTTAATAGAAACCTTATTTAGTATTCTTTTTGTTTCTTTTTACGAATATATTACCAAGTTTCAAGAGATTTTTTGGAACGACTAATACTATTTTCTGTTGAGTTGGTTAGACATATATATATAAAGTTCGATATTCAATAAATACCGAATACCAAATGGTATTAATATCTTGAACCAAATCCAATTCCGAATACCAAAATGTTAAAATTTTACTCCCAAATACTATATCAAATATCAAATTACCAAATACCAATTAATAAATTTTTTAATTCGATAATTCAATTTTCGATATTTTATGCCCAATCTTAATTGTCACCTTGCACCACCAACAAGAACCCCACAAGTTTTCTTTTATAATCTTGTTAGTAGATTTTACTTTCGTGCACCTCAATTAAATTAACAAAATTTTGTTACATGACACCACCAACAAAACTCCTCATAAGCTTTCTTTTATAATTTTATAATTTTATAATTTTCTTGTTCGAATCAGTTTTCGTGCACCTGACTATTACCTGTCACAGCCTCACACCCGCAACAAGAACCCCACAAGTTGATATCCATCAGTATACTTTACTGACAATTAAATTCAAGAAAAGAAAGAAAAAATGGGTTGTAGAGTTCAACATTCAATTCAGAGTAGTTTTTGGTTGTTATCATCAACCTCTTTACGGAATTCTTTATACCCAAAAAAGTCTTTTTTCAAGAATCGAATTAGTTTTGGCAAAACTTCAAGAACTGCCCTTTACTGCACTTGCAGCAGTAGTAGTAGTAATAGTAGTGGTAATAAAGATAGTTTTTTGCCAAATGGGGTTGGAGGGGTTGATGATTTTGTACTTACAACTCCACTTTATTATGTTAATGCTCCTCCTCATATGGGTAGTGCTTACACCACCATTGCTGCTGATGCCATTGCTCGTTTTCAGGTTACACCCCTTTTAAGATTTGTTATTGTTGGTTTCAAAGATTTGAGCTTTGTTGTGTTTTAATTCGGTTATCGTATTATTTTGTTGTGATTACTGTCAATTTTCATGTTGTCTATAGTATTTTTATTTTACTTGGTATGTTGTTGTTGTTGATTGTATTGTAATTGTTGGTTTCAAAGATTTGGGCTTTGTTGTGTCTACATTCTTGATTATCGTATTATTTTGTTGTGATTACTGTCAATTTGTCATGTTGTCTATAGTATTATACTTGGTATGTTGTTGTTGTTGATTGTATTGTAATTGTTGGTTTCAAAGGTTTGACCTTTGTAATTGTTTGTAGTTGTTGATTGTCGTATTATTTTGTTGTAATTACTGGTAGATGATTTGTCTTGTTGTTTATTGTCGATTATCGTATTATTTTGTTGTAATTACTGGTCATAAAGTATTTTACGCGGTATGTTGTTGACGTTGTTAATGTTGTTTTCTATAGTATCGTAATTGTTGGTTTCAAAGATTTGATCTTTGTGTTTAAATTGTCGATTATCGTATTATTTTGTTGTAGTCATGTTGTCTATAGTATTTTACTGGATATGTTGTTGTTGTTGTTGTTGTCTATAGTATTGTAATTTGGTTTCAAAGATTTGATCTGTGTGTTTAAATTGTTGATATTGTATTATTTTGTTGTTGTTATTGGCAGAATGATTTGTCATGTTATCTGTAGTATTTTACTTGGTATGTTGTTATTGTTGTTGTTGTCGTCGTCTATAGTATTGTAATTTTTGATTTCAATGATCTTTGTGTTTAAATTGTTGATTATCGTATTATTTTGCTGTAGTTACTGGTCAAAATGATTTTTCATATTGTCTGTAGTATTTTACCGGGTATGTTGTTGTTGTTGTCTATAGTATTGTAATTGTTGGCTTAAAAGATTTGATCTTTGTGTTTAAATTGTCGATTATTGTATTATTTTGTTGTAATTACTGGTCAGAATGATTTGTCATGTTGTCTATAGTATTTTGGCGTTGCTTCTTTACTTGGGTTAGTAATAGCAGTAGTGGTAATAAAGATAGTTTTTTTCCAAATGGGGTTGGAGGGGTTGATGAATTTGTGCTTACAACTCCACTTTATTGTGTTAGTGCTCCTTCTCATAAGGGCAGTGCTTACAATACTATTGCAGCTGATGCTATTACGCCCTTTTAAGATTTGTGATTGTTGGTTCCAAAGATTTGAGCTTTGTTGTGTTTTAATTCTCGATTATCGTATTATTTTGTTGTGATTACTGGTCAATTCTTCTGTAGTATTTTACTGGATATGCAGTAGTAGTAGTTGTTGTTTCGATAGTATTGTAATTGTTGGTTTCAAAGATTTGACCTTTGTAATTGTTTGTAGTTCTCAGTTATCGTATTATTTTGTTGTAATTACTGGTAGAATGACTTGTCTTGTTGTATATTGTCGATTATCGTATTATTTTGTTGTAATTACTGGTAGAATAATTTGTCTTGTTGTCTATTGTCAATTATCGTATTATGTTGTTGTAATTATTAGTCATAAAGTATTTTACGCGGTATGTCGTTACCTTTGTTTATTGTTGTCTATAGTATCGTCATTGTTTGTTTCAAAGATTTGATCTTTTGTGTTTAGATTCTCGATTATCGTATTATTTTGTTGTAATTACTGGTCAAAATGATTTTTCATGTTGTCTATAGGACTTTGCTGTTGCTTCTTCACTTCTGTTATTTTGTTTTCCGTACTGATTTTGAACTTTTTTTTCCTTGAGCGGAGGGGCTATCAGAAACAGCTTCTCTACCTCTAAGGTAGGGGTAAGATTTGCATAAACTCTTCCTTACCTAGACCCCACTTTGTGTATTACGCGGAGTATGCTGTTGGTTATAGACAAGTATGTTGTATGGAGGGAGAAGTGTGTGATTTAAGAGAATCCTTATTTTTACGAATCCTCTAATTTGTATTAAAGACATAACCTTTAGTAGAATTAGAATCAAACGTGAACGAATGGAGAGAAAGAAGTATATATAATATTCACATAGCTGACCCCAACTAGGTTGAGATTGAGGTGTGGTTGATTGATTGTCTAATTTGACGGAGTGAAGTTATCTTCACACCATCTCTTGAGTGTAGAGATTATACCACCGTTGCTGCTGACACCATCGCTCGTTTTCAGGTTACACCGTTTTAGATTGCATTTGTTGTCTCAAACATTTGATCTTTAAGTTTGGACCGGATACCACGCAAAAAGATTTGACCTTTATGTTTAAATCTATGGAGGGTTTTGAAGTCCCAGTGTAATTTTATGGAGGTCCTTTTAGTTTGGCTATAAACTTGTATGTTAGTGCAGGGAGAAGTGCGAGATTTTAAAGAATTTCTAGTCTTACAAATTCTCTACTTTGCGTTAAAGACAGCATTTTTAGTAGTATTAGAATGAAATGGGCCCAAAAGGAGACGAATGTATGTGGAGGATTCATATAGTTGTCCCCGACTAGGGTGAGACTGAAGTGTAGTTGATGGATTATCTAATTTGACGGAGTGAAGTTATCTTCACACTACCTCTTCAGTGTAGTGATTACACCACCATTGCTGCTGACGCCATCGCCCATTTCCATATTACACCCTTTTAAGATTGCAATTGTTTATTTCAAAGATTTGACCTTTGTGTTTAAGTCATAGGGAGGATTTTAAATTCTCTGTAATTTTATGGAGGGCTTTTAGTTTGGTTATAGACTTGTATGTTAGTGCATGGAGTACTGTGAGATTTAAAGAATCTCAAGTTTTATAATCCTCTAATTTGCATCGAAGACAGATTGATTAGTAGTATTAGAATAAAATGGGCCAGAATGGAGACGAACGGATATAGAGGATTCATATAGCTGAACCCGACTAGGTTGAGATTGAGGTGTAGTTGCTTGTTCTAAATTGACAGAGGGAAGTTATCTTCATACTACCTCTTTAGTGTATCGTAAATTCATTGCCGGTTTTATTCCTACTATGATTCCGTACATTTGCTGGTCTTCCTTAGCACTATAAGGTTATAGCCTCTTTTATAGTGATATCTTATCATAATTTGTAGGGGGCGGATAGCATAGTTGACCTAAGCCATCTCGATTCACGTTTTTAGCTGTCTATTCCAATATGGAGTCTTGAACTCTTTCATACACTTAGTTTGTTAGGCATAGATGGTAATCGTAGCTTCCTTTTTTACTTAGCATAGAACTTCCTTGTGGTTATGACGAAAAGATGCCTCCACTAGTAGACACAGGATTGATTTTAGCTTTTTAAGTAGAAGGGAGGGCATATAAGGGCAGCCCGGTGCACTAAAGCTCCCGATGCACAGAGTCCGGGGAAGGGCCCCACCACAAGGGAGGGCATAATTGAAACAAAATAAACCTTGTATAGGGCCAGCTCGGCCATGTTTATGAATGAAATACATTTACCTTATTTAAAAAAAAATAAAAAAAAAAATAATGTGAGCCTCCGCTAAGTATGCTATGGTGTGCTTATAGAGTTCCTTTTCTTGCAGAGGCTACTTGAGAAGAAAGTTATATTCATCACTGGCACAGATGAACACGGAGAGAAGATTGCTACTGCAGCTGCAGCTAATGGTTCTAGCCCAAGTGAACATTGTGACGTCGTATCACAAGCTTATAAATCTCTCTGGAAAGATGTATATTCTTCCACTAGTGCTAATTCATTTGTTTTTACTCTCATACGGCATCTAGAATGTTCAAAATTAAGACCTTAGTTCATGTAAAAGAAGCTCTCCTTAATTGAGCTAAACTCATGTTCTTTTATTTTTTAAAATTGTTACTGCAGTTAGACATAAGTTACGACAAGTTTATCAGAACAACTGATCCAAAGCATGAAGCTGTTGTGAAGGAATTTTACTCTCGGGTTCTTTCCAATGGTGACATATACAGGGCTGATTATGAGGGACTTTATTGTGTCAATTGTGAGGAGTACAAGGTGAGAACTCAACTGTTATTTTTCCAAAAAAAATCTTTTGCCTACCCTTCATATGACATGCTTGTCTTAATAGTCTATTATACAGGATCATACAATTTGGCTATTTTTTTTCCATGCCTCAGTAGTCAGTAGTCACTCTAGGCACGGCAGGCGCGGAGCTACATGTAGGATAGGGGGTTCATCCGAACCCCCTTCGATGGAAAATTATACTATATATACATGGTTAAAATTATTTTTTATGTATATATAGTAGATGTCGAACCTCCTTCGGTTAGTTAGTATGTCACTTGTTGAACCCCCTTGGTGGAAATCCTGGCTCCGCCACTGGGCACGAGGCATTCAAGTGATTAGTTCTTTAATAAGAATTTTCATTCACGGTGGAAGATATTTACCTAGTTACACAGTTCCCAGTGACTTCTGTGTTACTTTGAGCGCTTAAGCTGTAGAAATCGACATTCCCATGTTCTTTTCAGAATTCATGCACGAAAGACCGGCACTGTGGCGGAGGTTCTGTCTAAAAATCATACTGATGTTGTTTGGAGTAGCCAGTTGCGAAAACCAGACCGAGATTGGTAACCAGATTGAGGTGGCTGGAATCTTCTGAGACATATACAACACTACTATTTTGGTACTTGGTGAAAGATGGAGGCGTTCTTTTCCGTGAATCTTATTTCAGTAGTATCAGTGAAGGCCAGAAGCCTATTTGGTGCTCCGTTATTCCAAAAGAATGTGAACAGTTCTCTGCTGTTTATCAATTGATGGGCCAGACAGAGTTTTCCGCTGTTTTTTGATGCTTGGCTTGATGTGCTGAAGGCCTTGATCCTCACAACCGTCATCTCTTACTGGCACTACCTCAGTGTCTTCTAAATTTTAAAAATAGAAACCATTTTCCATCTTTTACTTTTCTAGCAATTTCGTGGTGATGGTTTGCTACATTGCCTCTTATTGACTACATAGATTGTACAATATTTGTGTAGAGTAGACATGATAAGGGAATTGCACAACGTGTAATTACGTTATGTCGCACTGGCTTAGTGTGAGTTTATCATTTATAAAATATTCCGTTACTTATAAGAAGAAAGATTGATGTATAACAGGTAAGATAAAGGATGCATGAGATTATAAGAATGTCCTCTAGCTCAAAAAATTCGAATTATGCATGGCTAAATCTAGTTTGTTTATTATTGGGCAGTCCATTTGTAACATTGGAAGAGTTGCAGGACGAGAAGGAATTGCTGGAAAATAACTGTTGTCCGACACACTTAAAGCCATGTGTGAGAAGAAAAGAAGATAATTACTTCTTTGCCTTGTCGAAGTATCAACAACAATTGGAAGAAGTTTTAAAGAAAAACCCTGGTTTTGTGCAGCCGTCTTATCGTCTAAATGAGGTAAGCAAATTGGAATATCTATTTCGTTTTTTATAATACACTCTGCACCTTATTGGTTCGTAAAATCACCTGAAAAAAGCTAGGAAAGATACAGATGAGATTGGCTTTGGTGAAATACGTAAACAATATCTATGTTTGGAAAATGTCTCATTCCTGGAATCTATGAAAATGTCAACGGGTGCGTGTCGGATTCGGCAAAACTAGTGTATTTTTGGAGAATCCGACTCGGGTGCGGCATTGAAAGTGAAGAGGCCGCACAACAAAGCCTGGAATTTGCTCACTTCTCGTAACTCATAGTAAATAATTTGAACAGTAGCTGAATTTTCCAAAGCATCAATTTATCCGGAGGTGAAAATTCACATTTTTCATTGATATGACATTAGTTCAGTTAAACTAGGTCCACTATAGATGAATTATATTTATTCGATAAACCAAAAGGCATTTCTCCAGAAAAGAATTTCATTTGTCCACTGCACTATTGCCATTTGCTCTATGTGATTACCGTTTCCTGAAGTACTATTCCTATTGCTGTCTCAGTTTACACCCTCGTCATTCTTGTATAGTTCACATGACATGTTTTCTTCGTTTAAAAATAATACGAAATAAAACTGATATAGGCTATTTAAAGGTTCGCGGTTGGGTTAAAAATGGCCTGAAAGACTTCTCCATTTCCCGAGCATCAGTAGATTGGGGTATTGCTGTTCCTAATGATTCGGAGCAGACTATATATGTCTGGTTTGATGCGTTGTTGGGGTAAGTCATCTATCTCTTTAGCACTTGATGCAAAAATTGATGTTTTGACCTTTCGATATTTTCTGTATTTGTTTGATTCAATTCAATATGATATTCGATAGTGTTGGGATCTTTTCCCTTTATGAGATTGCCTGTGTCGTTCTTTATAAATAAAACGCCCGTGTAGTTTTTTTTTTTCCAATAACTTTTTGACGTGGTGGTTGTTATCTTCCCTTATGATTCAGGGATTCACCTTGATTAAACGCGAAAAATTTCAGTACTTCAAAATAGATTCAACTAAGCTAGTTGCGGTTACATAAGGTTGACAGGGCTTTAAGTTCTATTCTGAATCTGGTCAGACGTCATGTTGCATGCAAAGGGTTCTTAACTCCTGAATGCTTAGCATTGATTCCAAAGCACTCCTAGTCAACATTTTTCAGTAGTTGAACTGTTTCATGAACGTAGTAACGAGTGATTCTCATTGTCATGTACCCTGAATCAGTGGCGGATCCACATGCAATTCAGGGGGTTCATCCCAACCCCCTTCGTCGGAAAATTATACTATTTTTATATGGTCAAAAATATTTTTATGTATGTATTATAGAAGTTGAACCCCTTTCGACTAGTCCGTATATTTACTTCTGAACCCCCTCAATAAAAAGTCTGGCTCCGCCACTGCCCTGAATGTGATGTTACATTCACGTGCTGTCGTATCTTAATCTACGTCATCACTTTCTTCTCATTTTTCTCTTTTTGCGTCAAACAGTTATGTATCTGCACTTCTGGAGGATAATGAGCAAGCCAGTTTAGAAACTGCAATTTCTTCTGGATGGCCTGCATCACTCCACTTAATTGGCAAGGTATGTCTTGTTTGGACAATCTTAGTTCCGTTAACTTCCTTGGTAGTTTTTTACAAAAACTACACGGCATTGGCAGAAAAGGAGATTGTTACTCATACAAAAAGGGAAAACTAAACGCGTAATTAGACACATAAATTACGTTCTTATGTCATTCAAATTTCAAGTCCAAACATAAGTACTAAGTGGCAGTAGAGCTGTGCAATTCGTGTTGGTTTGTGCCAATTAGTATCTTCTTGATCTTTGATGTTAGTTGTTGTTCCGCAGTTAAACATGAAGAAACTCAGATGTTTGATATTAATATCTTTTATATACGTTCAAAGTTCTCATTGTGGATGCTTCTTTGGGAACACCTAAAAGCATCTTGTAATCTTGACTTTGCTGGTGTCCGGGCCAGCTTTCGAGTAGCTCGACTAATTCCAATACCCGCCATCTTCCACCACGACAGGTACTAGGTAACTCTATCCACCAAGCTAGGATAGATTGGAAGAAATCACCTCGTGTTTGTCTCCGCTGGATTTGAACCTTAGACCTCATGGTTCTCACTGCCATCATTGACCACTAGGCCACACCCTTGGGTGCTAATTCCTGTACTTTTGTTGCTAAGAACTGTCTCAAATCCTCTTATTGATGTATACGTAGTACTAGCATTATGGATGTTCCTTTTTATTTAGCTGAATTTCATCTAATCGATGTGTCTCCGTAACAATTTTGACAGGATATATTGCGATTTCATGCTGTTTATTGGCCAGCGATGTTGATGTCAGCAGGAATTGGCCTCCCTAAGATGGTATTTGGCCATGGGTTCTTGACCAAGGTATTAACGTTATGGCTGGAACTTTTATTCTTTATCTGCCTTGACCTTTTTGACAACTCTTCAATTCCACCTTGCCACCTGACATGTTTAAGACCACAAGATTAAAGTACATTTTGGTACATTCAACATATCTTTAGTTTACGACCATAAAATTCAGAAGTCTTCTTTACTTTCTTAAACTCCGTGCCAAGTCAGAACCAGACCAACAAATTGAAACGGAGGGAGTACTATTTAAGCTATATAACTTTGATGAAAAAGATATGGGCAAGCATGTGGTAATGCAAAATAATCTTGTACGTATTTTATATTTGATGCGGTTGTTCTTTTGTTTCGATTTTATAGGATGGAATGAAGATGGGCAAGTCACTGGGAAATACACTCGAGCCAACAGAATTAGTTCAGAGGTTTGGACCTGATGCGGTGAGGTACTTTTTCCTCAGGGAGGTAGAATTCGGTAATGATGGTGACTACTCAGAGGAACGGTTCATCAGAATGATAAATGCAAATTTAGCTAATACAATCGGTAGTTGATTCTTTTTAAATATGTTGCATCGTCATTTTTTCTGATCGACATGTGGAGCTTAGGCATGGATATTAAGTCTGACCGTAGAATTTCTAATGCAGGTAATCTTCTAAATCGCACACTTGGACTTCTGAAAAAGAACGGCCAATCAACTCTGGCGGTTGATTCATCTGTTGCGGCAGAAGGAAACAAATTCAAGGCTGAAGTGGAAAAACTGGTAAACGCACTTCCCCTTTCATGCATCGAGATGTACATTGTGTCAGATTAGTTCCTCTTACTGCATGCGTTTTAAACTCTTAGGTGTACATAGAGTGCAGTTTAACCGCGTAAATAGGTTAAACTAATCGATCAAAAAACTAGAACAGCACCATAAAGCCTTTGATTATATGCAGTTCATAGGATTTCTCTTCCTCGAATTTGAAGCAAATGAAAGCAAAGAACAAGAAAAGAACCTCCCTTTTCTTCGACTTAGATGATGTAATGCCCTGTCGTTATAGGTAGAGAAGGCACGCGTGCACTACCAAAAGTTGGAATTATCATCAGCCTGCGAGACTGTGCTGGAGATTGGTAATGCTGGAAATTTATATATTGATTCACAAGCACCGTGGACTCTTTTCAAGCAAGGCGGCACAGCCTTTGAAACTGCAGCGAAGGTATTTCTTCAAGCTGTTTCCTTAAATTTCGTTCGTATAGACCTCATTGAAGTTATCATCGTTGCAGTCTAAGAGGCTTTATTCTTCCGTTTGATTATTCATTAGGATCTCGTGATTATATTGGAAGCAATGAGAATCATATCAATCGCGCTATCACCAATTACACCAGGCTTGAGCTTGAGGATATATTCCCAACTTGGCTACACCAAGGAACAATTCAACGCTGTCAGCTGGGTACATTCATCTTTCTTTTGTCATTTCTTGCTGTTTTTCTAGCAAAACACGAAAACTTTTTGCTAGTGATTGATTATCTTGTTTTCAGCGCGATACCAAATGGGGCGGGCTGAAAGCCGGTCAAGTAATGGCACAGGCAACGCCGATCTTTGCCAGAATAGAAGATGGAACTGAAGCTGAGACCAAAAGTGCAGCAACAAAGAAAGTTAGTAAGAAGGAGAAGGCACCTAAAAGTAAGAGTCCTGTTGAAGCTTAGAACTTTTTTCGCGTAATCTTAATCGAAATGTAAAACCTTGATTCTTTATCGTGATATTCATTTATACGCTTGAATAAAAGTCAAGTGCGCACTGAATAAAACTCGTCAAGTTTAGAAATGTTCTGAACTATTCTTGCCTAAATATATTGTATGATAGATGTATGGAGTTTTTACCAACCATCTAATCCCAGAAATGACAGGAAAATCTGGTTGCAGTCTTGACTTAAACGTAAAGTGTGTTTCGCTAAGCTTATAAGCTGGTCAAACTAGTTTATAAACACATTTTAGCTTATCTACCGCGTTTGGTCAACATGAAAAGTGCTTCTAAGTCTACTGTTTATTTACACCTCTTCATCAAATGCACTACTTTTGTTGTCAGTTTCAGTACTTTTATCGATATTTTCAATGAAGCAGTGTTGGACTAAGTTGCTCGGACTCTTCAAAAATGTCTATAGGTACATGCCCGATCCTCTAAAAGTAGTGTATTTTGAAGAATCCGGCACGATGCAACAACATTTTTGGAGAGTCCGAGCAACTTAACCTCTTGTTCCAGTAGAACATTAGAAAATCAAGCATAGACCAATCAAAAACAAGGGGGAAAATATTTTTTTGGATAATAAAATAGTATATAATAATACAAGTAAAGCAAAAGGACATAGTATGTATAGTTTATTCTCAATTCATCAGAAAGACAAAGCAACAACAAAATTTGAGAAACAAAAGTTGGTATATCTCACATATATAAAACAAAGCCAAGATGCAAAACATATGGTGTATTTTAATTCTCATTTTCCACCACTTTCAACCATGGAAGCTTTCTGTCTTTGTTATTACTTCTTTCTTGAAATCCCCAGCCTGCCGCGGAAATCTTCCTCCATGAGAGGAAGACCATCGCGCAACTTGACCTTTGGTTCCCACCCTAGCAACTCTTTTGCCTTTGTGATATCGGGTTTTCTCTGTCGAGGATCATCTGGAGTGTTTTCCACTGTGATAATTTTCACTTCCGGATTGATGAGCTGCACGACAACACAAAACTTATGTCAACTACCATTTCCATGTTATCCGTCCTAGAGTTGTGCATTCTAGTGATACAGAGGGGGTGGAGTTTGCAGCCTATCAGTTAAAAAGGGTGGCTTACTAGTGGGGTATGATGAGTGGGAAGAGTTGAGAGGAGAAAATGTTGAACCAACCTTGATCATAAAAGTCCTCGTCTAGATTACCCTTTCTTTCTCCCGAAGTACACCACGACAACAACAACAGACCCCGTGTAATCCCTCCCACAAGTGGAGTCAGAAGAGGGAAGGGGAGCCTTGGAGTAACTGGTAAAGTTGCTGTCATGTGACCAGGAGGTCACAGATGCAAGCCTTGGAAAAAGCCTTTGGCAAAAGTGCAAGGTAAGGCTGCGTACGACACACCCTTGTGGTGGGGCCCTTCCCCGGATACCGCGTATAGCGGTAGCTTTAGTGCACCGGACCGCCCTTTTAAGTGGAGTCCGGAGAGGGTAGAGTGTATGTACCCCTATCTTAGGAGATAGAGAGGTGGTGGTTTCCAATGGACCCTCGGCTCATGGACCAGAGGTAGTATTCCTTAGTACAGAGTGCAAGTATGTCAAAGAGTGAAACTAGAACGTTTACCTCCTTCACATTCTCCGCGAGTTCAAGCATTGTGAATTCACCTGATGATAGCGAATCACATTAGTAATGACCGATGGCAATATCAAAATTATAACCTTTTTACACGGTAACTAGAAAGGAACTGGACGCGAACTAACCTGGATTTCCAATGTTAATTGGTCCAGTATTATCTCCGTCCATAAGTCGCATAAGGCCATCAACCTACTCATCAAGAAAGGCAGGTCAGGCAAAGGATAACAAATCCGAATCCCAACTTCAAATTCAAATGGCTCAAAGAACGTTATAATGAGTGATCGGTCTCCATCTAAGTCTTGCACAACCTTGGCGTAGTGATATAGTCAAGGACACCATCGTTATAAAAGAAATTCAAATCGCTCAAAGATTGTTTCTTACCATATCAGAAACATAGCAAAAGCTGCGCGTTTGTGTTCCTGGTAACTGGACAGTCAAAGGTTCATCACTGCAGTGTAGTTGGCGCGTTATTATCAAACTAAACTAAGGTAACAAAGTTGAAGGGAACTATTAATCGGAAAATTGAGAGCAATACCGAATTGCCTGAGCAATGAAGTTGCTGACAACGCGACCATCATCAATGTTCATTCGGGGACCGTAAGTGTTGAAGATCCTCGCAATTCTAATTTCTGTTTTTTTTTTTTTCCGATTCATGTTAGAAGAGATCAAACAAATGCATAAAGTTGAGTTTCAAAAGCAAGAAGCGCAATATATTTTGGAGGGGCAGCAACACGAACATATGCTCATGGAAGGAAGCTTACCTATCCCATGTTGCCTGTGATAATCAAACATCAGTGTCTCAGCCACTCTTTTGCCTTCGTCGTAACAACTTCTAACTCCTGAAAACTTGCAAACAATGGTGAGCATACGAAATTCTTGCATACTACATGCTTTGCGAAAATATGATGCTGCAATATCGTAGTGTTAAAAGCGTACCAATCGGGTTAACATTGCCCCAATAGGTCTCATCTTGAGGGTGCATGAGTGGATCTCCATAAACCTCAGAAGTTGATGTGAGTAAAATCCTGTTTTGCACAATGCACAAACGGTGAGATAAGGATCTACGTTACCAAGAACTACGAACACAGAGAAGCTGATCCGAACCTTGCCCCAGTTCGCTTGGCAAGTCCCAACATGTTCAGGGTTCCGATCACGTTTGTCTTAATTGTCTGATAATAAACCAACAGAATCCATAAATGTACTTTTCGGGGCATATCTAACTTCAGAGAAACGTACAGCTAGCTAAGTTGCTCGGCCTCTCCAAAAATGTTGCCGCACCCGTGTTGGATCCTTCAAAAATACACTACTTTTGGAGGATCCGACACATACCCATCAACATTTTTGAAGAGTTCGAGCAACATAGACAGCTAGCGTAACAAACATAAAGGAAAAAAGGGAACTTTTGCAATTACTAACCTTAACAGGATTATACTTGTAGAAAATCGGAGAAGCAGGGCAAGCGAGGTGATAAATTTGGTCGACTTCAATCAACAATGATTCAGTAACATCTGCACAAGAAGAAAATCGTCACAAGGGTATAAACAAGACGAAAGGGCAGCCCGGTGCACTAAAGCTCCCGCTATGCTCCAAGTAGGAAAACAGATGTTAAAGCGCGCCAGCTAGGGGTATAAACAAGGCGGTTCATGAAAAAACCAGCGTGACAACTGATAAGCAGTATGCTATTCAAGAGAGCATCGACAGCAATTTTGAGCGTCATTGTATTAGACAACCGGGCTCATCAGTCCGGTAATCTTCATTGTTGTTGTTCCCAGCAACCAAACTCATAGTTGAAGTTACTCAAACATACATACATACTTCCGGCAGACCCCCGGCTCAAGACAAAGAATAATAATCAAAGTCGTAATAACGCATGAAACAAGAAGAAATAGCAGAAATAAGACACCCACAAAGTAATACCTTACACTGACGAACCAAGGCACCCATCACCCCCATACCCTCCTACTATCAGCTCCAACCTTCGAACATAGCCCTAAGACTACCAGCCCGACTACCTCTAAGCTCTCCTAACTACTGGCTTCGACTCCCCCACATGCACTAGCCTTCTAATCTAATTCGCGTCCTCCATACCTTCCTATCTAGGGTCATGTCCTCGGTAAGCTGTAATTGCTTACGAAACAAGTTCGGATAAATAAAATTCAATATCTGCAGAAATAGACAGAACAAAAGCAGCGCTTTACCATGGCGAATTAGCTCAAATCTTGGATGACCGATCCATTGCTTTAGATTATCCTTTGATCCAGTGAAGTAATTATCGACAACAATCACCTGAACACAATGCGAAAAGTTTATGGAAATGCACAGATGTTTTACCACTGATCTACGAGGACGAGATACAACGTAAAATCGGGACGAAAACTCAGTACCTCATTCTTCTCATTTTGCATTAGTTTGTCAACAAGGTGAGAGCCTATAAATCCAGCACCACCAGTCACCAGAATCCTCATGTTAGCCTGTGGTTCAAGCAGTTCAAGAATGGTAAAGAACTAAAGATGATTATTAACTATATCGGAAACCACCTCTCTAACTTCACAAGGTAGGGATAAGGCTGCCGTGCGTACACACCACCCTCCTCAGACCCCACTTGCGGGATTCGTTACGTAAGTTGATACTGATAATAAATGTGTCAAATTATCAATCCCAAACTAGTTAGGGAATATCGACAAAGATACAACAACAACAACATACCCAGTGTATTCCCACATAGTGGGGTCTAGGGAGGGTAAAGTGTACGCAGTCCGTACCACTACCTCAGATGAAGTAGAGAGAGAGGTTGTTTCCGATAGACCCCCGGCAATATCGACAAAGATCAAGAAAAAGCAAGTGCCCCCACTAAACAGGAGATGTAAAAACTCCTAGTGTGAGACTCTGAGTTTCCTAACATTGACGATCTCAAGCCTGGATAAAGGAGGGGGTTTGCAGTATGCTGACAACTAGTATAAAACTAGTCAATTCACGATGAATCTTCACAGTTGGACTGAAACAGGCTTAAATGGAGCACATGGACATTGAAAATCGATACAACCGATCCCAACTTACTTGGGATCGAGACATAGCTATTATTATAAACATGATATGTAAAGCTAATTACGATCCAATCAGACACATGCTACACTAACTGGATTGAGGCTTCTCTGTAATATACCTGGAAGAATTTTGCCTTTCGCAACGGTGAAGGCTCTGGTGGTGGTTTTGTGGATACATGACTGTTCCCATTGGAAGCCATTTTTTCAGATCACTTCAATTCTGTACCCAAGATCATTCAAATTAGAAAAGAGAATAACAGATTCAAAACAATCTGATCTAAGCTGAATTGTGAAGTCAATTGAAGTAAGGACTACATAAGCATTTCAAAGCTAAGTTGCTCGGACTCTCCAAAAATGTTGGCCCACCAGTGTCGGATCCTTCAAAATTACACTATTTTTGAAGGATCCGACACGCACCTGTCAACATTCTTGAAGAGTCCGAGCAAGACAGTTTCAAAGCAAACCATATCAACCCCTTCACACCTATGTCGATGGGTGCATGTCGGATCATTCCAAAGTAGTGCATTTTTAGAGGATCCGACACGAGTGTGACATAAATTTTTAGAGCGTCCAAGCAACATAGCTTCACACAAACCAGAAAACCACAAGAAGTCCAAATAAGCAGATTTTACAAAATGTTGACACGTGCATGTCGGATCCTCCAAAAATATTGCCTTTTTTGGGAATCCCACACGGGTGGGGCAACATTTTCGGAGAGGTCGAGCAACATAGCATCAAACACCCTTCCAAGATTGACAACATACACAAACAAAATTTCTACAGCAGCAACAGAAAAGCTAAAATCTTGATTCCCTAAATTGATAATAGAATAGGAACGCACAACAACAACAACAACAACATACCCACTATATTCCCACATAGTGGGGTCAGGGGAGGGTCAAATGTACGCAGTCCATACCACTACCTCCGAAGAGGTAGAGAGGCTGCTTCCGATAGACCCCCGGCTCCGGACAAAAGAACACGAACACAAAAACATACACCTAAATTAAACTCCAATCACCTTGCAATCAAAAACTGTTGTTAAACAAGAAGCTATTGCAGAAGGGAAAAGGCTGAATACAAGTATATATACCAAAAAACACACAGAATATATAGGACATGTGTAAAAA
Source organism: Capsicum pubescens (assembly GCA_030864215.1). Classification (NCBI taxonomy): domain Eukaryota; kingdom Viridiplantae; phylum Streptophyta; class Magnoliopsida; order Solanales; family Solanaceae; genus Capsicum; species Capsicum pubescens. Next base: position 300,605,197 of record CM061542.1, on the reverse strand, counting down.
ACAAACCCCACAATCCACATCACACCAAACTTCACCAACAAGTGAGAGAAACTAGAGATACCCAACTAATATTTTTTTTTTATAAATAAAAAAGCAATCTTTCAACACACTCAAATAGAAGAAAAAAAAAAGACAGAGAGGCAAAAAGAGGAAAGTGATAATGATATTAAACCTTCTTAGACACAACAAAACAACCCCACAAAAAAAATTACTATTACAGATCTGAACCTAATTCTTTGAAGATCACATAAATAATGCCAACAAAATTAGCAAATTCAGCAGAAACCAAGCAAAAAGAATAATAAAAAAAGAATCTTTTTTTATACCCATTACTGAAAAACTAATCAAACAAATCTTTTTGACTAAATTTTTCTTTTTTGGGGTTTCCATCTGGTGTTCGATACCCATATCGGAGCGTGACTAAACCGGATTCGTCCGGAAAGTCCCACCATAGGGGTAAAGTGCTTCCTACCAAAGGCGACTCCATATCCAAGGCTCAAACACGAGACATGTCGACCATCGTTAAGGATAGAGGAGTACTTACCGGTCCACCACAATCTTTAGTAGTCTTTTTTGCTAAATCAAGATTAGCATATACTTAGTAAATTCAGCAAAACAAAGAAAATTCAATTAAAAAAAAAGGATCCTTTTAATACCCATTACTGAAATCTAATCAAACAATTTTTTTCCTAAATCAAGATTAGCAAATACTTAATGAATTCAGTAGAAACAAAGCACAAAAGAATAAAAAAAAGAGGATCTTTTTAATACCCATTGCTGAAATTTAATCAAACAATTTTTTTTACTAATTCAACATTAGCAAATACTTAATAAATTCAGCAAAACAAAGCAAAAAGGACTTAAAAAAAGGATCTTTTTGATACCCATTACTGAAAACTAATCAAATAATTTTTTAGCTAAATCAAGATTAACAAATACTTAATGAATTCAGCATAAACAAAGCAAAAAGGACTTTAAAAAAAGGATCTTTTAAATAGCCTTTACCTAAAAATTCAACAAAGACACCAAACAGTTTTTTCTTTTTCTTTTTTTGCTAAATCAAGATTAGCAAATACTTAACAAAGCAAAAAGATTAAAACTAATCAAACAATTTTTATTTTATTTTTGCTAAATCAAGATTAACAAATACTTAATAAATTCAGCATAAACAAAGCAACAAAGAATTAAAAAAGGATCTTAAACAATTTTACTCAGCAGCAAGAAAGCAAAAAATAAAAAATAAAAACTACCTATTGAAACAGAAATCTTTGATACACTATAAAAATAATAATATTAATAAAAATAAAAAAGATACCTGTAAAATATATACTATATTTATATACAGTGAAAGAAGTAATTAGAATTCAAGATTTTGTTGGGATTTAGATAATAAAATTGTGGGTTTTTTTTTTTTTATATAAGAAAGTTGAGATCTTGAAATTAATTAATTACTCTAATTGGATTGATTTTTACTTTTTGGAGTAATTAGTGTTACATGCTACGTAGCAAATAAGTCAATAGTTGTCTTTTTTTCCTAGTAGATATTTACTACTCACCAAGTCGTTTGATACACGAAATGGGATAAAATTAATATTAAAATTTATTATTTTTATTTCACGTATCAAATGTTATCTTATTGGTTGAAATATTATTAATAAAATCTTTATATTTTTAAAATTTTATTACTTGAGAGATTGAAATTGAAGGTAAATTTAACTTATTTATATCGATAATGTAAATATCTTCTTCACTATTGATATTTAATTCAATATGTTAATATAACACAAATTTATTTTAATTCATAATATAAGCACATTCAAAATTTAAATTTTTATAGTTCTTAATTTTAAGATCATGACTTAGGTATTAAGTAGTATTTAAATTTTAGATTTAATACATGCTTCTTGATGTATCAAAAAAGTAACTAAAATGATTCTTATAATATGTTTGGCCAAGCTTATCTTTTTTTCAATTTTTTAATTTTTTTTTAAATGAAGCATTTGGCCAAACTTTTAAAAGAAAATAAGTTATTTTGGAGTGCAGAAAAATAGTCTTTCGTAAGCTAAAAAAAATAGCTTCTTCTCAAACGCACTTAATTAAAAAGTACTTTTGAAAAAAAAAAAATCACTTTAAAAAGTTTGGCCAAACAATAATTATTGCTCAAATTATTTTTTAAAATTTATTTGTCAAACACAAACTGCTTCTCACCAAAAGTACTTTTTTGAAAAACACTTCTAAAATAACATTTTTCAAAATAAACTGATTTTAGAAATTTAGCCAAACAAATCATTAATTTATGAAACAAGTGATCGCTTTAGTCTTCGTATATTCAAGTAACCAAAATAATTGTCAACTATGCAAGAAGTCTAACTAATGTTACCAGTAAATTTAATCGCGCTTTACATGGGTAAAAGTAATAGAAAATTCACGATATAACCTTGTTGCAAAATCATGAGATAAAAAAGTCTTTTGCAAACAGAAAAGATAAAATAAATAATATATGTATGTATATAAAAAATGAAAATATAAATCTTTAAAAAATACCTTAACTCAAGATTAATAACAACAATAAATCTATTTATCAATCGTTCAATTCAAATTTATTAGGAAAAAAGAAATTTATTTCAATTAGAATTACAATGCACCTACTTTTGAGTTTGGTTCAAATAAATAATCTAATTGAGTTTGGTTTAAAATAAAATTGTTAATCAACATGAGGTTGTATTATATTCCCCTTTTTATCATTTTTTTAATCCAAAAGATTACTTTAATTTTCAATTTTTCTATAGTACTAACTACTCTATGGCTATTTTTTAGTAGCTTTCCATGCACATGGAGTTGTTTAACTATTTCATTAATTGCCTAAGTATGAGTTTTATATTTTAAAAAAAAATTAGAATGCTTTTGCTAAATATAAAGTTTCTAAAAAATTAAAGAAGAAACTTAAGCTATAATCTATATTATACTACTTTAGAGGCATTTTAATTTAAAAATATTGAATATTCGTTAAAATAATAAGATAATGTTAAATCACATTAATATGTAACTAATAATTTTTGTTTTCTACTTATAATTAGCACAATTTTTAGTAGTTATTTTATATAATGTTAAAACTTCTCAATCAATAGATGGTACCTTGATAATTTAAATTTTACTCCCTAAAAATTAATTAGTCAACTTTATGGAGTGCTTGTACTATGAATAATAGGTTGTTAGGAGTTAATCATTGTCATAAATTAATTAATGTAACCAAACATATAGTACTTGGTTTTAATTTTGACTTTGACAAATAAGGCATGCTTGTGTTTAATTCAATGTTAGGTAGAGCTGTCAAAACGGGTCGGCTCAGCCCATCCTGGTTAGCTCACACGGATTTTGAGTTTAATGGGTCAGGCAAGGCTAGCCCATCAAAATGATGGGTCAAACCTACACTATTACTTTGTGGGCTGCGGGCCTCACGAGTCAGCCCACTTATTAAAAAATAACATTTTATAATTTAATTTTAGAATGTTAATAAACATAAATATTATCAGACAATATTATATAGTGTTAATACTTGTTAATCAAGTCTCTAACACCCTCGAAAAATACTCTTAATAGCGAAATTAAATAACTTTTGACATGATATCCTTCAAACCAAATAAAAACACTAATAAACAATGTAAATAGTTGCATGTATTTGACTTACGGGCTAACCCAACCCACATTACTCAAGCCCCACAGGCTTATATGAGTCGGGCTAAAAAGTTCTGTTTTTAAATGGGCTGTAAAAACTGAAGCCCAATTCCATCAAATGACAGGCCGGGTCGGGCCGGCCTAACGGGCTTGACCCATATTGACGGCTCCATCAACTTTTGAAGGGAGCGTCGAAGCAATGGTAAAGTTATTTTCGTGTAATTATAGGTTACAAATTTGAGACACGGAAGCAGTTCACTAATGCTTGCATTAGAGTAGGTTGTTTACAGAGGCGGAGTCAGGATTTCAATATTTGAAGAAAGCCTAATCGAAGGGGTTCAATATTTACCATAGATACATAAAAAAATATTTTAATAATGTATAAATGGTATATTTTTTTGTCGCAGGGGGTTCGGATGAAACCCTCGCCAAAGGGCTGGCTCCGCCCCTGGTTGTCTACATCATTTCTCTTAAAGTGCAATCCTTTTCTGAATCTTGTGTTCAGTGGCGAATCCAGGATTTAAGGGTCTCGGGTGCTCGAGAGGTTCAAAAACATATTAACACTCAAAGCTTTAAGATTCCGCCTGAAAATCAAAGCACACAACTATCTTCTTGGTTTCATAGGTGTTTTTTTTCCTTCTTATATCAATTTTTATACATTTCTTATATAATTATACCTATTCTGCATCGGGTTGAATATTTTTTATGTAGTTAACTATTGTAATTTATAATACTTTTTATGTAATTTTTAAATAATATATGTTACTCTCCTTGTCCAAAATTTTGTGGCATTGATAGTCAATTATATTTTTTAAATAATCTAAGATTTTAATTTTTATACATTTGTTATATAATTATACCTATTCTGCATCGAAGTATTTTTTTTTTTTGGTTAGGTTCATCAACTTTCTTGTTTTATTGCTTTCATTTTTATGCTAGTGAGAAGAAGTCCGTGCAAAGCACGGACCCAACATATATTTTAAATTAATATTATAATAATAATTATATTAATAATCATGATTTATTATTCAAATATATAATTGTATTTCAAAAATGTAATTCACGATCAAAATTAAACTCTACAATTGTATTTCGCAGGGCCAATATTACTGTTTTTTAGATAACACGGGTTAAGTATATGTTATTTTTTGGTCTCAATTTACGCGACACAAATAAAATTTAGATAATCAATCATACTTTTAATATGTTTTTAGATATTTTAAATTGTTAGCTATTGTAATTTATATTTTTTTTTTTTAGTTTTCAAATAATATATGTTACTCTCCTTTTTCAAACTTTTGTGGCGTTGATAGTCAATTATATTTTAAAAATAATTTAAGTTTTTAATTATTGTGATTTATAATTTTTTTTTCTATTCCAATTTAAGTGGCATTGATATAATTTCGAGAGTCCATCAAATATTTTATATCTTTTAAATTTTTTAAGTTGTCAATTATTGTGATTTATAATATTTGTACGTATTTTTTTGAAATATATAACAGTTTTTTTTTTTTAGATATTTTAAGCTGTTATCTATTGTAATTTATAATAATTTTTATGTAATTTTTAAATAATATATGTTGCTCTCCTTGTCCAAATTTGTGGCATTGATAGTCAATTATATTTTTTAAATAATCTAAGATTTTAATTATTGTGATTTATAATTTTTTTTTTTTATATTCCAATTTAAGTGGCATAATGCTTATACCATAATAATTAATTAGAGGTGATATAGTAAAATTACGATTGAAGCAGCAAAACAAATATGTCTTAAATGACTCACAATAACTAATTAGAAGTTATATAATAAAATTACTATAAAAAATACTTGTAAAAAAAATTAAGTGGACCTCATATAAGACGTGAAGTTAATTTAAAACATCAAGAGTTAACTTATCACTTTATATCTATTTTACCTTTTTATTAAATATATATTTTTTAGTATTTTGATGACTTATAATAATTAATTAGGGTGGTATTTAGTAAAATTCGATTAAAGCAGCTGAAGCAGACATGTCATAAATGTCTATTTTACTTTTTTTTTATTAAATTTTTTTTTTCAATATGTATATAGCTTATAATAATTAATTAGACGTAATATTAAAATCACGAAACAAACAACTGAAGAAGATATGTCGACGGAGAGCTGCTTCAGCCGCCCAACTCACTCTTATATAATACTAGGTGGCTTAGCCGTGCTACACATGGGCCCAATGTTGATACTTAAAAATTCCATGATATGTGTAATTTTAGTAAAGTATTTAATAAAAACCTTCATTTATTTAGTTGATAATTTAATTAGTTGTTAATATGACACCCATAAGATTTCGAGAGTCAATCAAATATTTTATATTTTAAAATTTTTTTAGTTGTTAATTATTGTGATTAATATATTTTTTTTATGTATTTTTTTTGAAATATATAACAAATTAATTATTTTTTAGATATTTTAAGTTGTTAACTATGACAATTTATAGCACTTTTTATGTAATTTATAAATAATTTTTTTTTGAATATATAACAGATTAATTATTTTTTAGATATTTTAAGTCGTTAACTATTGTAATTTATAATACCCTTTTGACATTATAATTTACTATTTTAAGCTGTTAGCTAATTTATAATACTCTCCATGTTCAAATTTTTGTGGCATTGATAGTCAATTATATTTTAAAAATAATTTAAGTTTTAAATTATTATGATTTATAATAATTTTTCTTCTACTCTAATTTAAGCGATACTGATATAATTTTGATGTCAATCAAATACCACGATTGAAGCAGCAAAGTAGGCATATCAAATGACTCATAATAACTAATTAGAAGTGATGTCATAGAAATACTTATGAAAAAAGTCTAAGTAGACCTCATATAAGATGTTAAATTAATTCAAAATATTATTGAGGTAATTTATTATTTTATGTCTATTTTATCTTTTTAATTAAATATTATTAATTTTTTAATATTTAGATGACCTCTAACAATTAATTAGGGTGATATAGTAAAATTACGATTGAAGCAGACTTGTTATAAATGTCTATTTTACTTTTTTTTTATTAGATATTATTAATTTTTTAATACTTAAATGGCATATAATAATTAATTAGGAATGATATAGTAAAATTACGGAGGAAGCAGACGGGTGACAAGCTGACATGTCAACGGAGTGGAGTCTGCTTGAGCAACTACACTCCCACTTTTTTTTTTTTTTTTGGTAACCGGGATATATATTATATATATATACGCTTCAACGTCTTACAGGGAAATTGTATGTTGGCAAGCCAACTGTACAAGCATCAGCAGTAGTAACAGCACACCTAGCGCTAGTATTTACAATCTGACAATTAGGATTAGTACTAGTAAATAAAATTTGGTCCGATGTATCTATTCTAACCCTTCGACAACTCAAGTCTCCATTTATATCAGGTCTCAAAATATCCTTTACGGATTCAGGAGATTCCCAAAATAGTTGCATAGTAGCAGTAACACATGTGAAACTCATATCTAATTGATTAAAGACAATATATGATATGATTGTATAGTATATATGCGTTTCACTTTATACGTAAAAAAAGAATAATATTAATCATCAAATATGCTAAATATTGCTACAAAATTGAAATATATTGGATATATATTAAAATTTACATTGGACTTGGTGAATGTATAATATTATGGCCCTTATATACCAAGATTCATCATATAAATACACAACACTAAAAGGCTTTAATTAAAATTATATATATGTTCCACACTAAAGATTAATTAGAAAACAACGTGATTAATTAAGAGTAAATATTTTAATTGACCAAACTAGAACAAATTGTGGCTGTAGTTTAGTGGTAAGAATTCCACGTTGTGGCCGTGGAGACCTGGGCTCGAATCCCAGCAGCCACATTTAACTTTTTTATTTTGGTTTTATTTTGAAATTTTTTAGACTTCGGGGAGGTTAAAAGTAGATGACTCGTACGACTGTCGGGGTGAAAGTTCTTTGGAAAAAAAGAATCTGAATAAGTTTATATTTTTTTCCGAAGGAATCGTAATTTTCTATCAGGAATGTGACGTACAAATACTTTTTTTTGGTTTTATTTGAACTTTGGACTATGGGGAGGGTCCTTTTAAGTAGATGACTCGTGGGACTGTCGCAGTGAAAGTTCTTTAGGGAAAAAGAATCTGAATAAGTTTATATTTTTCTGAAGGAATCGTAAGTTTCTATCAGGAACGTGATGCCATTTGAATGTGACGTATTTTGAATGCTTGAAGGTCCCACTAACACGATGTGATTTACAAAGAGTTTTCTTTATTATCATGAGATAAGCATTCAGTACCCCCTCAAACTATGGTCAAAGTTGCTACGACACACTCCAACTTCACAGGAGTCCTATTATCCCTATTATCCCCTGAACTCAATTTTAGCGTATTTTAACCACCCTTTTACATTGACGTGGCACCTTTATCACATAAAATGAGGCCCACATCAAAGTGCCACGTCAGCTAAAGTGGCTGACAAAAGGTGTCACGTCAACACAAAAGGGTGACAAATATACGCTAATATTCAATTCAAGAGGGTAATAAAACCCTCGTAAAGTCAAAATGTGCGGTAGCAAACTTGGTCATAATTTCGGGTTGCTAGATGACCAATGTAGTAATTTTCGTAGCCCTTCCTGCTCATCATACTGGTACACAACAAGAACGCGTCAAATCAAGCAAGTTAAAGTCGACTATATGAATCGGTAATTCTACATAGTGATAATTTGGAACGTATAAAATGGAATAAATAACTTGTTATAACCAAATTAAAATAAACAGATAGATGTAAATAAACCATATCTGAAATTTGTTCCTCCTAAAGAATATTATTGGCAAATGTTAGAGAACACATCATTAGAAGTACCAAACATTACGCCTCAGCCTCAAACAAGTTAGGTCGACTATATGAATCCTCGCTGCTTTATTGACAAACTACTTACCGTAAATTCTAGTATGAAAATCTTTTCGCGCAGGTGCTGGTGCTTTCGAAATGCTGTACATTGACAAGTAATTATGTAGATCATCTATGATAAGGCTAATGAAAAATCTATTGCTTGAGAGAGTGCAGATTTGTTATTCTGTGTAGGAAGCATAGACTTTATTACCTAAGTCGAACGCAAAAGAGGCCATCTCTCTGGATAATCCATTACGAAAATCACAGCAACGAATACCCATATCATCAGTATACCGATGATGATGGTCTTTATCAGGTCTTCCTTGCAGCTATTCGCGTTGAAGACATTGTTGTGATTAAGCTCGGGGCTATCTTTCACTTGATCGGGGGCTGGTTCTGTCCGAGTGACCTCATCGGATTCATTCAACTGATCAGGTGGTGTTGGTCCCGTCTGAGTGACCTTGTCGGATCTATTCGCATGATCAGGTGTTGCCTGTGTCTTCGTCACTTCATTGGATTTACCTCCTGCATTGCTCAGTTCTGAGCATTTTGAGCATGAGCAGTTCCCACCAAGAAACGGAGGGATTGAATCGAGGTGATTGGATAGAAACTCTAGATGGTTTCTCCCGATGATTCTCACCTTCTGGCGTGTGGCTGGTTTAAGGACCTGTAAGCACAATGTTAGTTTGATGTTAATAGCAATAAAGCAATACATACAAATCGATAAAATTATGCAGTTCTGACGACTTAGGTGCATATCCAACATAACCAATCAAAATCCAAACCACGAGATAATAATCTTGGGCGAAACACAAACAACCAGAAGTCTTAAACGACCATTAGCAATGAAGATGAGATAACCTCCCCTTCATGTTCGATTATACGAGAGAATTGTATGGTCGAGAGGAATTATTATGTGTTTACTGTAGGAGGTAGTGTCTTTTTGTGTCTATCCGAGATATGGATGGTTGGTAAATCTTACTGAAGTGATGACAACGTAAGATTTTCTTTTTGATCCCACAAATAGAGGGAAACCTCCCCTAGTCAGCAGAAGTAATCGAAACCAATTCACAATTATTTAAGCATCGGCAATCAAAATCAAGCAACTTGTGGATTTAGGTCGCTGACTCGTCCTCTAAACCAAAACCTCAAACTCCAGTAACAGACCTTTTTTTAATTCAAAAGCCTTTTTGGTTGGCACGCGTTATCCTGAGCCGACCACAACAATTTCAGGCCATAGACATCACTTACTTAGAAACTACATAGTGACACGTTAATCAGCCAGCTACCACAAATACCAGCCACATCGGCCCAAAGCCTTTTATTAAAAATTTCATCTCAATTACAAGTAAATAGGACACTTTTAACGACCTGCAAAGGAAGTGATCAGGAGTTGCAGGTTTCTCTTTCCTTTTTCTTGGCGTAAAGGTGAGATCTTTAAATACATCAATTATGGAGTTACCTGAAAGAACGTTTGCATTATTATTTGGGCAACTTGAGGGAGCCGCACTATAATCAAAGAGCTAAGACGATTAGGATAATGATCCTGCAAGAGCATGGCACAGGATCTCATCATGTGTATGGGAAAACCAAGTGGAGAGAGTCCTTCACAGTCCATCAAGACAGTCACTTGAGGATTTTCTGCGTTGACCAAGCTCAGAATACCGTGCTCAATCTGAGAAACTGTGGAATCAGAACATCAATAAGCATTCTATCCGAAATCAGGATGCAAACTAGAGAAGCCTATATGAAAAACTGAGACCAAAATGCTGACAATAAACTTTAGAAGATGAATTTCAAAAGTACCATATGTTACAGAAACAATGGTACCACCATATGGTGCTGACAATCATAAGTTTCTTGCACGATCTCTGACTAGAGACAACATCTTTGCATGAAACCTGAGTTATGACACGCACTTGCGTACTATTCTAACCTGAAGAAACTGCCTCCGTCTCTTATAGCATACATGACTCGGATTAAAACTTAAAATGATATCTTTGATTCAACAGCGATAGAGTCTTACATGTATTCCACTTGCACTGATATATAAACTACTCAAGAAAGATATGCATACCAACTGCTTTTATCAAGAGAGATCTGCCAGTCGTTCTCAGGTTGGAACAAGCAGGTCCAAGGCGAATGATGAGGCAAGGCCGTTGATTGGCATCACGACTGTGCCAAAAAATGAAAGGAGACCAAGCCTCAAGCTCTTCTGGTGAAAGAAATGTGTAACTCTGCCGCCATTTAATGGTTTTCTTAACTGATGAAAGCAACCTTGCAAAATCACCATTTGTAGCAGCATAAAATTGACGGAGCTCATCATCATTCAACCTGTTAGCAGGTTGGACAGGGAACATAAAATTCCAATTTAATATGTTAGTATCAGTGATAAATTAGTCAATAGTATTAGAAATTGATAAAGAACAGGAATACTTGTGTCCTGCATCAGAGAGCAACTAATTTTGTAGCTAAATAAAAGTCCGACTTAGCAAGCTATATTATTTTTAAGGCTCTCTTTTTCTGGGCAAGCATAACTAAATGAAACCTACTAAAATGAAAATATGGCACATCAAAGCAACATTATTTTTTCCCCAGTACTACCCATCTAGCATTAAAACTGCCAAAAGTGAAGGGGGTCACCTCTCAGGTACACTAATACCCTCCTCCCTAAGTTCCTTATGGAGTTCTAGCAACCATCTTTCAGGATAACCATCATCCTGCGCTTCATCATGAGATCTGCAAGGAAAACCATGTTGAATACCTTAAAAGTAATAACCTTAATAAGAGACGAGAGAACAAAATTTTCAAAAGAGAAATAATGAAAATCAATTTCATGAAGAAAAACATGATCACAAAAGACAAAAAGAACATGATCTCACAAGTATAATTGCTAGGAATCATATCTTTTAGTATTAGAGTTGCTTTGTCACATGACACACCTATGTCCATTTCTAAGCTAAACCAACCAGGGATGTCATTTAAGGTGGAACATCTGCCCAAGCTGGGGGCAGTTCGGCAGGTTCATGCTGGGTCAAACCCACGCTGGGGTCCCTACCACTGACTACTGCAATTTTATGAAACATCTTATTACTATTCAGCCAGAAAATTAGCAAGTCCTGAGATTCCTTTAGCTGCAATCATAATCATTGCATACACCAAACAATGGAAGGAGAAGCCAAAAGACAAGCATCTGAATTTGACATGAAATTTATGAACTCTTCTATAACTATATGTCCCTTTATCCATTAGGCAACTGCAATAGTCCAAGAAGCAAGAAACTTCCAAAGAAAATATACTTCGAATGGTACACCTACCTGGCTTGTGGATATGGTTGAGAATCATGATAGTCATTTGGGGTCGTTTCTCCTGTAGATGATGACTGATCGGAGAAGACTGTTGCAACTGAGAGTAATAGCATTGGCCTAGATAATTTCTACAAAAATAAGCATAGTCATTACATTAGAAACACCAATCAATTTGAAAAGTAAAAAAAACGAAAAGATTAAACTACAGAGTAAAATATTAAGTAAAGCAGATTAAACAACAGTTTACGAAATTAAGTTAAGCATGCTAGATCTAATAACAAACTGTCAACTAAAATAATCTTGGCTGTCAACTATCTGTCTTCTATGAAGTGCTGCAGCAATAAACACATACCAATTCTCCAAACATAAAGAAGTTCATCTGCTATGATCATAAAGCATTCCATGTATTAAAGCCTTCAAGATCACATCTAGAGTCCAACATTTAAGGTGACTTAGATGAGCAATGACAACTTACAACTTTAAGAAAGGCCAAGTGCTTGAAGAGATTATCCTTCTATGCACTAAATCAAACAAGATGTGCTCTCCAAAATCCAAAAACAGTAAGTACAAATAAGAGGCAAATAAAGAGAAAAATATTTGGGAACCTAGATCAGTGACTCAAGTAAAAGGATTTACAGCCATATGGGAAAGGTTCAATATTACCCTCAAGAATTAGCATCTGAATCACAAATGTCTTTTGCTTTATTGTGCCCAAGGTGGTTATGAACATGCTAATAATGAGGTCAAAACCTAATGCAGCACTCTTGATTCATGCAAACCGTTTCAAATCATGGCGTAATATATGAAATTTACACACATGGGTTGTTTGCCTGGTAATCTTCCGAAAGAGAAGTAGAAAAGAAAAGATAGATAAGCAAAAGAAATGCAATAATCCTCACATAATTTATTGAAAAACGAAAGACATTTGTTCTTTTCATTAATGTTGTCAAGCAGCCATGCACCAGAAAAACAGAAGACAAAGACGAACACTTCCAGATCACCAGATGTGCCAATCATACAGCAGATTGCAGATGAATTGGTAACATCCAAATACAAGGAACCATTAGGCATTGCCTGTATGCATGTCCTGTACTTGTCAGACTCAATTCACAAACAGAACTTTTTTCTTGGGGGAGAGGAACTCAGAAGTTTCTTACATTTGCACAGCAGAAGTAGTCAAAAATTCACAAGTAGAATACAACAAATTCAAAATGTGAATGCCAGTATTCTCAGAATTGCATCAATTATATGCAGTAAAAGATGACTAGAAACCCACCTGCAATTGTCTGACCAGTGGCTTCAAAGGAGCCCAATTTTGGATCCATTTAAATGGTGGGTAACATAAAACTTGCAGCGCCTGCAAACCTTGCCAAATAAAAGGACATCTAGCTTTGCTCAGCCTTCTTACAACCTCTAGAGCAGCAGTGGTAGCCAAAAATATGACAATATCACCAGCAGTTCCACATGTCTGTACACTCTGTTTCACTTTAGTTATACATGTCAAAGTCTTAGCTGAGAAGTGCTTTGTAGCAGAAGCAACTAAACAAATCTTTGGTAGCTTTTCCTTGCTAATTATCCGCGCCTCCAATCTTCTGTTAGGATATGGTGGACATGGCAAGTCACCCATATTGATGACCTCATAAATCTCGGTTACAACTAGAATCAACAAAAGAAAAGAAATTGAAGGAAGTCAGAAGACACACCAGTATTCCTCAAATGAATGGCTTAATTCTTGAATGGTTACTTTCATGCGGAACCATAAGGCAATCAGGTAATTCAAATAGATATAAGCACATAGTCCAAGAGCATAAAGGCTTTGGATATCTAGAGTGATATTATCATTATCGATAATGATAAAAAGGGATGAACAACAACATACCCAGTAAAATCCCACAAGTGGAGAAAGGAATGAAGAAGATCTAAAATTACATGAAAGAAAGTTCCCTTAGACGATGCCCTCCCCTAAATCAAATGCAGTCTTTACGATAACAAAAGACAATGGAAGCAAAGCATCTATAAGTGACACCAACCAGTTGAGATTAAGGCCTAGTCATTACCTTCAAATTGGTTGTGATGTTTTTCAGAAGTCAGTTTATTTTTAGGCAGTACCTTGTTTTAGAAAATCTCTAATTTATCTCTAGAAGAATTTTTAGTATTGCATTAAAATGGACCTATACAGATCATATAACAGATGCTAACCTATTTTGAATCATAATGTGATCAATTGATATATACCTGGCTGGAGGAATATCCACCAGTGTTTAGACTTGTTAATAAGACAAACCAATGAAAAAAAGGTCAGTATAAAACAAAATTCAGCTCAAGAATCAGGATTAACAATGGTGGCTTTAACGATATCAGCAAACTCACAGTTTCTAAAGGAAATCTATCTAGTGACGAATTTCTTGCTATATTCTCAAACCATTTTTATTGGAAGCTAATTTGCTCAATGTGGATTCACGAATTAAGTAGCTTAAAAGCCTAAAAATGAAATCATATCATCTTAAATAGAGTAAGTAAACGAGAACAAGAGAGATGAACACCAAAAATAAAGCATTCAATTGAATATCAATACAACAACAACAACAACAACAACCCAGTGTATTCCCATATAGTGGGGTTTGGGGAGGGTAATGTGTACGCAGTCCATACCACTATCTTAGATGAAGTAGAGAGGCTATTTCCGATAGACCCTCGGCTCAGGACAGAGGACAGATAACAGTATAACAAACAAAAAACATAAAAGCACCCAAAAAAATGGGATAACACACTGCTAGCTAATACAGGAAACAACCTCAGGTTCTAAAGGACACCTATCTAGTATCAAATTTCTTTCTATATTCTCTAACCACCATGATTGAAAGCTAATTTGCTCAACATGGATTCATGAATTAAGCCGCTTAAACGTCAAAAAATGAAACTATAATCGTCTAAAACAAAGTAAGCAAACATAAACAAGAGATACAAACACCAAGAAATGGAGCACTCCATTAATACCTCAATTCAATCAATCAAATACACTTAAATGATAGCTTCAAGGTCACAAATTCTAAGGTAAATCTTATCACAATTTCCTCCCATGTTCTCTAACCACCATGATTGAAAGCCAGTTTCTCTACAATGATTCACAAAATAAGCAGCTTAAATGCCAAAAGTTGAAACCATATAATCTAAAACAGGGTAAGCAAATGCAACCAAGAGAGACAGAACACCAGAAATGAAGCGCTCAATTAAAAATGAGAATATGTAAGACAAGTGGGTGTGACTGACAAGATGCGGGAAGTAAAGTTGAGATGGTTCGGGCATGCGATGAGTAAATGCAGGGATGTCCACTGCGGTGGATTCAAGAGAGGTAGAGGTAGATTGAAGAAGTATTGGGAAAGAGGTGTTAGACAGGATATGATGCAATTGCAGCTTATCGAGGACATGACTTTAGATAGGAAAGTGTGGAGGACACAAATTAGGGTAGATGGTAGGAGTGCGTCCATACTAGTAGGTAGGACTTGAGAAGTGCATTGCTTGTTGCCTTCCTAGTGATCATAATACGGCAGTTGTAGCTTCTTGTTTTTCGATCTCTATTGATACTTGTTGCTTCATGTAGTTTGATTATAGTATAATTTTGTTGTAGTTTGTTTTACTACTATTTGTTGTTTTTGTTACTATCTATTGTCTCTTGTACTACCATTAGGTCCTTTTCTAGACTACTTTTGTCTGAAGCTAAGGGTCTATCGGAAACAACCTCCATACCTCACATATGAGGTAGAGGTAAGGTCTGCGTACACTCTACCATCACTAGACCCCATTTTGTGGGACTACACTAGGTATGTTGTTGTCGTTGTTGTTGTCAATCAATACTATAATGGTAGCTTATTTCATCCTATATAGTCTAGCCACCATGATTCAAAGCCAATTTCAATGACATTGATTCAAAAATTAACAAGCTTAAACACCAAAAGTTGAAACCATAATAATCCAAAACAAATGTAAGCAAATGCAAACAAGAGA
This sequence comes from Capsicum pubescens, assembly GCA_030864215.1. Taxonomy (NCBI): domain Eukaryota; kingdom Viridiplantae; phylum Streptophyta; class Magnoliopsida; order Solanales; family Solanaceae; genus Capsicum; species Capsicum pubescens. The sequence continues at coordinate 300,589,286 of CM061542.1, read as the reverse complement.
AACAAAACACCAAAAATGAAGCACTCAATTAATATATATCAATCAACTATCACCCAAGGGCATAGCCTGGTTGTAAATAAAGTGGATTGAGAACCATAAGGTCTCACATTCAGATTCCGTTGGAAACAAACAAAACTAGGTGATTTCTTCCAATCTATCCTAGCCTCGGTAGACGAAGTTACCTCCTACTAGTTGTTGTTCGTAGGAGATGACAGGCATCTCGCGCAATTAGTCAAGTTGCACGCTAGCGGACACCATGGTTATCAAAACAAAATATTTATACATACATACATACATATATATATACACATACATACATACATACATACATACATACATACATACATACATATATATATATATATATATATATACATACATACATATATATATATTGTTATGAGTCCTCCATATGCATCACAACTCCAGTAAACAAATACAACAAGAGAAACAAAACACCAAAAGTGAAGCACTCAATCAATATATGTATATACACAACAATCACCCAAGGGAGTGTCCTAGTGCTCAATAAATTGGGTCGCAAATCATGAGGTCTCAGATTTAATTTCCAGCAAAGACAAAAACATCCCATGTGTCCTAGGCTCGGTGGACCTATTGTTGCTGGTAGGAGCTGGCAAGCATCTCGTGGAATTAGTTAGTCGAACTGCAATTCATAAGGTCTCAGATTCAATTCCCAACAGGGACAAAAACATCCCATGTATCCTAGGCTCGGTGGACCTATTGTTGCCGGTAGGAGCTGGCAAGCATCTCGTGGAATTAGTTAGTCGAACTGCAATTCATAAGGTCTCAGATTCAATTCCCAGCAGGGACAAAAACATCCCATGTGTCCTAGGCTCGGTGGACCTATTGTTGCTGGTAGGAGCTGGCAAGCATCTCGTGGAATTAGTTAGTCAGGTTCAATTCCCAGCAGGAACAAAAACATCCCATGTGTCCTAGCCTAGGTGGACAAAATCACCTCCTATCTATTTTTGTTGATAGGAGCTGGCAAGCATCGCATGCAATTAGTCGAACTGCAAACCATGAGGTCTTAGGTTCAATTTCCAGCAAGGACAAAAACGTCCCGTGTGTCCTAACCTCGGTGAATAGAGTCACCTCCTACCTATCTTTATAGATAGGAGCTGGCAAGCATTTCGTGGAATTAATCGGGTGCAAACCATGAGGTCTCAGGTTCAATTCCAGTAGGGACAGAAACATCCCATGTGCCCTAGTCTCTGCGGACAAAGTCACCTCCTACCTATTGTTGCTAGTGATAGCTGGCTCTCGTGAAATTAGTCGAGCAGCAAATCATGAGTTCTCAGGTTCAATTCCCACCAGAAACAAAAATACTAGATAATTTCTTCTCATCTATACTACCCTTGTTAAACACAATTACTTGACTGGTACATGTTGCAATTAGGAGGGGATAATCGCCCCGTAAAATTAGTCAAGGTGCACGAAAGCTGACCCGAACATCACCTTTATCAATAAAACATATATACGATATCAATAAAATTACCTGAAAAAAATCGAGCAGGGTGTATATATATATAAATATTATCCAGTAGAATTAACGGCGATTGTTCGACGGGAAGAGTTAGGTGGCGCGTGTGACATTCAGGGAAGAATGCGGTGGACGACGGAAAGAGGGTTTATACTTTGATTTTGGGTAAAGGGCGCGTGATATTCACTCTCCTTTCGTCATCTGTTTCATCTAGAAGATACTGATTGCGGGTCCCATATATGAATCACGTTTGGGCTTCCCTATTGGATAGGATTGACACTTGTCAGGCCGGGCCCTCTATATAAAGCCCGATTAAATTTGAATTCGTGTATTTCTTTTAACAAAATTCTTTTTCGAACTTAGAGCTTGAACTCGAAAATTGTGATTAAGCTAGCGTTTGGTCATAGATTTTAAAATATTCTTAGCAAATTTTCTTCGAGTAAAAATTTGGACGAAGTTTTATCATGTGTTTGATCATAGTATTTGAAAAACATATTTCACTTTTAAAAATTTACAAAAATAAAATTTGGGTCAAATACTACTCCCTTCGTGTCATTTTATGTGTCTTCATTTGATCAGGCACGAAGTTTAAGAAATAAATGACGACTTTATAAAATTTATAAGATTGTCCCTCTTAAAATTTATTTTTTTAATTGTTTGTTCTTATAAAGTGGGATCCACTAAGAATAAAATATGGATTATATCATTAAATAGTTATCAAATAAAGAAAGATGACATTCTTTTTGGAACGAATTAAAAAAAATAGCGACACATAAAATGAAATGAAGGAAATAATTTTTTTTAATATTTAAAAATTTAAACTATTTACTAAAAATACTTGCTAAATAATGAAAAATTATTTACAATATGATAAAAAGGCTGAAAAACATGGCCTATTTCAATAATAAGTTTGGGCTTGGGCATGTGATATGTTGGGATCCTAGGATATATGAGAAGACTTGTAAAAGAATATGAAGTGGAGCCGTGGAGTAATAGGTAAAGTTATCATTATATGATCAGTGGTCACGAGTTTAAGTCATTGAAATAATTTTTTACATAAATATAAAATAAAATTGTGTAATACTCATGGTTCGACCCTTTCCCGTACTCGGCACATAGATAACAAGAGTTTTGATACACCGAGCTGCCTTTTATGAATGAGTCACTTGATGCTTGATCTAAGGTTGTGTACAATAATACTTGTGGTTCAGTTCTTTTTCGTATTCGGTGCATGTATAGCAAAAGTTTCGATTAGATTTTTAAACAAGTAAAAATTAATGAAGAGAATGTAAATTTACTTCATATAATATCATAATAGAATAGAGGTGGAAATTAAATATTGAGCTTATAATTCTAGATGCTTAATTTAGTTAAATTTAATATTACCTCTATTCTTTTTGGTATTATGTGATTAATTAAGAGGACAAAAGTGGAGTGAATTTTTACTAAAGAATAAGAAAAAGAAAAAAGTGCAAAATATGCCAACATATTTTTGCCAAAATGGGACCAAATCAACTAAGAATAAATCACTCAAAGTTTAGCTAATTTTTTTTATTTTTATTTTTAAAAAAGGTTTTAAGCTAAGTTCAATGTATATATATTCGATAAAATCGAATAAATTCAAAGAATCATAGCATATCGTTACTAATCTAACGTAACCAAGAAGCTACATAATTGTCTTATTGAGGGAATAAAAAATCAATCTACAATTGTTTCGCATCGATTAATTTAAATTTAGGTGATAAATTTTTATTTTGAGAATAAAATACTTTTTATCAAAGATAGATTTTGTTATTAAGACTTGAATCAAATCTTTCAATTAATAATGAGAAAAAGGTTCGAAATATATCTAAACTTTGGCGAAATTTGCGATAACACGCCTCAGATTTATTTTTTACCATGTTTCTGTGGCATATATTTTTCAACAGAACTACTACGTGAATACACACATTGAGCGCGCATGTAAGGGTCTGAAGTGGTCCAGATCCTTCATATTATATATGAAAACGTGACCCGTTTAAGTATGAAATATACAACCCGAAAATCCGATAACAAAGAAGAACGGCCGAAGAACATATATAAACCCGACGAATCCTAAAGCAATGGAGATATCTGATTGAATACAGAAAGCATCATTAGCCGTACACGGGTCCCTCTCTCTTAACATCCCATATGCTTAGTCAGATGTCATAAAGATTTTTATATTACGAGTAAACTTTAGTACAACACTATGATGAATGAATTTCATATTACATATGAAAACGTGACCCGTTAAGTATGAAATATACGACTCGAAAACCCGACAACAAAGAAGAAAAAACTAAGAACGTAAACCTTACGAATCCTAAAGCAATGGAGATATCTGATTGAATACAGAAAGCATCATTAGCCGTACACGGGTCCCTCTCTCTTAACATCCCATATGCTTAGTCAGATGTCATAAAGATTTTTATATTACGAGTAAACTTTAGTACAACACTATGATGAATGAATTTCATATTACATATGAAAACGTGACCCATTAAGTATGAAACATACCATCCGAAAACCCGAAAGCAACGAAGCAAAACCTAAAAACATAAATCCTGCAAATCCTAAGGCGATGGAGATATCTGATTGAATACAGAATGCATTATTAGCCGTACACGTGTCCCTCTCTCTTAACGTTCGAGCTAACGCCGTTCCCGCTGAATTTGCCGACAGTAACATGTATGCAAAAACCTAAACAAGAACAAGTAGAACGATAATGTTTGTTTTTCACATTATGTTATGAGCATTGAAATTTATAATATTCTTCAAACTTAAATTTTTTCTACTATTTCACACTTTAAAAAGTCAAACATGTTGCACAAAATATTTTGCGTTTGTATAGTGTAGTCATGTGATTAGGAGGTCATGAGTTCAAGCTTTGAAACAATATCTGGCAGCAATGTAAGGTAAGACATCGTACAATACACCCTTGTGATGGGACCCTTTCTTGGACCATGTGCATCACGAGAGCTTTAGTGCACCAAGCTGCTCTTTCTTTATAGGATATTATTATAAAGAGTAGTGAGGTATGTAGCTTATCTTGATGTGTAGTAGTCGAGTCAGAGATTTTCATTAAGGGAGTTTAAAATATGAATAAGTAGACATATAAAAAGAAGTTGAAATTCAACGTCTACTATATATACATAAAAATTAATTTTAATCAAATATAAATAGTTATTTGTCGTCGAAGCTGATTTCATGTCTCAAAACACTAATCAGAAGTGCAATCAAGATTTCAAGTTTACGAGTTTCAGATTTTAGTATTTTACGTCGTTTGATTCTAAATTACTATTTTGTCTATCCCAATTTATGTAGTACACGTTTTACTTTCTTTTTTCTTTTTCACCCAGTGTCCGATGTTCGCATTAGAACTCCGACTAATCCGAATCGCACATTGTAGGGCCCATTAAAGGGGTAGCGCTCCCAACAGAATTTTTTCTATACCCAGGGCTCACACCCAAGACTTCTGATTAAGAATGAAGTAGTCCCACCACTAAACCACAAACCATGTTGGTACCTCACGTTTTACTTGGAATAAAGTTTAGGAAAGAAAAGGGAGATTTTTTTAAATTTGTTGTCCGAATACTTCTTCACTACTTCTACGACTATAAATTATTTCATTAAGAATTAAAAAAAAAAAAAATTATTTTTCAATCATAGAAAGATGATACTATTTATTTTTTTTCCAGACAGACTAAAAAGAAAAGTGCGTCACCTGATCATGGCTGAAATCAAACCAAACTTGAACAACTTCAGGAAAAATAGTGACCCCTCTTGAAATTTCCCAAATTGAAGCTCCAATTTCGAAAAATGAATATAATGCTACAATTCCAGCTGCAATTGCCACAAATCTATCCCAAAAAATAAAAATAAAAAAATCTTATTCTATACTTACAAAAAGAATTGTAACATTAAGAAATTGAGAGTTATAAAATTAGCTATATAACAATTCTCTCTAATACAATAATTTGTTCTGTATCTATTATTATATCACTGATACAAAGCGAATTAGAAATTCTAGCTACGTTTAATAATTATTCAAGGTATCGAGCTATGTTGATATATAATTTTACCCAATTCTTTAAATTTTTCTTTCTCATTCCGCGATAAAATTCATTTCAAATATGATGTGCATCTAAAAAAAAAAGAATTGTCAGTCCTGCTTGATCCATCCTCACCGACCCGCTTTTTATCGAAGCGTCACGAATGTTTGTACTCTTCAAAAAATCATAAATCCATGTTGAATATTTTTAAAATAGTGTATTTTAAGAGGATTTAATACAGTGATGTAACATTTTTGACGAATCCAAACAACATGGACTCGGAAGAAATTTCATCCAAAATTCTCAAATATTGAACCATCGGTTTTTTAAACGGAAACTCTAGAATGATTATAACGTGTATAAGTTTTCTATCTGAACTATCACCAACTGTTTATCAAACTATAGATCAACTATCGCTCGTTCGCATTTCTTACATGATCTTACAATATTTAATAAGATAGAATAACGTAAACAACTAATAGTCGCGATATGTTTTAATAAATAGTTGATCATAATTCAAATAGGAATCGCATACTTGATAGTTCAAGTATGAATTTCAAAAAATTAAGATAATTTTTGTGCGTGTTTTACCTCAATTTTTTTTTTTAATATATTTCAAATATGTACCTCAAAAAATCGAGATGGAGAAACTCATAGAATTTCCTTTTCTTTAGTTATAAAGAGTCAAACGATATAAATATTGCTCAATATTTTAAGACGTATTTTTCAATCATATTGAAAAACAAACAATTGGGAACTTATAATATGAATTTTAAATAAATAAATATAAAGTATATCGACTTTTTGAATTTCCTAGCTGAACTAGAAGGTATACGAGTTTTCTATCTGAATTATATAAACTATTTATCAAAATATACATCAACTATCAATCATTCACATTTCCTACCTAATACTCTCACCGTTAATAGTTCAAATATGATACTCGAAAAATCGACATAGTTTAGATACAATTTTTACCTTAAAAAATTGATATAGCTCAAATATCAACCTCAAAAAATAAAAATAATTTAAATATATTTTTCTACCTTAAAAAATCGATATAGCTCAAATATGAACCTCAAAAAAATCGAGATGGAAAAACTCATAGAGAATGGAATTTCCTTTTTTCTTTTGGTCGTATAGAGCTAAATTGCATAAATTTTAACCAACATTTTAATTCATACTTTCCAATCACATTAAAAAAAAATAAAAATTACATATTTATAATACTTCCTTCGTTTTATAATAAATGAATAGTTGGATTTTGTCACACAGATTAAGAAAAAAATATTAAAGACATAAATTTAACAAAACTTTTCATTTTTATCCTAAAAAAAGAAAAAATTGAGCTTATAATACATTTTTAAAAGTTAATTGATTGTCAAATCATAAGGGTAAATTTGAAAAAAAATTCAATGATTCATTTATTTTAAAACATCAATAAATACCTCAACAATTCACTTATTTCGAAACGTAGGGAGTACTTTTTATATAGTTTTTAATACGAAACACTAAACATGACATAAAAATAAAAAATAAAAAAAAATAGTACTTGTAATACTTTTTACATAATTTTTAAATACAAAACACCAAACATGACATCAAAAAAAAATAAAAAAATAGCATATTTATAATACTTTTTACATAATTTTTAAATACAAACACCAAACATGACATCAAAAAGAGAAAAATAGCATAATTATAATACTTTTTATATAATTTTTAAATACGAATCACGAAACATTACATTAAAAAGAAGAAAAATTGCATAAATATAAAAAAATAGCATAGTTATAATACTTTTTATATAATTTTTAAATATGAATCACGAAACATTACATTAAAAAGAAGAAAAATAGCATACTTCTAACACTTTTTATATAGTTTTTGAATACGAATATGAAACATGACAACTAAAAAGTAACGGAACGCAGTAATAGTAGTACCTGAATGCATCAAAGTGGTACCACTTAAGCAACTCCGAACCCGACCCGACCCGAGAGTTAGTAAACATGAAAATAGCAGAAGCAAGAGAGAAGCAAAAAGCAGTGAACCGGAAAATGAGTATCAATATACTGAACCGCCGGTTTTTTTGAACGGAAACAGTTGAATGAAACTGAGATTGAGTCGTTGAACCGCCGTTCCGGTTCGGTTCATGAGGAGACCGAATCATTTTTTTTTTTTGCCGGTTCAAAAAATTAAGAGTTGGGTGAATTTATTTATGGAAATTTTTTTTGGTTGAAATAGTTTTTTGTTTGGAGGGTTTTGGAGTCACGAGACATGACATGATTCTCATGAGAGGGATAATGGAGAAAGAGAATATATATATTGTATATTTATTTCCGACTAATTCAAATTCGCGTATTTATTTTATTAAAAAATAACATAAATATACACTTTAACTTATCATATTTAAATAAATTTTGACTATTAAAAAGTAATTACAAAAATATCAATTAATTATATATTTTCGTTAGATGTATCGAGAGTTAATTATGTATTTTGATAGGTTCAAAATCGAAAAATGTATTGAGAGTTAATTATATATCTTTTACGAGAAAAAAATATATATTTGTTGGATATATTATGTATCTCAAGAGACCCATAATAAAAAATAATATCGCAAGCTAATCATATATCTTTACAAGGAAAAAATGTATCTCCGTTGGATGTATCAAAAGCTAATTATGTATCTTTTACAAGAAAAAAATGTATCTTTGTTGGATATATTATGTATCTCGACAGATCCAAAATCGAAAATAAAATATCGAGAGCTAATTATGCATCTTTACAAGGAAAATATATTTTCGTTGGATGTATCGGGAGCTAATTATGTATCTCGACGGATTCAAAAATGAATTTTTTAGTAATTATGTAAAATATAAAAAATTTATGTAATCAAGTTTCAAACTGTCGAAATTTATGTTGTTTGGCCTTTATTTTATTGAAGTTTAATTAATTTAAATTCGTGCAATGCTGAGTTTAATTTTGAGGTGAAGGTTGTTTATTGGAGTTCAATTAATTTAGATTTTTGTATTGTTGGATTCATTTTTGGTGGTACGTGGTGTCACCGGAGCTCGACTAATTAGAATTTGTGCATTGTAAGATTCGAAATATGGAGTAGGAGTTGTTATTGAAACTCAAATAATTCAAACTTGCGCATGTTGGGCCCTTTTCAGAGGTAGGGGTGTCATTGGAGTTCGATTAATTCAAATTCATGTATTATAGGTCCTACTCCCTCCGTTTGAATTTACTTGTCACTATTTTTCTTAATTTTATTTTTATTTGTTATTTGTTATTTTTGACAAATCAAGAAAAGTCAAATTATTTTTTCATGTTTATCCTTAGTATTAATTACTTATTCTCAAAATCAATTTTTAATACATATTACTACTAAATACCAATTAATAGGGGTAATATGGTAAAGTCACTATACCAATCATTGTTTAATGATAAATAAATTCGAACAGAAGGAGTAGTTCTAGAGTAGGAGATTCATTGAAGCTCAATTAATCTAAACTCGTGTATTGTAGGGCTCTTTTTGGAGCTTAATTAATTCAAATTCGAATATTGTAAGGTTCATTTTTTACTTAGATATTGTCATTGGAGCTCGACTTACTCAAACTCACACATTGTAAATCCTATTTCTAAAGTAGGCGTTGTTATTGAAGCTCAATTAATCCAAACTCGAGCATGTAAGGCCCTTTTCTCAGATAGGCATGTCATTGAAACACGACTAACTTAGATTCGCGCATTTCAAGACACATTTCTAAAAAAGTGTTGTCAACGCAATTTTTTTCATACTTCTGACTCAAACCCAAAGCCACTAATTAAAGATGAAGGTATGCCAAACATCTCACGACAATCTATATTGGTGTATATTTTTTTAATTTTATTTTTTTGTAATAACTATGCTTGGCACTTTAGTGGAAAATGTTTACCTAAATTCAATGTATGCAATTCAATTAAATTAAATCATTTCACCATCACAAATATAGTATATAGTCTATCTTTAATAAACTCTAAACAGTATAAATCTAAATTAATCAAATCAATTAATTTTAAATAGCAAATTATCATGAAAAAATGAAAAAACATTATTGAAAATGAGAGGGCATAGATATTTTCAAGTTATATAATGATCTAGCTAAAATTTCACTATTTTAAATTTATGATTTTAAGTTAAAATCATATTAGTAAATATCTCATATATACGTCATCAATTCAAGTCTTGAAAATTAAAGTATTTTACGATAAGAATTGCTTCATTATTTCAAAAGATTTACTGAATACAGATTAAAATTACTAAAAATAACACAAACTCCGACCGTTTTGAATTTAATTATAGAAAATCTCGATATTTTACATAATTATTAAAATCCCAATTTTGAATGTGTCGAGATACATAATTAACTCCCGATACATCCAACGAAGATACATTTTTTCCTGTGTAAAGATGCATAATTAGCTCTCTATACATTTTCTGATTTTTGATCGGTCGAAACACATAATACATCCAACAAAGATACATTTTTTTTGTGTAAAGATACATAATTAGCTACTGATGCATTTTATTTATTTTTTGATCTGTCGAAATACATAATACATCCAACAAAAATATATTTTTTCCCTATAAAAATACATAATTAGCTTTCGATACCTTTTTTCTGATTTTGAGTTTGTCGAGATACATAATTAGCTCCATGATACATCTAATAAAGATACATAATTAATTAAAAATTTTATCATTACTTTATAAGAAATAAGATTTATATAAATATAATAAATTAAAATATATTTATATTTTAAAAAAAAAAATTAATCGAGTCAGTAAACTTCGAATATTAAAATGAAGCAAAGAAAAAGATAGTTCAAGATTAGGTAGGGGGACAAAGAATTGAAAGTGTAGGGTTAAAAAGTACTTTTTGTGTTACTTTCTTCTTCTTCTTTATATATATATTTTTTCCTTTTGAAAATGGCTCTAAAGCTTATTTTAATTCGATAAAAATTTATCCGCATCATGTGTTTATATTAAATTATATTAATTTATGAACAAGTATCTAAGTAGTTATCATTGTATACCCTATTGAAGCTTTCTTTTTCTGTCTGGTATTCGGTACTCGTTTCATTTTAATTTATGCAAAAGAGTTGGAAAATATGAGAATTGAAAAATACATAAATATACGTCTTATCATATTAACACAAATCTCCACCGGTACATAGTAATTATAAAAATTCTAATTAATTATGTATCTCTATTGAATATATCGAGAGCTAATTATGTATCTCGACGGATCTAAAATAAAAAAAAATGTATAGGGAGCTAATTATGTATCTTTACAAAGATAAAAATATATCTTTGTTGAATGTATCGGAAGCTAATTATGTATCTCGATAGATCCAAAATGAGGATTTTCGATAATTATATAAAATGTCAAAAAATTTCTGTAATTAAGCTTCAAATTGTCGGAATTTATATTGTTTATCCTTTTCTCAAAATAGTTTATCTTGATGAAATAGGGATAAGATTTGTATTATATAGGAATTAGATCGGGTTATACACTCTACCTTTCTCAGATTTTACGTATGAAATTACATTGAATATGTTATTGTTATTGTAGTTCAGAGTATGAGAAGTAAAACAACTTAATTTTGATTGTAAATTTGGATATTGATTCTATAAATTCGTAAAATTATAGTAATATATTAAATTGATCTTGCACTATGTGAATCTATATTAGTTGAAATTCTAATACGAATACTGAACAACGAATGAGAAAAGAAATAATAGTAGTAGATCTATGTAAGAGTGGTTAAATGTGAATTTGTATGCACTTACCATTTTCTTATTTTCATTATGGGTTTTAATGTACTCTTTATAGTTATCGAAAAAAATTTGAAACGCGCTAAAAAAGAAAAGTAAGACAAACAAATTGAAGCGGCAATAACAACAACAACAATAATCCGTTCTCTCATACAACAACAACAACAACATTACGTCCGGTGTAATCTCACAAATAGGATCTGGGAAGGGTAGTGGCGACGAGTACGCAACCTTATCCCTGCCTTGTGAAGATAGATAGACTGTTTCCGGAAGACACTCAGTAGGAAACCCTTTATCAATGAGCCAAATTTTCAAGAAACGAATAATCAGTTCTCTCATACAACAACAATATATCCAGTGTAATCTCGCAAATGAGATCAGGGAAGGGTGGTGATGAGTACGCAACCTTACCCCCTGCCTTGTGAAGATACATAGACTGTGTTCGAAAGACCCTCGGTAGGAAACCCTTTATCGACGAGCCAAATATTCAAGAAACGAATAATCAGATCTCTCATACAACAACAACAACATCTAGTGTAATCTCACAAATGGGATCTAGGGAGGGTGGTGACGAGTACGCAACATTACCCCCTGCCTTGTGAAGATATAAGACTATTTCTGAAAGACCCTCGACTGGAAACTCTTTATTGAATAACAACAACATATCCAGTATAATCTCACAAATGAAATCCGGGGAAGGTGATGACGACGAGTACGCAACCTTATCCTTGCCTTGTGAAGATAGATAGACTGTTTTCGAAAGACCCTTAGTATGTAAGGCCTTTTTCTCGGATAGGCGTGTCATTAAAACACGACTAATTTAAATTCACGCATTTCAAGACACATTTCTAAAAAAGTGTTGTCGACGCAATTTTTTTCATACTTCTGACTCAAACCCAAAGCCACTAATTAAAGATGAAGGTATACCAAACATCTCACGACAACCTATATTGATGTATATTTTTTTAATTTTATTTTTTGTAATAACCATGCTTGGCACTTTAGTGGAAAATGTTTACCTAAATTCAATGTATGCAATTCAATTAAATTAAATCACTTCACCATCACAAATATAGTTTATAGTCTATCTTTAATAAACTCTAAACAGTATAAATCTAAATTAATCAAATCAATTAATTTTAAATAGCAAATTATCATGAGAAAATGAAAAGACTTTATTGAAAATGAGAGGGCGTAGATATTTTCAAGTTATATAATGATCTAGCTAAAATTTCACTATTTAAAATTTGCGATTTTAAGTTAAAATCATATTAGTAAATATCTCATATATACGTCATCAATTCAAGTCTTGAAAATTAAAATATTTTACAATACAAATTGCTTCATTATTTCAAAAGATTTACCGAATACAAATTAAAATTAGTAAAAATAACATAAATTCAGACATTTTCGAATTTAATTATAGAAAATCTCGATATTTTACATAATTACTAAAATCCCAATTTTGAATGTGTCGAGATACATTCTTAGCTCCCGATACATCCAACGAAGATACATTTTCCTGTGTAAAAATACATAATTAGCTATCGATATATTTTTTTCGATTTACATCCAACAAAAATATATTTTTTTCCTTTGTAAAGATACATAATTAGCTTTCGATACATTTTTTCAGATTTTGAGTCTGTCGAGATATATAATTATCTCCACGATACATCCATAATAAGTTGAAATTTTATTAACTACTTTATAAAAATAAAGATTTATATAAATATAATAAATTAAAATATATATATTTATATTTATATTATTTTTTCTTAAAATTAATAAACTTCTAATATTAAAATGTAACAAAGAAAAAAATAGTTGAAGATTAGGTTAGATGTAGCAGGGGGGCAAAAGATAAAAAGTGTGGGGTCATATACTTTTTTGTGTTACTTTCTTTTTCTTTACATACTTTTTTCTTTTCTTTTTAAAATGGCTTTAAAAGCGTGTTTTAATTCGGTAAAAATTTATCCGCATCATGTGTTTATATTAAATTATATTAATTTATGAACAAGTATAAGTAGTTATCATTGTATATCCTATTAAAGCTTTCTTTTTCTGTCTGGTATTCGGTATTCATTTCATTTTAATTTACGCGAAAGAGTTGAAAAAATATGACGATTGAAAAATAACATAAACATACACGTGAACTTATCATATTTACACGAATTTTTATCCTTATAAAGTAATTACAAAAATTCTAACTAATTATGTATATTCGTTAGATATATCGAGAGCTAATTATGTATCTCGACAGACCCAAAATCGAAAAGAAATGAATCGAAAGCTAATTTTGTATCTTTACAAAGGAAAAATATATCTTCGTTGAATGTATCGGGAGTTAGTTATGTATCCCGATAGACCCAAAATGAAGATTTTCAGTAATTACGCAAAATCTTGAAATTTTCTGTAATTAAGCTTCAAATTGTCGGGATTTATATTGTTTACCCTTTTCTCAGAATAGTTTTTTATCGTAATGAAATAGGGATAAGGTTTGTGTAATATAGTAATAAAATCTGTTTATACTCTACCTTCCTCAGATTTTACTTATGAAATTACGCCGGGTATGTTATTATTATTGTAGTTTAGAGTACCAGGAATGAAACACTTAATTTTGATTATGAATTCGGATATTGATTCTCTAAATTCGTAAAATAATATTTATACATTTAAATTGATCTTGCACTATGTGAATCTAAATTAATTGAAATTTTAATATGAATAGCGAACACCGAATGAAAAATCAAATAATAGTAGTAGATCCAAGTATGAGTGGTTAAATATGAATATTATGCACTTATCATTTTCTTATTTTCATTATTGTTTTTAATGTACTCTTTATAGTTATCAAAACTTTTTTTAAAATGGACTAAAAGAAAAAAAAAGTAAGACAAATAAATTGAAGCGACAGGTATATATTGCTCGGACTCTTCAAAATTATTGATAAGTGCATGTCGAATCCTTCAAAAATAGTGCATTTTTGAAGAGTCCGACAATAATAACATACCACTAAAATATCACAAGTGAAGTCTGGAAGGATAAAGTGTGTGCAGATCTTACCACTACCTCGAGGAGATAAAGAGACTGTCTTTTTCGAAAGACCCTCGGTAGGAAACTCTTTATCGACGAGCCAAATTTTCAAGAAACGAATAATCAGTTCTCTTATACAACAACAACAATATATCCAGTCTAATCTCACAAATGAGATCTGGGAAGGGTAGTGACGAGTACGCAACCTTACCCCCTGCCTTGTGAAGATACATAGACTGTTTTCGAAAAACCCTCGGTAGGAAACCCTTTATCGATGAGCCAAATTTTCAAGACACGAATAATCAGATCTCTCATACAACAACAACAACAACAACATCCAGTGTAATCTCACAAATAGGATCTGGGAAGGATAGTGACGAGTACGCAACCTCACCCCTTGCCTTGTGAAGATATATAAGACTGTTTCTGAAAGACTCTCGACAGGAAACCCTTTATTGACGAGCCAAATTTTCAAGATACAAATTACAACAACAACATCATATCCAATGTATCTTACAAATGGGATCTGGGGAGAGTGGTGACGAGTACGCGACCTCGACCCTGCCTTGGGAAGATAGATTGAGTGTTTCTGAAAAACCCTCGATAGGAGACCCTTTATCGACGAGCCAAATTTTCAAGACACGAGTAATCAGTTCTCTCATACAATAACAACAACATATCCAGTATAATCTTACAAATGAAATCCGGGGAAGGTGAGGGTGATAACGATGAGTACGCAACCTTATCCCTACCTTGTGAAGATAGATAGACTATTTCCGAAAGACCCTTAGCAGGAAACCCTTTATTGACGAGCCAACTTTTCAAGACACGAATAATCAATTCCCTCATACAACAACAACCTATCCAGTGTAAGCTCACAAGTGGAATCTGGAAAGGGTGGTGACGTATACGCAACCTTACCTCTACCCTGTAAAGATAGAGAGATTGTTTCTGAAAAACCCTCGATAGGACACCCTTTATCGACGAGCCAAATTTTCAAGACGCGAATAATCAGTTCTCTCATACACCACCAACAACATATCCACTAATCTCACAAATGAGATCTGGGGAGGGTGATGCCGACAAGTACGCAACCTTACCCCTGCCTTGTGAAGATAGATAAACTGTTTTTGAAAGACCTTCGACAGAAAACCCTTTATCGACGAGCCAAATTTTCACGACACGAATAATCAGTTCTCTCATACAACAACAACATATCCAGTGTAATCTCACAAACGGGATCCGGGGAGAGCGATGACGACCAACGAGTACACAACCTTACCCCTGCCTTGTGAAGATAGATAAACTGTTTCCAAAGACCCTCAACAGGATGCCCTTTATTGACGAGACAAATTTTCACGACACGAATAATCAACTCTCGCAACAACAACAACAACAACAACAACATATGCAGTGTAATCTCACAAATGGGAACTGGGGAGGATGGTGACGAGTATGCAACCTTACCCTCTGCCTTGTGAAGATAGGTAGACTGTTTCCGAAAGACCCTCGGCAGGAAACCCTTTATCGACGAGCCAAATTTTCAAGACACGAATAATCAGTTCTCTCGTACAACAACAACTACATATCTAGTGTAATCTCAAATGGGATCTGGGGAGGGTGGTGATGAGTACGCAACCTTACACCCTGTCTTGTGAAGATAGATAGACTGTTTCTGAAAGACCCTCGACAGGAAACCCTTTATCGACGAGCCAAATTTTCAAGACACGAATAATCAGTTCTCTCATAGTTCTCTCATACAACAACGACAACAACATATCCACTGTAATCTCACAAATAGAGAGGTTGTCTCCGATAGACCCTCGATCCAAGTAAAAAAACAAATATGTAAAACAAATACAGTAGCAAATAATCAATTGTCTCATAATTTTACAAAAAAGAAGAGGATTCATTTAGTTCATTTCTGAGATGTACATTATGCAGTTAACATCTACTAGACTACAAGGAAAATACAGACTTCTAAAGTAAGTTATAACCAGAAAAAAAATGCAAACAATGACCGAATTCGTGAAGCAAAACGCGTAATAATACAGAAAGGTATTACCATGACAGCAATTCGACATTTGTATCGATCAACAGCTGATGAAGAAAGAAGATTGTTTTTTGGCACTCGCGTGTTTACGTCATTTCTTGGGACCGTCTTACACATCGACTAACTTTTTTCTTGAATTCATCTCTATTGTCTCTCCATTCCTTCTGCAATACGCCAGAAAGAGACGAATAAGAAAGGCGTTAGAAGGTGATCTTAATGCACGTATTTAATTTATTCGTAGCTATTAGAGCATGATCGACTTTTGAGGGAATATGAGTCGAAGCAATAACAAGAATGTTATTTCTAGTAGAACATCTTTCACGATCCCTGAAGAGATGGTTTAAGAATACGGTTAACCAACATGTTGACTAATCAACTATGATAAACTGGATCGCATTTTGCTGCTTTTTTTTTTTTTCCTGCAGTACCTCAACGTGACACGAGCGTTATAGGGCTAAAATCACTTTATTTGGCTTTCTGAGGGTGAATCACGGAAGATATGAATCTCCCTCTCCGAGTTGTACTCACATCAGGAGGACGCAACGCATTCCAGTTCAGAGGGAAAAAGTGAAAGAAAATCGATAAATTGGATCACTTACAGCTGCTTCGACATTAGCAGGAGACTCGTCGTTAGGACCTGAAAGCATTGATATGATGCTCAACATTATGCTCTCCACCTGCATATCAGATAAGCAGTCAAATTTGATCATAGCGAAGTTGAGGGTTGAAGGAAAAATAGCATAGAACAAAATGAACTTAAGCGGAACAATCACGAGCAATGATCACAAAGGATCACAAAAGGTAATAGTCGTCGAAGGTCATGAATTACATTGATTTGAACCACTGACACACGGATTTTTAGTCCTTTGCTCTAGCCAGCTGAGCTATGTGAACCACTTTCGTAAGGTCAGTTTTCTACGTCAAATAACGCCACGGTTCGTTACCACAATGCTCGTTCACCCCTTCGGGCTATTCCTACTTGACCCATTCAACGCTCTCAAATATAACTCGACACATAAAGACACAACCATTTAAAAGAGGGGATCACCACATGCCCATATCGATATCATAATTTATGAACTGTTCGTATCCGTCATACACAGTCAAACGTGACAAAAAGTGTCTTTTTTCAATTCTCCTCTGGCTGAATCACGTATGGTCTCGCACAAGTCATTTCAGAAATAAGAGGAAAAAACAACAGGATGGTGTAAAAATAAAAGGAATCACTGCTTCGACGTAACTAGTGATTGACAGAAGTTTCTTTAATGACGTCGAGGGTAAGATGCATGCAAAATTCTCATGGATTCTGATTTAAGAGTTGGCGGTGAGAGTCCAGACCGTCTTTGTTGTTAACTGACTTGTACGGGAGTGTGTACTAAACTCCTTAGCTTTGCAATTTCTCAAAATCAGATTCCATCTCCACAAAAGATTATTCGTACCCTACGTCAAAATTAAGCAAATTATCCATCGTAAGAAGAATTTTTTAGTGTCGATGATATGTTATCGGGACTTGGAAATGTAGTTTTCACCTGCATATGTTGTGTCTTACTATTAACCATGGCTGCGTTGGTTGTGCATGCAAACATATTACTTCTTTTTTGTAGTTGATAAAAGTGGTGGCCGGGGTAGTTGCGCGCAACTCGACTAATTCCACAGAATACCTGTTACCTCCTACCTCCCACCAGCAAAAGTACCCGGTAATTTTGTTATTTGTTATGGTCTAACTTGTACTAGTAAATCGATGTTTTTCTAGTTGTATGACACCAGTCACTTTTGGAATTGCTACTATAGATCTACACTAATATTACCGTAGATCCTCATTCTCGTAAAGTGAGCTGAACCCTGAGATTAGTTTACGAGAACCAACACCGTAACCATTTTACTAAAGGAAGTGGGCACATCTACTTTACCGATAAAAAGGAAAAGAAGGCGGAAATGTCTCTTTCGTGTATATACATAGGAAAGAAGACGATGAATGTGCTGTTACTCTATGTTGCTCGGACTCTTCAAAAATGTCAGTGTATGCGTGTTGGATTCTCCAAAAGTAAGTGATGTTTTGGAGAATCCGACACGGGTGCGGCATCGAAAGTGAAGAGTCCATGCAACTTAGCTGTTACTTCAAAATATGGACTTAAAGACGAGGTCATCCGAAAATTCGATGAGATTCTGAATTGGAGAAGTACGAGAAGTTTCAAGACGGTTGAAAATCAAGAACAAGTATCATAGAAGAGAAGGGCAGCACAAAAGATACAAATCATGCAGCAAAAGTTGACAGGTTCTCGAGATCTATGTGCCCGGACTCTTCAAAAGTGCTGCCAGGTGCGTGTCGAATCCTCCAAAAGTAGTATTGTTTGAGGATCCGACACAGGTGCGAGTCGCGACGACATTTTTGAAGAGTCCAAGCAACATAGCTCAAGATTATTTTCTTTTCTTTGGTACTTGAAACAATAAAAGATTTCCATACCGTATGAACGGGAGACCAACGCTCACTAGCAAGCTCATAGCCATTTGGATCATCACCAGGGGGGTGAAGAATTGAGATGCAAACCTTTCCATCAGAGTAAACTGTATATCGAACCAGAATTTTAAGATAAAGCCAAAATTAATGAGAAGATGATGGTACCGAAGACCAATCACTTCACTAATTCTCCGAAATATATATGTAGTTTACGTACCATTAGGGTGCCACATCTCCGAGGTAAATTTAACAGTTGGCGGACTGTTGGGATAATTTTGAGGAAAGCTCATAATAGCATTAAAGAAACCTCCGTCGCTGCACTTGCAACAATTATACACGGTTAGGAATTTTTTTCTGACCCAACCTATAGCATAATTAAATATTGGAAAGACGAAATATCTTCTATCAACTAAAGTCGTCAACTCAAACAACGAAAACTACCTAAAAGGAAATATAGATTACGATTGCTAAGCTGATAAGTCAGCCGGGCCTGGTCACTCCAACCCCCTTTCTCAGGAGGCACCCCTTCTCCTGACGTTAGGCGGCTATTTTGCCGAGTTCCTTGGAGAGAGTCAGAGAGTCTCGCGCCCTAGGTATTGTCTACCTACTCGCCTGTGTAGGATGCTTCTTTCAGTTTCTTGGTAAGTAGAGAATGACTGGGGCGAACCATAAGAGTTACGTCAAACAGAGATGAACGAGTAATAGAAGGTGACTGGAAACTTTGGAGGAGGAAAAAGTTGATTAATATGATTAAAAACTGAGACAGGGTAATCCCATAAGGAACTTCGGCGATTAGTTTGAGACAAGGAATGTGTGGATTGATTATTTTTATTCCACACGAAACTTCCAGGAAAAGAGAAACAGTCCATAGAAAGTTCACCCTCGGGAAAAGTTGGACGCAAGGTTCTAAACATTACAACAATAACAAAAACAACTATGCCTCAGTCCCAAACAAGTAGGGGTTGGCTATATGAATCACCGCTTCTTCATTTAAGCTCATTTCATCATCATACTAAATAAGTTTCTTTAATATGCATCGGGGTAAGCTCATTTTAGCATGCACGTTCATGCTTTCTTTAGCATTTTGTCTTGGATTCTTCACTCCCGTCATTTCATTTTTTAAAACTGCTTCGTATTGTTTACTTAAGTAGAGGGTCTATCGGAAACAACCTCTAAGGTCTACATACACACTACCCTCCCCATACCCAACTTGTGGGATTACGCTGGTATGTTGTTGTTGGATCATACTAAATAAGTTTCTAATGGTCGATAGAGCGTACACCCTTGGGAAAAGTTGGACGCAAGGTTCTAAACATTACATCAACAACAAAAACAACTACACCTTGGTCCCAAACAAGTCGGGCTCAGCTATATGAATCCCCACTTCTTCATTTAACCTCCTTTCATTTTATAATCAAACTAAATAAGTTTCTAATGGTCGATAGAGAATTCACGATCGGGAAAAGTTGGATGCAAGGTTCTAAGCATTACGAAAAGAACTATGTCTCGGTCCTAAACAAGTCAAGGTTGGGAATATGTATCCTCACTTGTTCATTTAAGCTCATTTCATTTCATCATCATACTGACTAAGTTTCTAATGGTTGATAAAAAGTTCACCCACGGGAAAAGTTGGACGCAAAGTTCTAAACATTACAACAAAAACAACTAAGCCTTCGTCCCAAACAAGTGGTCGACTGGTCATTACATGAAACTCCACTTCCTTATTTAAGCTCATTTCATTTCATCGCCACATTAAATATGTTTCTAAACATTACCGGATAAAAAATGTTGTATCTAATCCAAAGCAGCATAAAAACGCTATAGCATACTGTACAAATCACAGGCGCAAACGTACACCTACTATCACTCATCAAAATTATCAAACCGTAAATCATGGTGTTTTTATTGCAGCATCCACAGAATCAGAAAACAATTCAAGACCAAAATTTTCATAAACGTATAAGAAAATACAAAATTATTCAATCGAGCATACATCAAATCAGCGACAGAAACACATCAACGACCAAACAAACTTGAAAAAAGGAAGAACTTTAACATCAAATCAAATCAAAAGAAAAAAATCTTTAAACTAAAACAAGTAAATACTCACTATAAAGTATCCGGGGGTCCGATAATAGTGACACTCCATTCGAATAAGTTGCATTCATCAACCAAACCAGCTGAAAATCCATCAACTGGTTTTTTACAAAGATCTGAAACAGAAAAAAACAAGGATCTTTACATCCAAATTAAAGCAAACAAACAAAAAAAATAAAAAAATTAGGAACATCCGATTAAGCTAACGGCCCAGCGAATGAAATATGAGTACAAAAACAACAAAAAGCAAGGATCTTTACTTTCAAATTACAGTAAACAATAAAAATCAAGAACACACAATTAAGCAAACCGTCCAAAAAATGAATATGAGTACCCAAAAAATCAAAAAGTAAGGACCTTTACACTCGGATGAAAGTAGACAACTAAAATAAAGAACATCGAATTAAGCAAACAGTCCATAGAATGAATATGAGTACCCAAAAGAACAAAAAAAGAAAAAGCAAGGATCTTTACACTCAAATTAAAGTAAACAATAAAAATCAAGAACACCTAACCAAGCAAACAGTCCATAGAACTAATATGAATACAAAAACCAAGACATTCAAATTAAAGGTAACACCAAAAATTAACAACACCCTATTAAGCTGTTAAGAGTTCCACATCGGAAAAAGGATGGGCAATTGGTCTTCTTTTATGGATTTGGACAATCCTCACCCTACGAACTAGCTTTTGGGATCGAGTTAGGCCCAAGATCCATTTCCTTACACGGTATCCGAGCCAGAGCCATCCCAATTCTTTGTTCACCAATGTTGGGCCCCATATTATATCGTCCACACTCCAGTCAACGAGGTATAGGCATGCGGGGGAGTGTTAAGAGCCCCACCTTCGAAAAAGAATGGAAAATTGGTTTCCTTATATGGATTTGGACAATCCTCAACCTATGAACTAACAAGATCCATTTCTTCACATAAGCAAACAATCCATAAAACGAATATGTGTATAAAGACGAGAAACATCAAGGATCTTTACATTCAAATTAAATGAAACAAAAAATCAAGAACACCCAATAAAGCAAACAATCCACAGAATGAATTTGAGTATAAAATGAAGAAAAAGCAAGGTCTTTACCTTCAAAGTAAAGTAAACAACAAAAATTAACAACATCAATTAAGCTAACAGTCTATAGATTGAATATGACTACAAGAAAAAGATAAAAGCAAGGATCTTTACATTCAAATTATATGAAACAACAAAAATTAACATTAAGCAAACAGCCCATAAAGTGAATATGAGTGCAAAATGAAGAAAAAGCAAGGATCTTTACATTCAAATAAAATGAAACAACAAAAATCAAGAACACCCAATTAAGCAAACGGTACATAAAATGAATATGAGTACCCAAAAATACAAAAAAACAAAAATCAAGGATCTTTACATCCAAATTAAACTAAACAATAAGAATCAAGAACACCCAATTAAGCAAACAATCCACAAAATGAAGATAAATCAAGGATCTTTACATCCAAATTAAACTAAACAATAAGAATCAAGAACACCCAATTAAGCAAACAGTACATAAAATGAAGATAAAGCAAGGATCTTTACATTCAAACTAAAGCAAACAATAAAAATCAAGAACACCCAATTAAGCAAACAATCCACAAAATGAAGATAAAGCAAGGATCTTTACATTCAAACTAAAGCAAACAATAAAAATCAAGAACACCCAAGTAAGCAAACAATCCACAAAATGAAGATAAAGCAAGGATCTTTACATTCAAACTAAAGAAAACAATAAAAATCAAGAACACCCAAGTAAGCAAATACTCCACAAAATGAAGATAAAGCAAGTATCTTTAAATTCAAACTAAAATAAACAACAAAAATCAAGAACACCCACATAGGCAAACAGTACTATGACATGAATATGAGCTAACAAAAAGAGAAAAAAAAAAGACATATACCTTTGAGTTGTTTCTGAAGTAGCAAACTACCTTGAGAAGGAGAAGCTGAAGCCATAAGACTTCAAAGAGATTCTTGACAAAGAAACCAAAAAACAGAATCCTAGAATTATACAAGAGAATCCTAGAATTATACTAGGATGGTGTCAAATTTATACAAACTGTTCAATATTTCAATTTGGAAGTCAAAGAAGTACTCTTTTACACCAACAAACAAAGGTTGCATGTGTAGCTTTATTGTTGCACTAAAGTTATCGTTATGTGCATTATTTAAAAATAACTAAATTATAAAAAATTTATAATATATAATATTAGCTTGCATTTCTGATCGAAATTATTTTCAGACTTAAACACGTGATATTTTGATCATAGGTGTAGCTTTAACTTCTTTATTTTTCTAAATTTTTAATTAAAAATCTCGAATTTAATCTGAATATTAAAGAAAAAATAGAATATTTCGACGTGAATGAAGATAATTATACCCTTCATATACATAAAATACATTGCGAAACTTAAAATTTTACTAAAAACATTTAAAATATTAAAAAGTTAATTTAAGTAGAAGTCGAAGGAGGTTATATATAAAGCATAATTTTAATTATATATTATATAATTATTTTATTACCCCTCGATCCTATCTGGCTTCTCCACGGTATATGATCAATAAGTTTGGAGAGTAGTGAAAAGGCCAAGTTTTGTGGATGAGATTGGATTTGAGGAGTTTTGATATTTTGTTCAATTGTTATTAATGGTTGAAAATGATAATAATGTATATACGAATATTAGAATGGTCCTACATATATTTCTTTTTTATTTGATGATTCTCTAATGTGGTTGGATACTATGTGGGGCATCTATCTAGTTGATCAACATATTTTCCGGAGAAGACGGATTCAAGATTTAAATTTTATATTTTATGTATTTTAATTTAGAATTTTACTATATCCTTTTTCACAATCGAGTATACAATTGAATCGAATTCAATATCTATTTTATTTTTTTATTTGATGTTCGATACTCACATTAAAATCTGGATTCACATGTTATAGATTTCTTTTGGAGAACGATGCTTTCAACCGTTTTTTTTTTATACCCAGAATTTGAATTCAAAACCTCTAATTAAGAGCGGAGAAAATTCAATTATTTCACCACTACAAAGGTTGATTTCACACTATTAGTTATAGTTGTGGCTTGATTTGAACATATCATATTGTTTTTCTATATATGTCTCTATCACTCAACTATATCCTTGAAATTCTAATGTATAATTGAGGGAAAAAGGGTGCGAAAAATATCTATGCTTTGACGAAATTTATAATTACGCTTCCTGAACTTTGCGGGAGTCCTATGACCCCCTAAACTATTTTTTATCGTATTTAACTGATATATATTTGGCTCTTGGACCACTGCGTGTGTTTCACGCACATTGAACGAGTAAGAAAAATATGTTTGATAAAGGGCAAATGTATGCCAGTTAAATACGGTTATAAATTGTATAGGGGATCATAGGACCCCCGCAAAGTTCAGGGTGCGTAACTGCAAATTTCGCCTAAGTATAGGTATTTTTTTCATATTTTTAAGTATAGGTATTTTTTGCATATTTTTTCCTATAATTTGAGAGAATAAGTCTTGAAAATATTAAATGTGAGTAGATGAGCTAGAAGAGCTACTATACCTTTTTTTTTTCTTTTTTAAATGTAATTATTATATCTCATCCAAAAATAAAGTGCTGTATATATTCATTTGGTATATTGTTGCATAAATAATTCCACTAGAGTGTCTAGTTAAACTATGCTAATAAATTGAAATAATTAGAGCATTATAGTCAATCAAATATTATGACATATTTAAAATCATAAGTTTTAAAAGATTTTAATTTTTTCATTTTAAACATTGTATCGAGTTAAACTAGATGAACGAATTGATACATACACACTATTATACCAACACAAATATTATTACACGTTTAACAACTAAAGATCACCACAAATTTTAAAAATCTTACGTTTATTTTTAAATTTCGTATTGAGACAAACTATGTCAAACAAATAGATTGTTATACCCACATGGAATATTAGTTGAGTGAAGCTAAATTCGATGTTCGGAAGCTTTTGTGGCCAATTTTAGGAGGGGTGGATCGAAAGTTTGAAAGCGAAATTTCAATAAAAAGGTGAAACTTTAGAAAAATATTTCAAACTATATATTTCTCGAACTCTTCAAAAATGTCAATGAGCGCACGTAGGATTCTCTAGAAGTATTGTGTTTTTGAAGAATCTGATATAAATGTGACATCAAAAGTGAAGAGTCTGTACAACTTAGATTTTTGACCTGTCTTAAACTTTAGACAAACATTTCAAACTATATATTTCTCGGAATCTTCAAAAATGTCAACGAGTGCATGCAGAATTCTCCAGAAGAAACGTGTTTTTGGAGAATCTGATATGAATATGGCATCAAAAGTGAAGTGTACGTACAACTTAGATTTCTGACCTTTGTCTCAAATTTTAGACAAACATTTCAAACTATATATTTCTTGGACTCTTTAAAAAATGTCAATGAGTGCAGGCAGAATTCTCCAGAAGAAACGTGTTTTTGGAGAATTCGATATGAATGTGACATCAAAAGTGAAGAGTCCGTACAACTCAATTTTTTTACCTTTGTCTCAAATTTTAAACAAACATTTCAAACTATATATTTCTCAGACTCTTCAAAAATGTCAATGAGTGTACGTAGGATTCTCCAGAAGTAATGTGTTTTTGGAGAATCCGATTTGAATACGACATCAAAAGTGAAGACTACGTACAACTTAGATTTCTGACCTTTGGCACAAACTTTAGACAAAAACTCCATAAATTTGTTGAAAGTTTGATTTTGACATTCCAAGCCCATTACTACCTATGTTGCCCAAATCAATCACAAGCCCATTAAAGGCCCACTTGTTCCAAACAAACTTCCAATTTGATGAAATTGACATTTGTGGGCCTTAGTATTGATAAGATTGACTACATTAAAGGCCCACTTTGTTCCCCACAAAAAAAACTTCTTATCCTTTGTCAAAATCATTGGATTCCCTCCATATACACTTTTCCCTCTAATGGACTTCCAATCAATTTTAACACTTTTAGAACAATATATATATATATATATATATATATATATATATATGACAAAATCGTACGTTTTGCCTTTCAAATTAACTGATCTTTAACACTTCTGGAACATATCTATATGATAAAATCGCACGTTTTGCCTTTCAAATGAACTTATTGTTAACACTTTTGAAACATATTTATATGATAAAATCACACTTTTTGCCTTTCAAATGAACTGATCTTTAACACTTCTGGAACATATCTATATGATAAAATCGCACGTTTTGCCTTTCAAATGAATTGATCTTTAACACTTTTGAAACATATCTATATGACGAAATCGCACGTTTTGCCTTTCAAATGAACTGATCTTTAACACTTTTGGAACATATCTATATGACAAAATCGCACATTTTGCCTTTCAAATGAACTGATCTTTAACACTTTTGGAACATATCGCACATTTTGCCTTTCAAATGAACTGATCTCTAACACTTTTGGAACATATCTATATGATAAAATCGCATGTTTTGCCTTTCAAATGAACTGATCTCTAACACTTTTGGAACATATCTATATGATAAAATCGCATGTTTTGCCTTTCAAATGAACTGATCTTTAACACTTTTGAAACATATCTATATGACAAAATCGCACGTTTTGCCTTTCAAATGAACTGATCTTCAAATTTTGTTTTTTAGTAATTGAACTCATGAGTCATGCCTATTAGGGCATAAGTTCTTCAGAAACTGAAGTCACACGGAATATAAGTTGTGAGATATTATAATATGAAAATACAAACTTATGTATAACAGAAAAGTTACCTATTATGGGAAGCATAAATTAAAAATCTATCATAAAATAGGGATAGAAGTGCAAATGACCCAAAATTGAGGTATGATCTAGGTGGTTCGTCCAAATCCCTTCGACGGAAATAAACATATTAGTTAGATTCCTCTTGAATTTTTCGTATATTTTCTTATATGTCAAACGTTCTTAGTGCAAATTCTGACTCCGACGTTGATACCAATATAAATTTGATATTAATTAGTCTCTGTCCTAATATAAAGTACAATCATTTAGGTTAATTAAATTGAAACTAAAATAGAGGCAATTTTTTTTGTGGAAAATAGATTATTTTTTTCTGCGAGAGCGTCGATTGTAAAAATGAATCTTATAATGCGCGAATTCAGATTTAATTAAACGTTAATACTAATATCGAATACTAAATGCATAAATGTCATGCATATGAAAGCAAAACTAGGATTATTATGATTGTGGTGATGGGATGACTAAGATTCCTCTGTTTTTATTTAGAATTTCGGATTTCAATCTTGGAAATGATTTTGTTTTTTTGTTGGAACCTGCTTATAGAAGAAATGAGTCTTACGATGCACGAATTCAATTTACTCTAACCCAATACAAATATCGAATATTAAATGAGTGAATGCCATGCATATGAAAGCAAAATAATGACGAATATGATTGCGATAAGATGATTAAGATCCCTTTATTTTTAATTAAAGGAAAAGTCTTTTTGGCCACAAAATTTTGGCCCAAATTTGGCCACAATAGAAAATACACATGTTCACATTATAAACTAGTTTTATTTTGGACATTTTTATCCTTTTATCTTGAAAGTTGAATATATTTTTTATCCTATTTCCAATACATTGATTATGTTAATGAGATTAATTATGATTAATTCAAATATGAAAAAGTGTTTGTTTCATGATTTATATTCATTGTTAATTGGACAAATACGTTTTCAATAATCTTTTTTCTTAGGTAAATATATTTGATTAAGTATTATTCATATTTAATATGTGTATTTCTGGAAAATATATTAGCTAAAAATCTCTAATTTTAATTAGTATGAGTTTACACCTTTTCAGGTTAAGAAAAAAATAATTAGGTAGAGATATCAATATTTTAGTGTAACCTTAGTCAACGTTTATTCTTTCATAGTAAGAATTTTATTTGTGACAGTAAAAAACAACCAGTACTTTAATTCATATTTTTTAAGTTTGAACATAACACCCTTGACTCTAGCTACGACTGTTCAAAATCAAATCGAAACCAATAATCTTTAATGATAATTTGATTATTGGATTAATGGTTCGATTTATTGGATTACCGGATGTAAAGTAAGACGAGTTGTTGTTACTGTAATATTTTATAAATTATGCTTGTAAATTATTTAAATATATACGTTAATTTTATTTAAGCATAATAATTTAAAAAATAATTAATTAGAGATCATTTTAGTAACAAATATAAGTAATAATTCACGATTTATCAAATCGGCGTAATATAGAGGCGAATGAATTGTATAACACTTATTGGTTCGACATATGTGAACTATATGCATGATTTCTATAAGTGTCGATGTTTACCAAATCTAAAGTGTGGTGAGTTGTAGTTATTGCAATATCTTACAAGTTATGAATGAGAATTATTTAAATATATATTTTAATTTTATATAAATATAATACTTAAAAATAAATAATTAAAGGTCATTTTAGAAACAAATATAAGTAATGATTCACAATTTATCAAATCGGCGTAACATATGGGCAAAAGACTTGTACCATCAATATTTATGTCTCACTCTCTTTAGTTCGACATATATGAACTATATGCATGATTTTTATATATGCCGAGATTTACCAGGTCTAAAATTTGTTGAGTTGTCATTATTGAAATATTTCACAAATTATGTGTAAAAATATTCAAATATATAGTTTGATTTTTATTTAACATAATAATTAAAAATAATTAATTAAAAGTCATTTTAGTAATAAATATAAGAAATGATTCACAATTTATCAAATCGGCATAGCATAAAGGCGAAAGACAATCAACACTTCTGTCTCACTCTTTTTGGTTCAACATATATGAACTATATGCATAATTTATATAATGTGTCGACATTTATCAGTTATAGAGTGTGTTGAGCTGTCGTTATTGAAATGTTTCACAAATCATGTTTAAAAATTATTTAAATATACAATTTACATTTATTTAAATATAACAATTAAAAATAATTAATTGGTGGCTACTATTTATATATATATATATATATATATATATATATATATATATATATATATATATATATATATATATATATATATATATATATATACAACAACAACAACAACAACAAACCCAGTGTATTCCCACATAGTGAGGTCTGGAGAAGGTAATATGTACGCAGTTCATACCACTACTCCCGAAAAAGTAGCAAGGCTGTTTCCGATAGACTCCTGGCTCAAGACTTATATATATAGCGATCCGCAATTTATCAAATTGGCGTTACATAAAGGCGAAAGACTTGTACAGTCAACACTTATATCTCACTCTTTTTAGTTCGACACATATGAAGTATGAACTATGTGATTTCTATAATATGTCAACATTTACAATGTCTAAAGTATTTGAGTTGTCGTTATTAAAATATTTCACAAATTATGGTAGAAATTATTTAAATATGCTATTTAATTTTATTTAAATATAATAATTAAAAAATAATTAATTATAGATTAATTTGATAATATATAAGTAACTATCCGCAATTTATCATATCGGCGTAACATAAAGGCGAAAGACTTGTGCGATCAACACTTATGTCTCACTCTTTTTGATTTAACATCTATGAGTAATCAATTCTTATTTTTATTTTCATAATTTTAAAAAATAATTAAGGTAAGTGAAAATTGTGGGATTACATATTGTAGGTAAAAATTGAAAGAATTAAAAAATTAAATATTTAAACGAAATTTTATTTTGGTCAAAATTTATCGATGATCATCTAACATTGAGTTTGTTACACAAAAAATTACTTTCAATCCTTTTTTTGTTACGTAAAATCACATAATTTTAATAATTATACAAAAATATTTTACTATTTTATCACATAAAAGTATTCCATCTTTAAAATTTATAACACACAATTTATTTTATTATTTTTGCAAAATTTACAACAAAATGAGTATATCATGATAGAAAAATAGTTAAATTATATTTTAAATTTTTTTATTGATACTACGTTAAAAATAGAAAAATAAATTTATACTAAAATATATTAATTTATACTATAAATTTTATCCTAATAAATTTAGTATTTGAAAATCAATTTATAATAAACGGCTTATACTATATAAACGGCTAATTGTGTAACTTTGGGAATTATTAATATTATGCATTATTATTATTTCTTGTATAATAATAATAGCCGTTTATTATACTATATATTTAAATAATATTTTCTTAATACATAATATATGTACCTTAAATTCATTAATCATTCTTGTATAAATCAATTTTAGCTGTTCAATGAATTTGGGGAATAGAAAAAAGTTATTGCATTGATTAAGAAAATTTGGAGGGAATTTATTTAAAAAAAGACTCACAAGGTTATCTAAGTCTTTTCACAATTGTAGCAAAAAAATTATGGCCATTTAGCACTATCCTTAATTAAAAGTCTCAGATTTCAGTTCTGAGAATAAGAAAATTTTTATTGGAAGCGCCGATCACATAAGTGAGTCTTACTATGCGCCAATTCAAATTTAGTTCGAAATCCACTATAAATATTGAATACGAAATGAGTAAATGTCATGCTTATGAAAGCAAAACCAGGACTAATAAATGGTTGTCATACGATGAGCGAGATCCCTTCACTTTTAATTAAAGTCTCGAGTTTCAGATTTGAAAATGATTTTTTTTTTCATTGAAAGCGTCGATCACATAAATAAGTCTTACAATGCACGAATTCAAATTTAGTCAAATCACCAAACAAATAATAAATACTAAATGAGTAAATGTCACACATATGAAAGCAAAACAAAGACTAATATGATTGTCATGGGATGATCGAGATCCCTCCTTTTTTAATTAAAAGTCTCGGATTTCGGATTTGAAAATGAATTTTTTTCCGTTTGAAGCGTCGATCACAAAAGTGAGTCTTACGATGCACAAATTTAAATTTAGTCAAACCACAATACAAATATCAAATACTAAATGAGTAAATGTCACACATATGAAAGCAAAACAAAGATTAATACTTACTCCGTCCCAAATTGAGATGACACATTGATTAAGAAAAATAATTAATAACATGACTAGTTTACCATAGTATCCCTATTAAATGATGTTTACATTTTAATTTGAAGAAAAAATAATTAATGCAAAGGGTAAAACATAAAAAAAAATTGTCTCTTCTTGATTAATGAAAAAAAACAAGTAAAATGGAAAATTAAATTAGGAAATTTGGGACGGAGGGAGTCTGATTGTCATGGGATGATCGAGATCCCTCCATTTTTAATTAGAAGTCTCGGGTTTCGGATTTGAAAATATTTTTTTTTTTCCCGTTGGAAGCATCGATCACAGAAATGAGTCTTACGATGCACAAATTTAAATTTAGTCAAACCACAATACTAAATGAGTAAATCTCATGCAGCTGAAAGCAAAACACGGACTAACATGGATTATGATAGAATAATTACGGTCCCTTCGCTTTTAGTTAGAAGTCTCGAATTTCAGTCTTGAAAATGGTGAACTATTAGTTGGAAGCGCCGATAGTAGAATAATTACGATTCCTTCACTTTTAGTTAGAAGTCTCGAATTTCAGTTTTGAAAATCGTGAATTATTCGCTGGAAGCGCCGATAGTAGAATAATTACGATTCCTTCACTTATAGTTAGAAGTCTCGAATTTCAGTCTTGAAAATGGATAATTATTTGTTGGAAGCGCCGATAGTAGAAATAAGTGTTACACAATATGCAAATTCAAATTTAATCGAACCCCAATATAAATTTTTTATTTTTATTTTTTTTAAAAAAAGAAAAACAGCTGGATCTTACGTCCCATATTAATGAGAGTTATAAATGATGCAAAATTAAATTAACAGACCCTACCAAAAGTAAATTATGTTTAGGTTTAATTATATACATATATTATACATATGTAAACAATTTTTACTTTAAATAATTTAATGAGCGGCTATTTAAGTTAATAACTCTTAGAAATAAATGACAAGAGTCACGTATCGTCATAAGTATTATATATATTTTCAAAGCGTGTTTAATTCACAAAGTTGGAGGTGAATAATATTTCGTAGCTAACTAGCGACGATACTATAGGTTAGCGATAAATTTATCGATCGTTAACTGCTCCCCTCCTAATCAGAGGTCTCGGATTCGAGCCCTAGGTATGAAAAAATCTTTGGTAGGGAGCGCTACCTCCGAATGGAGCCCTACCTGACACGAATTCCAGATTAATTGATAGGGAGCACTGTCCTCGAATGGGCCCCAACCTGACACAAATCTAAATTAGTCGGAATTCAATGTGGATACTGAACATCGAATAACCCCCCTCCTCAAAAAAATCCTCCCCCCTCCCCCTCTTTTGGCTTTCAAGTATATACTATATGTTATTTACATATTGCAATACAAGTTGCACATTTGTCAAAAATCCTTCCATTCTTACCTACAAATCAGATGC
Source organism: Capsicum pubescens (assembly GCA_030864215.1). Taxonomy (NCBI): domain Eukaryota; kingdom Viridiplantae; phylum Streptophyta; class Magnoliopsida; order Solanales; family Solanaceae; genus Capsicum; species Capsicum pubescens. The sequence goes on along the minus strand of CM061542.1, from coordinate 300,556,727 downwards.
GGAGACAGGATTTCTGATGAGGGTTCAAAATCTGAAAAAAAATTCATCGAAAGGGTTCAACATCTACAATATATATATATATATATATATTATTTTAATCATATATTAATAATATATTATTTCATCGAAAAGAGTTCGGACGAACCCTCTATTACTAAGCTGACTCCGCCTCTGCTAGAACTTAACCTCATTGTTTTTGATACTACGGTTTATTTATCATACTTTCTCTATCATATTATTTTGTTGTAGTTATCGTTCTTTTCTCAATATATTTTAAAATGCTTCCTCTATTATTGCAATATCTTCATTACTTATGTTTTTTTCTTTTAAAGCTATTTTAATATGTGTTATTTGAGTCAAAAAATCTTTCGAAAATAATTTTTCTAACCTTCATGATATAAGAATAAAATCTATATACAATTTATTATTTTTAAATTCTATTTATAAAATTTCACTGAATATATTATTATCGTCGTTGTTATTGTCAGTGAGAAACTAAAAACAAATAAAATAAGAAAAAGGAAATGAAAGAAAAGGAAGGGTAAAGAAAATGTCAAAAGTAAAAGGGAAAAAAGACTTTTCTAAGTGATCCCATGTGAACATCTCTACATAGGTGTGACCTTACAATTTTTCCTCCGTCGATTTTTACTTGTTCATTTTATTTATTCAGTTTATAAAATTAATAGATAAATTTTTAATATTAAATATAATATATTATCTAATATATTTCTTAATACATTAAATTTATAATATTTAAAGAATAATATAATTAAATTATCATTGTTATTTATAATTTCTTAATTTTATGACAATAGAAAAGTGAATAAGTAAAAATAGACGGAGCTCCGTGAATGTGTGAGACAATGATTAAATGGAGTAAGTAAAAGTTATGGAAGATAAAAATTCAAATTATAATAGATTATGAGAAATATTGGGTAGTATTTTATACATACTTAAGTCTAGATTATAAGGAATCGTTTGGTTGAAAAAGAATTATCTCGGGATTAGTTATTCTATCATGTATGGATAATTTATTTCATCACTATAATATAAATGGTGAGATAAATAATTCCAGAATTAGCTAATACCTCCAATCAAACACGAAATAAAATAATCTCGTATTTTATCTTGAGACCGTTAATATCTTATACCTCACGCCAAACGACCTCTAAGAGTTATTCAGATGGGGTAGTATATATTTAGGGGTCGTTTGGTACGAGGGAATATGGATAAGAATAATTAATTTTGAGATTAATTTAGAAGATGAGCTTACCCATTTTTTGTTAGAACAAAATACATGGAATAACTCATCCCGAGATTATAATATTTTTTTTATCCCTCCTTGAGAGTAAAGTAATTAATCTCAGAATAACAATTTCAAAATTAATAATTTCAGATAACTTATTTTCCAACCAAACAACCCCTTAATGAAAGAGTTTAGGTGCACAAATTTCTTTGAACATCACAATCATCATTAATAATACTATGACTTAATTCTAAATTGAGTTACACCTCATTGATTATATCACTCCATATTAAGTGCAATTCAAACCTAATTAAAAATACAAAAAGTACTACATCTCTATATATTTATTGGCTTATAATTTATTTATTTTTGAAAAAACTAAAAAAAAAAAAATCTACTAGAAAGTATAGGACATAAAAGTAAACGTATTAACAAGAGTAAAACATATTTTCAACTAATTGAAAATATTAACTTGAAATTCTCCATATTTTTAGCTAACATATAAATATTTGACAAGACATGTTATTTCCTTAGTTACAATTTATTTGATATTATTTGACTACACAAAATTTAAAAAAGAAAGAATTAATTTTGAAATTTATGGTCTAAACACTGCTTGACAATTTATGTTGCTATAAATTATGGGCAAACAACATAAATTCCGACATTTTGCGTAATTTCTGAAAATTTCGATTTTGAGTCTGTCGAGATGCATAATTAGCACCTGATGCATTCAATGAAGATACATTTTTTCCTTTGTAAAGATACATAATAAGCTCTCGATATATCTTTTTTTGATTTTGAATCTGTCGAGATACATATTACATTCAACGAAGATACATTTTTTTCTTAGTAAGGATACATAATTAACTCCCGATATTTTTTTTTTGATTTTGTATCTGTCGAGATACATAATTAGCACCTGATGCATTCAATGAAGATACATATTTTTCTTTGTAAAGATACATAATAAGCTCTCGATATAGCTTTTTTTTTATTTTGAATCTGTCGAGATACATATTACATTCAACGAAGATACATTTTTTTTCTTAGTAAGGATACATAATTAACTCCCGATATTTTTTTTTGGATCTGTCGAGATACATAATTAACTCCCGATATATTCAACGAAGATACATAATTAGTTGAAATTTTTGTACTTACATTATAAGAGTAGAAATTTGTATAAATTGATAAGTTAAGATGTATGATTATATTATTTTTACATAAATTATTTTATTAAGATTAAATTTTTTTTTTAAGATTAGATTATTTTCTAGAAAAGTAAGAGTGATATTTTTTTTTTTAAACGGACTAAAAAAAAAAGGTCACATAGTGTCATTGCAACCAAAAAGCCACTCATTGTAATAGTGACATGTATGTATTATTCTTTAGTCAAAGATTTACAACATAAAAACAAATTAATTAAATCTCCAAATTAAATTTGTTATTCTCTAATTAAAATAGTAATTTAAAGAATAAATACTAATTTAAAGAATGTCCATATGTGCTTTACTTAGATTCCATTAGTGTTATAGTAATAGGCCTACTTACTTTTTTGTGTATATCATTGATTTTATCAACAAAAAGGAAAAATCTTTCTTACTTTTATAGTCCTTTTCTTTATTGTTTGTTTGAATTTGTTTTCTTCCTTTCACTATATTTTTCAACTTGAGATAAACATTAAAGAAAATTTATAGTTTCACCTATAAAGTATTCATTTATAGTAATGTGGGAAGATGTTATTCAAGAATCTTGAGGCAATTTTTGAGGTGAAAGATGGGATTTTTATTTTGTGTTTTTTAGTTTCTTGATTTTTTTTTTTTTGGGTTCAAATTGATGTAAAGATTAAATCTTTGAGGTGAAAGATTGGATTTTTAGTTTCTTGATTTTGATATTAATGTAAGACTTTTGTTCGCACGTCCAACGAAATCTTTATCTTTGAGTGAAAGATTAGACTTTTATTTGTGTCAGATTAGTTTCTTGATTTTGGTACTTTTGTTTGCACATCCAAATAAATTCTTTGAGGTGAAAGATTGGATTTTTATGTGTCAGGTTAGTTTCTTGCTTTTGGTATCAACGTGGGACTTTTGTTCGCACATTCAGTAAATCTTTTGAGCTGAAAGATTGGATTTTTATTTGTGTCAAGTTGGTTTCTTGATTTTGGTATCAACGTGGGACTTTTGTTCGCATATACAACAAAATCTTTGAAGTGAAAGATTGGATTTTTATTTGTGTCAAGATAGTTTCTTGATTTTGGTACAACGTGAGACTTTTGTTCGCACATCCAACAAAATATTTGAGTTGAAAGGAATGATTTTTATTTCTGTCAAGTTGGTTTCTTGATTTTGGTTCAAATAGATGTAAAGGAGTAATCTTTGAGGTGAAAGATTGGATTTTTATTTGTGTCTAAGTTTCTTGATTTTGGTACCAACGTGGGACTTCTGTTCGCACATCCAGCAGAATCCTTGAGGTGAAAGATTGGACTTCTATTTGTGTCTAAGTTTCTTTATTTTGGTACCAACGTTGGACTTCTGTTCGCACATCCAGCAAAATCCTTGAGGTGAAGGATTGGATTTTATTTATGTCCAAGTTTCTTGATTTTGGTACGAACGTGGGACTTCTGTTCGCACATCCAGCAAAATCTTTGAGGTGAAAGATTGGATTTTTATAAGTTAGTTTCTTGATTTTTGGTTCAAATATATGTAAAGATGAAGTCTTTAAGCTCAGTGGGACTAGCTTTAAGTGTGGTGTTTGGTTGTCTTTTATTAGCACTTATTGCTGAACTCTACTACTTATTATGGTGGAAAAATAGGATTCTCAAAACAAATCTTGAAGATGGTTATACCAATAGCAAAACAAGAGAGTTTTGTTACATGTTTTGTGGCAAATCATCATCAACAACAACTTCAAAATCCCAAGAAATTTGTTCATCTGATGCACAACTAGTCCATGAACCAACACAAATTCAACTTCAAGTTGGTTCAAATGTGGATACAAATAGTGATTTTTGGTTCAAACCCTTTGGTGATGATGAGTTTATGGGTGGGTTTGGACCACCAAGATTTTTGTTTACTATCAAAGAGGAAACTAAAGAGGATCTGGAGTCTGAAGATGGTAGAGTGTCGAATAGTCGAAAAAGATCAAGAACTAGAAGTTTAAGTGATTTGTGTAATAGTAATAATCTAAGTGTTGAAACACCTTTTTTGACACCACTTGCTTCACCTTCTTGTTTTACACCACCTTTAAGTCCTATTGTTATGCAAACAAATGGTTTTAGCTTCAACCCTTTTCTTGAATCAACAAGTGATGCTGAGTTCAACAAGTTTATAAGGTCTAATTCACCACCACCAACATTTCAATTCTTGAAGGATGCTGAGGAGAAGTTTAGTAGAAGATCTGTGGAGCCACGTCCATGTCAGATCCTCCGAAAATGCACTACTTCTGAAAGATCTGATACGCATCTGATGACATTTTCGAAGAGTTCGAGCAACCTAGAAAATGATTATAATGATGATGTGTTGTCATTTCAAGTTGATCAACATCATGTTCAACATTCAAGCTCTTCACAAGTACTTCCTTTGGCTTCTTCACCTCCAATCTTGAAGTTGCCAATCCAACAGGTGAACCAACAAGAGTAAATTTTGTGCGCCCCCCCCCCCCCTCCCCAAACCCCAACCCAACCCAACCCAACCAGAATCATCCATTTGATTGTATTAAAAAGAATCAAATGACTCATTTTTCTTTGTTTAATTAGTGTATGAATGATTTTAGACCTTATAGTGTTTGCATCATCTTGGCTCTGGTGATTTTGGAGGTGAAGTTGATGACTAATGGCCTAGCTATGTTGTTCGGACTCGTTAAAAATGTCAATGGGTGCGTGTCGAATTTTTTCAAAAATAGTGTATTTTTGAAGAATCTAACACGAATGCGGCATCAAAAATGGCCTAGCTACGTTGCTCGGACTCGTTAAAAATGTCAACGGGTGCGTGTCAGATTCGTCAAAATTAGTGTATTTTTTAAGAATCCGACACGAGTGTGGCGTCAAAAATGAAGAGTAGGCGCAACTTAGAGGCCTAGTCATAGTGCAATATTAGTGGAATTTCTTGATATTTTGTCTTGACATGAAATTTATAGAGTGACAAAGCGCTGACATAACGAGCAGTAAGTCATAATGTAATGCCGGAAAGTTGACCTTCCCGTCATTTTTAGAGGGTAGCAAAGTGTTAACGTAGCGAGTGGCGAGTGGTAACCTAATATCGAAAAGTTGACAGTCTAGTCATTTTTAGAGAGTGGCAAAGTGTTGGCATAACGAGTGGCGAATCGTAAGACCTTCCAATCGTTTTTAGATTGGCTATGTGTTGACATAACGAATGACGAGTCATAACCTAATATCGAAAAGTTGGCAGTCTAGTCATTTTTAGAGAGTGGCAAAGTGTTGGCATAACGAGTGGCGAATCATAAGACCTTCCGATCGTATTTAGACTGGCAAAGTGTTCACATAACGAATGGCGAGTCATAACCCGATAAAGGAAAGTTGAATTTTCATGAAGTGTTGACATAACGAGTGGCGAGTCATAACCTGATACTGGAAAGTTGACCTTTCGGTCATTTTTAGTGAGTGGCAAAGTGTGAGCATAACGCGTGGCGAATCATAACCTAATACAAAAATATTGACCTTTGTTTTTTTTTCCTTAATGAGTGTGGCGAGTAAAGTTTAGTGGTCATACGCGAACGAAATTTGAAGGTAAAGTTAATGACAAAATTCTAAGAGCCCGTTTGGATGAGCTTATTTTTTTTGGCTTATTTATGCCTTTTTAGCTTAAAATAAAGTGTTTTAAGCACTTGAAAAATTTAACCAAACACTATTTTTAACTTAAAAATTATTTTTAACTTAAAAACACTTAAAATAAGTCCATCCAAACGGGCGATAAGTCATAGTGCAATGTTTTCTTAAATTTTGTGAGGAACAACAACATTCTTGTCATACTTCCACAATGCAAATGATGTCCAGATTCCACTATGTGTGCAAAGCAAGTTGGGAAGTGGTTGTTTGGTGTGGGTTGGGGGTGTGGGGTTTGGGGTGGTGGGGGTTTGGGGTGGTGGGGTGGGGTGGGGTGGGGGAGTTGGTTTGTTTCTATTCAATTTCTGTCTAAATACACATGTAATCATTCAAGGAGATAATGACAACACTACCAAAAAAGAAAAAAATGTTTTCTACTCTTTAAAGAAAAATATTACGTATGATCAAAAATCATGGATTCAACAATAACAACATATTCAATATAGAATTTAAGTTTTGTGCATTGTTAGTGTACAAAATATTCTATACTATCAGATAAATTTGATTTGCTATTGCAGGTTATCCAATTTTTTCTTTTTCAATTTTTTTGTAAGAAGTTGAGTAACCTGCAATAGCAGGTCAAGTTTACCTGATAGTGTAGAATATTTTGTATACTGACAGTGCACAAAACTTAAATTCTTCAATATATTCTTACCAAGTGGGGTCTTGGAAGGATACGTGTATGCACTACCTCAAAGGTCAGATAGAGAGGTTGTTTCCGATAGACCCTCGAAGCATGGATTCAAATTATGAAAATAACCTATAACAGAATGTAAGATAAAGTTGCGTATATGACCAAAGATGGTCGAACCCTTCTCTCGAATCATGCATATAACGAGAGTTTAGTGCAATGAGTTGTTTTTTTTTTTTTTTTTTTTTTCTGGTGGATGTTGTCAAGACTTCACGACACCGTAATACGAAAGGAAATGTAGCAAGGTTGTCAAACGCTTTTCTTGAGTCGAGGATCTATCGAAAACAACCTCTTTATTTTACGCAAAATAAAGATAACGTCTGTGTACACGTTATTCTCCTCAGACGCCATTTATGGTATCTCATTGGAAATGTCGTTATATATTGCTGTGTAAAAAAAAAAAAAAAGAGACAGTCCGATGCACTAAAGCAACTCTCGCTGTGTACAGGGTCCTGGTATGGGACCTCACTACAAGGATGTATTGTACGCAACCTTACCTTACATTTCTGTCGGTGCACTAAAGCTCTCGCTATGCGCAAGATCCGGAGAAGGACCTTACCACAAGGATGTATTGTATACAGTATTATCTTACATTTCTGTCAGAGATTGTTTTCAATGCTTGAACACGTGCGTCATGACCTCCTAATCACAAGACAACTGCTTTACCAGTTACTCCAACGCAGGCCTTCTTTTTATTGCTTTGTGTAATATGTGCATTTACAAGTCATGATCTTCAACATCTTTTTATGCATGCTCTTGAATCATAATGATCTTTCACTAATTTCTTGTCTTTAACACATGTATCATTTTCATTTGAAAATTGATTGACCCACCACAAAAGCAATTTCTTTATTAATTAGTAATTTTTTACCCAGACAAAGAGATCAATAAAAGCCTTCCTTTTAACTTTTTTAGATTTTTTTCCATCTAGTAAAAAATCTTTAAAATGGAAGTACCTTTTTTTTTTCAAATAAATAATCAACATCCAAATTACTAGTTAGACTAATTTGAATTTGCATATCTTTAAAATTCAAAGTTGAGACCTCTGATTAAATGAGAAATAAAGTTCGAAGTTGCTTCTTTTTAATAAAATACTTATTTTATTTTACTTTTTTTTTTAAAAGGAAAAATGCTCTCAAATATACCTAAACTTTGACGAAATTTACTGTAACACACCTGAACTTTGTAGGACTTCCTAGAACTTTTCGGAATTCCTATTATCCCCCCCCCCCCCAACCCCCAACCCCCAACCCCCAAGACTATGCAGCGTATTTTATTGATATTTTTTTGCACTAAATTTTTTTTTTTTTTTTTAGCTTTTTTTTTTTTTTCATTAATTTATAAATATAACAAAAATACCCTAATCAACTCTTGACTCTTGTCATCACACCTATAGGTGGGTTCATGAGTGTTAAAATTTGGAATTTTCGTATTTTTTAAATACCTTTTTTATTTTAAGTGATTGTATAAAGTTTGGACAAAAAAAGGGTACCAATTAAAACATAATGACAAAAGTTGGAGTGATGAAAATACTTTTTTTTTTTTGGTGTGTGGGGAGTGATGAAAAATGAATTGGCATTTTCAGTAAAGAACAAATATGTACACTTGCCCGTGATTATATCTCGTGTTGCAGGCCGAAAGGTGAAATTCACCTTAAATAATCATTTGGTCCATTTACCTTACCACCCCTTTTCACCTTTTTTTTTCTTTAAATTTTTTTTTTTATATATTGTATTATATTAGTATAGTACAAATGAAAATATTATTTAGTACAAGTCAATTTTTTTTTTTTTGCTTTTTTCGGTGTGGAGAGACGTGGATTAGGATAAAAGGTTAATAGGAAAGGAGTGCATCCCGCCTAATATGTAGGTAGTGACGGAGTCAGGATTTTCATTGAAGGTGTTCAGAAGTAAACATGCGAACTAGTCGAAGGGAGTTCAACATCTACTATATATACATAAAAAAATATTTTTAACCAAGTGAAAATAATATAATTTTTAGGCGAAGAGATTCGGATGGACTCCTGAAAGGTGGCTCCGCCCTTGTAAGTAGGGGTGCTTTGTTTTTAGTAGTAGTTGTGCTATGTTGGTAGTTTCTTGTTCAATTTTGGTGATGCTTGTTGGGTCGACTAAATTGATTGTGTATTATTTTGTGGTAGTCTTCTTGTTGATACTATCTGTTGTTTTGATACTACCTATTGTTTCTTGTACTACTATTACGTCCTTTTCTACACTGTTGTTGTCTTGAGCAGAGGGCCTTCGGAAACAGCCTCTCTACCACAGAGTTATGGACTTTGTATTCTCTACAACAACAGTAGAGAATAGTTGGGTTTTGTTTACGGCAGGATTAGGGCTGCTTATCGGACGGATCGAATGCACCATTAGACTTAACGGTTTGGCTTAACGGTTATCGGTTTTAAAATATACAAATCCACTAGCCAACTAATAAGATATCGGTTGGTTCGGTAACGGATAAATAATTATCGGATGGTTTATCGAACATCCACAATTCCTACTTGAATACGTCTCAAAACCAAAAAACAAAACAGAATAGAACATTCTTTTCTTTTCACAGTGACACTGACAACAAAAATACTAGCGCTAAATCTCTTTAAAGCTTTGGCTACTGCTGAGTACTTTTGATTTGAGTCGGCAAAGCAAACCAAAGCAATGAACAGGTTATGAGTTTTAGTTAGTAAGTACTTTACCGTTTAGGGTTAATTAGGGATAGGCTTTAGGTTAGAGTTTAGATCCATTAGGTTTGAGTTTAAATTTTACTATAATATAATATATATTTTATATATCTAGGTGAAAAATATAAGTATATATGGTAATTCTTAACGGGTTAACGATTTATCCAATAAGAAAATTGTGTAATCCACCCCCACACCAATAAGCCGTTAATTAAAAAAATTTAATCCGTTCACCAACCATTTATCCGATAAGCCAATACCAATAAGCCAATAAGTTAATTTTGCGGATGACTTATCGGATACGGTTTGATTTTGAACAGCCCTAGGCAGGATCCTTAACCCGTGACATGCACCTAACTCACATATCACGCGCTTCGCTCTTACCAATAGACAAATCCATAATTAGACAGTTTATGGAGCAGAATGTCAAAAATGCTAAAAGAACTAGCAATCCCTTTCAAAGGTAATGAACATTCAAATATGATGTAGTTTCATAATGCACAAAAAAGATGAAAAGAAGTAGGTAAAAAGTATCAACACTTGTCCAGACAACTTAAATTATACCCGAGAGTGCGAGGCGCGATTTACCAACACTTCTATGTCCAGACAACTTAAATTATACCCGAGAGCGCGAGGCGCGATTCATAGCAGCTACACAGGTCCAAATGGAAGTTGGATCAAAGTTCAGGGTGGGCACTATTTGTTATACCCAGTTCAGTGCAGATTGAATTGAGGCCGGGTTCCTCTAACATGCTAAATGCACAAAATCCATAGTACGCGTGATAAAGATCTGGCAGCTGCTCCGGAGTTTTACCAAAACCACCATACTGTAGAACCACACCCAAAAAAAAAGTTCGAATTTTAGCAGTTGGAAAAACGTTGGTGCTGACGTTCAAGGAATTGAGATAAAAGACAGGAGAAGACGTAGCACCTGGGATTGACAGGTGAAGAGAAATTTACGTAAGCCTTCATAGTCGATGAACTTGTGAGCTCCTAAGATCTTTAGAACTCCTCCAACCCTAATCAAGGGCGTTAATTTGTCAGGCCAGAAGAAATAATAATGATATCTATTGAAGATAAAGCAATTCGGACTCACCAGAAAGCATAACAAGTGTCCGTAGGTTTGTTTAGTCTACCTTGGAATCCACCATCAGTGTCTGCCTGTCTCTGCAAGAAGCAAGATTTGAGTCACACCAAATGCAGGACGGAAAGATCACATGGACCATTTCTCGGCCAAAGAACCAGATTTAAGGATTGAATTTGTACAAATAGTCATCTCTACTAGGTCTTATTTTCTTACTTGGTTCTACATTACATTTTCTTGTGCGTTTGTAATCTGGACTGGTCATCCGCTATCTAAAAATCATTACGTTTATTCTTTGCAGGAATACTGGAAAGCATATTTAGCGGAGAAATATAAGAACTTGTTCATACAGTATTCGATGAAATTTTTACCTGTAGGCTCCAGTCTAGGAGCAAGGGCACGTTTATTAAACAAGAGGATGCATTCTTCGACAATATATCATCTTCAATTAATCCCATCAATCTGAGAGATGCAACAGCACAAAAAGTGGCACCACCTGTGACACTAAACAATCACCCTCTATGAGAGCTATTATATTACCACCCAAGAAAACTAAATGATGATTTAAGAACATGCTGTTGCTAGCATATTTCACTTGAGAAACAAAGAAATACATAAAGAAAATTACAGATAAATTTTAGGAGCCCAGCAGAATGTTTTTCCCAACCCCTTGGCTTAAAACAGAGACAACACAATAGCCCCTCTATACATCCGAAAACTACAAATATTGTCAGGGTTAAACTAATAGATTGATTTGCAAGCAAAACCAAGTCAAGAAATAGGAAAACGAACCAATTTTTGTTCTATCACTTTAAACATTCGACCCAAACCGAAAAAAGGAAAAGATCATACAAGAGATATAAAGGATAAGCAGTTCAAGATATTCAAAGTAGTTAAGGAGCCACTTTAACTTATTGCCTAATATCCTTTAAATATCACCCATTTTAACTTTTTCGCAAGTGAGCTTGCAACAGTTCACTTGTTTCTCCAAACCCCCACCCCCACCACAAAAAGAGAAGAAAGAAACTATTTTTAATAATCAAAATCATCAAATTAAAAAATTCTAATATGAGACTTCAAAAGAGTATGGACATCAGTTGCATGAATGGTAAAAACTAGGGATCTAACTAGATGCATCAGCGGGAGTATTTACTCACCATGTGATTCAGATCCAGGAGTTAAACCAAAGCCACCATCGTATGACTGCATGAACCAGACGAGAGTGTTTGACATGTGAAGCATTACCAAGAATCAAAGCAAAAGAGAACTCTAGCGATTTGAAAATTAAACTGATGCATCTATAACATCGACTCTTCGCACTAATAATCTGAGGAATGAGAGAGTAAGTTATCATAAGGGCATAATACTTAACCACTACTAAGACCTTTAATCCTGAAAAGTCTCGCAAGGTTTTTCAGGTGCAAACATTGAACAAAATCTAAAATTTCAAAATAAGGATGTGAATGCTCAAATGTTCTCTGTGAAAGTAAGAATTTCCCTAATAAAAGTGCTGTCAATGACAGTTTGCGCACCTCGACTAAAAAATAAATACTTGACTGGATTTGCTTGCCACCAATAAACTAAACATAGTAATGTTGGTAATTGGAATGAATTTGTATATGCCAAATCTGAGATATGATTACTTTATTTAAGTTCACATCATTTGAGTGCTAACTATATCAAAGACACAGAACAAGAAATCTAGCGAAAACAGATGCTCATGCTCTGCATACCTGACAGTTTATAATGTACTCTTTGGCTTTCTCTTTGTCAATGCCATTCCAGTTTTCCAACATGGAAGAGATTGCCGCTGGTATGCAGGTCAGAAATAATCAATTTTCATTCCGAAGTATTTAAGTTCAATAAGCTCAATTCAGTGTATCTTCATACCTGCACAATATACAAAGCGGAGGTCTGTCTCTGCCCCGCTATGGATGGGCATAAAGCTGGAAAGAGAAAAAAAGTAGTACTAGTTAATAAGAAAGAACCTAAATAGGCATAAACACACCCATATCTTCTGAGTCAAGATTATGGCACACTCTTTTGCATGTCAAAGTTTTTCAGTTCGTTGTGGTTAAGGAAAGGGAGTGTACAAAACATGGCATACTAATTTCACAGTTGGGACATGTGTACTGGAGCTTTATCAATATTTGTATGTAAAAAGATGCATCTAATGGTAACTCTCAAGACGTGTTGGCAGAATAAATGATGCATATAACAATCTGTGTCCTAGCTAAGTTGTATCTACCATGGCTTAAGTACTTTCAGCTCTTTCCTTTTTTAAAATATAAATCAGTAAGCCTTTGTCCTTTCCATTGCTTCCCTACTTTTCCTTCTTATTCTTGTTTCTTTTCAGATAGGGAACAGAAGTGATCGTCTGTAAAGGTTAGAAAGGGCTGTATCATTTTCCTAAGGTAGGAGCTCCGAATAATACCGTCCATACTTATCCCATTGATTTTTTTTCAACATGCTTTGCTGGACAAAAATTTACTAGTTACAGAATATAAGAAAAGAAACTGATATCTCAAAAATTGAGAACCAATGGGGTTGATGCCTGGGTATAGAGTGCATTTACCATTCTAATTTTACCACATGTGCTACGAGAGTAAGCAAAAACAATGGTGTATAGACCCAAGGGTATTTGAAGAATAACAAAGGACTTTCTTAGAGACAAAATAAGGATGCAATGTATACAGAATGTATCACTGATCAAAGAATTGGAAATAATAGGAAGAAAGGCAATAAAGAGGTACCTCCCATCTTGTTGCTGAAGATTTCTCATTGATTTGATGATTGTAATGGAATCCAACAGTGAAAGGTCATAACTAAGAGTCTTCAAAATTGATAAGGCGCAGTAAGTACTCGCCAAGTGACTACCATTGGGAATTGCATCCTGTGTACAGACAATAAGACCAGTAAATCCAGAGGAATAAGTTTTTATAGATCGCTGGTTTATCCTCAACAACAATTAACATTTACTATAACCACATTCTTGTACCCCATGGTCATTTTGTCGAAACTGAGAACTTCTAGAACCATGGAATCCATAAAATTGTCCTGCACAAAACCAGAAGTCCCCAATAAATTTCTCCTGTTTTCAACTTGAGAAAACTTCTCTACATTAGATGAACCATACCATTGCTCAGTTCAGCTTCGTCTTGTGGATGAGCTTGCAGTGATAAAACCCAATTGATCACCCCTTCTTTGTCAACCTGACATCAATGCAAAAGATCACTTTTTTGCTAGCCAACTCTTCTAAACATTCAAAACTAGATAATTCTCGCGTTTCAGGCTTTTCCAGTTTTCAAACAGCTCAAATTTGTTATCACACATTAAATATTGTTGTTACGCAATCTAGAAAAGTTGGGGGAAGTTTTGAGTGCTGCATTCGAACATAACACAAGAGCTGGGTTAACAGATCATAAATCAAAAGAAAACTATACAAAAGGCTGACGACGATACATAGTTTACAAGAAAAATAAAAAACGCACTCCCTCGTCCCGAAAAATAAGAAATCATAATACAAGGCTCAGTGCATCTAACTTTTGTATACTATGAAAAGAATTCTCCAGTAACAAAATTTACATTATTAAAGAGTAAAAAATTCTCTTCTCTCACCCGTTTGTTTGGATGGTTGTTGCCTATTGTATAGTATTGTTAGTTTAAATGCAATGTTTGTTTTGATTGTTACTTAAATTTCATTGTATCGTATCCTTATATTCATCGTTAGGTAATGACTAATCCAATTTTGTGAAATGACTGATTTTGTTTTTAATAATCTTATTCTATCCTTTGTCCTTGCTTTTTATAGTAGCTCTACCTTTTCGGTAGGTTTTGTTGATCTGTGACATTAAGTAACGACTGAAGAAAACACAATACAGTACATACCATACAAAACAATACAACAGATTATGTAACACCATACAAACATAGTACTTACCATTAAGTAAAAATGAAGTTAACATACAATACAATAAAATTTAATTAACAATCAAAATAAACAACTTATCTAAACTAACAACGCAACGTGATGTATAATAGATAACAACCATCCAAACAAAGCTGTGAGAGTAATGAAAACATTGTTGATATCTAAAAGCAACAGTGAACTGAAAGGTCAAGAGGAATACGTATAAGGTGAAGGTACTAGTTCAAACATCATCTCTAAATAGCAAATATGCCGATTTTGTCGAAAAATAAAGGAACTGAATCATCAAAATCTAGTTCAATAAGCTCAAAAACGCATCATCTTCCTCCTCCGCCATTGTACGGATCTAATCGGAGTATTTGCACCACCGGCAAGAAAATCCAGCAAAGTCGGAATTTTTCACTATTTTATTGTATTTAGGTTTAAAATTAGTAAAGTTAAGTGAACATAAAATACAGTACAATACGATACATTATGAAACAGTACTAGCGCGATGGAGAGAACGAAGGATATCGAGACCGCATACAGCAAAGTAAGCAAGAGTAAGTCGATTGGTATCTTGTGATTGATAAGGTGAAGGTAATAGTTCCAATATCATCTCTAAATAGCAAATATGACGATTTTTATCGAAGAAAAAAGGAGCTGAATAGTCGAAATCTAGATCGGATAAGCTCAAAAATGCTTCATCTTCCTTCGCCATTGTACGGATCTAATCGGAGAATTTTATTGTATTTTAGGTTTAAAAATTAGTTAAATTGACTCTCGCGAAACGTGACAAGTAAGAGTGAACATAAGCAGTACAACATAATAATACAGTAAAATACAATACATTATGAAACAAATACTTACGCGATGGAGAGAGCGAAGGATATCGAGACTGCATATAGCGAAGTAAGCGAGAGTAAGTCGATTGATCTCTTGTGATTGATAAGGTGAAGGTAATAGCTCAAGCATCATCTCTAAATAGCAAATATGGCGATTTTTATCGAAGAATAAAGGAATTGAATCGCCGGAATCTACATCGGAAAATGCATCGTCGTCTTCTGCCATTGTATGGAGCTCGTCGGAGTGTTGCCGCCGGCGGGAAAATTCCGACGAAGTTAGTTGAAAGGACTTTTTACTGGAGCAAACTACTCTAGTGACAATCTATTGGGTTGGGTTCCCCTATTTGGGCCGGTTTGCTAAAATGGGCTCCCTAAGTTATAACGGAGTTTTTGTTGAGCCCAACTACTTTAGTGACAATTTATTGGGTTGGGTTCCCCTATTTGGGCCGCTTTGCTAAAATGGGCTCCCTTGTTGAGCCCAGTTACTTTCGTGACAATAATTGGGTTGGATTTCCCTTATTTGGGCCGTTTTCTTTAAAGGAAAAATTACTTAAAACTACCGCTTAAGTTATTAATATTACTTAAAACTCCCGACTCCCGAAACTAATTACAAAAGTCTCTTCTCACACTTTCTCTCTCCAACTATCGGATACATAATCCACCTCCCTATTTTGACTCCTCAAACAACGCCCAAAATCAAGGATTAAGACTGACCCTAAACAAGTGAATACGCCTCTACCTCTCCCTAATGATCATTAGATCTCGAATCCACGTCGTCTTGCACTATTGAATCTCGAATCCACGATAGGGTACAAGACCGTTCAAGCCATGAGAAATTTAAAAGTTCGAAGATTCGTCAATGAAGGTTGAAGATGATGATGTTAATGAATATATATAAGAATGATGTATCTGTTAAGAGAGCTTGAAGATACATAAGAACGATGTATCTGGTAGAAAAGGACAAGAAGATACATCACGCGATCCTCCACCAGATGTACAAAAGCTATATATCTTACCGAACATTAGGTTACAAATACATAAATAAAGATATGTTTGGTTGAAAATCTACAAAAAAAAATCATGTATCAAAATGCTTTTTGTGCTACTGATACATAAGACGTATGTATCTGAATGTATTTCTATGACATTAATACTTAAGAGTTATGTATCGATACATATGCATCAGATGGTGATGTATCGCGGGTTTTAGCTATGTATCACAACAACGAATGAAAAATTGAGATTTCACGTAACTATGAAAACAATCGAGATTTTATGTAATTACTTACTAAACTATTAAAATTTATGAAAATTGCCCAGAATATTTACACAATTAACCGATCGAATTTTTTCTTACGTTTTTAGTCATATATTATACATATATTATACATCCATCGATGATTTTTAGTTTAAGCATTTCAATGGGCGTTAATTAGGTTAATTATTCTTGCTTAAATCACTATGTTGAAGGTGAAAATATTTTGCGCTTTGGACAAAAAGAGACGAAGTAGCTTTCGAGAAGCATAAATCTATATATGTAAGTCTTATTCACTAAAATTATATTGTGATATATAGTAAGTCTGAATTTATGATTTTTAAACGCAATAAATTTAATAGTAAGAACCTTAAAAGCTCCACTCCACCTGATAGTATTCAGTAATGACGGATTCAGAATTTTCACCCAAAAGGTTCGAAATATAAAATCATAAAAAGAAAATGCAATCCTTGAAAATTAAACCTTTAATATTGGGGTACATTTTGAATAACTTGGACCACTAAGTTAGCCTTTTCTATGTTATATAGAGAGATTAAATTTATATATGTACATAAACTCAAAAAATCTATTCTATATATATAATATAATTTTTAGAAGTTCGGACAAAAACCTTCTCACCTCTAGATCCGCCCTTGAATTAGCAGGGGTCGATAGACCACTTGGTGAAATCAAGTAGATGGTTGTCTGCTCATTCCAGCTAAGAGTTTGGGTGAACACCTTTCCGCCCCTAGATTAATAGACCACTTGGTTAGTTCTACCCTATATATATATAATATAATTTTTAGAAGCTCAGGTGAACACCCTCTCGCCTCTAGATCCGCCCCTGAATCGGCAGGGGTCGATAGACCACTTGGTGAAATCAAAGTAGATGATTGTTAATTTATTCCAGCTAAGAGTTCAGATAAACAACTTTTTCGCCCCTAGATTAATTAGTACGGGTCGATAGACCAATTGGTGAAATCAAAGTAGATGATTGTTTATTTATTCCAGCTAAGAGTTCGGATAAACAACTTTTTCGCCCCTAGATTAATTAGTACGGGTCAATAGACCAGTCGGTGAAATCAAAGTAGATGGTTGTCTATTTCCACCAGCTAAGAGTTCGGGTGGACACCTTTTCACCCCTAGAGATTAGAACCGGTCGATAGACCACTCGGTGAAATCAAAGTAGATGGTCGTCTATTCATTCCAGCTAAGAGTTCGGGTGAACACCTTTCCACTCCTAAATTAATTAGTACAGGTCGTAGACCACTCGGTGAAATCGAAGTAGGTGATCGTCTATTCATTCCAGCTAACAGTTCGGGTGAACACCTTCCCACCCCTAGATTAATTAGTACGAGTCAATAGACCACTTGGTGAAATCAAAGTAGATGAGTTGTCTATTCATTCCAACTAAGAATTTAATTATTTAATTCACTATGTCTCTAATTAGAATTTAGAGATATTAATTAATTAAAATTTCTTTTCTGATCATGCATGCATGCATGCAAAAAGTTATCAAATCTATTAAACAACATTATCATATCATCAACCCTTAATTAACAAATAATTAGGAATCTGTGGCATAAGCATCTCCATGTATTAATCACGTGAGGTATATTTAGAGGAACATGCAAGTTTCAACAAACCAAAAAAAATTCTAAGATTTTAATTAAATAGTTACATGAGTTTTTTTTGGGTGGGGGTGGGGTGGGGTTGGTTGGGGTGGGGGTGGGGGTTAACCTGGTGTTTGGTGTCCGTATTGAGACTCGATTATATTAAACTTTACGCATTATAGGTCTCATTTCCGAGGCGGTGCTCCCGACATTTTTTTTTCCATTTTAAAAGGCTTGAATTCGAAACCTCTGATTAAAGACGGATGCTCACAATTAGCCCATCATAACCGGCCACATATAGGTGAGTGGACGACATTATATATATATATAATTCGCATGTATCTTAATTATTTCATCGACTATATATTTACTATATATCTTTAATACTAGACATATCGATAATTTTGTATATCAAGACTCAGAAAATAAGGATGAATCACTCAACTCTTCTTCCATCAATATGTATCATTGTATATATTTAAAGGTACAATATACTTAATGACAAAATTTTAAGACGAAACTCGTCAAGTTCTATTGAGTTACTGAATTCTACTGAACCCGTAACTTCAATGATAGATTCACCCTAGGATCTGTCCCAACTATGTGACAGAAATGGAACAAATAACGATGGTATTCGTATTGAGGCTTGATATATCTTCCTCTTTTTTTTTCTTTTTTTTTGTAATAACGATGGTGTTCAGAATCTATCTAAACTTCATATACCTTAATTATTTCATCGACTATATATTTACTATATCTTCAATAATAGACATATCGATAATTTTATATATATCAAAACTCAAAAAGTAAGGATGAAGCATCGTCTTTTATAATTAATCGTTCACTTCATTGATCATTAATGTCACATCATATACGAATATTGCATGTTTTTTACGAGTTTAACCAAACTCAATTTTTTCGATCGATACACATCGTTATATATATTTAAAGGTACAATATGTTTAATGATAAAATTTTAAGATAAAACTCATCAAATTCTATTAAATTACTGAATTCTGCTAAACCCGTAACTTCAAGATCTGTCCCAACTATGTGACAGCAATTGAACAAATAATTGCATGGAAAAAAAAGCTGCACAAAGGTTATTACTTACTTTACAACTAATAAATAATGTAATGCATGGCATAGAAAAACATGGTTTGCTTTTTGCATGAAAATGAGCTCAAAAGACATTATTCCTTAAAGGGATTTTCTAACAATTTTTTTTCTCGTTTGATTTGACACAGAGTTTTAAAATAGATTTTTGAATTTTATAGTTATAAATTTAAACTATATAGAATATAAGAAAATGTTTGTTAATTTTATGATATTAAATATATCAGATAGAAAATTAAAAATTAAAGAGCTATCAAAAAAAGAAGAAGAGACAATTCTTTTCGAAACTGATAAAAAAAAAGGTAAGATAAATGAATTGAAATGAAGGGCGTATTATATCGTAGTATATTATTATATATATCATTGTCATGTGACCAGAAGGTTGATCACGGGTCCTCCAGGAGAAATGCAGGGTAAGGTTGCGTACAATAGACCTTTGTGGTTCGCCGGACCCTGAGCATAACCAAAGCTTTAGTAAATCGGACTATCGCTCCTAAACTAAAGCTATGTAAATTGTACCAAAATATTTTTCAATCTTTTGATCTTAAATTTACCATATGAAAAGTTGAAACTAAAAAATCGTCAAGTAAATAGGCATTCTATTTGAAACTAACAAAAAATAAAAATAAGATAAATAAATTGAAAATGACCAAATATTATATTGTACACTATAAATTAATAGAGGGAATTAGATTCTTACTCCACCATCTCCCTAAAATATTTTTTTTCTGTCCATTTCTTTCTGAGATTTGATCCACAACATGTTTTTTACTTTTCATTTTAGAAAATCAAGATTAATTCGTTGTTTGTTTTCATCTTTTATCTTTTGTCCTAAATATAAATAGATATTAATATAACATAAAAAGAAGAAGTACAACAACAACAAACCCAGTATATTCCCATATAAAAAAAAAAGGAGAAGTATTAAATAAAAAAAGTACAATAATAAATAAAGATAATTTAATTAAATTATTTTTAGTTAATATTTTTTTTTTTAAAATATAAATTTAAAACATGACAAGTATTTAGAAACGGACGAAATGTTATTGATATTTTCAAATTTACACACACATTTGAGAGTGGGTTTGTGAGTGTACTTAAAGAAGCATAGGAGACAGGGAGAAAAAGAAAGAAAGACACTTTTGATGGTGACATCCCACCATCAATTACCTTTTTCTTTTAATTTGGGAGTCGATCGGTACAAGGGATAAGAGATAATTAATCTCGAAATTAATTTTTAGAGTGAACTTATCCTATGTTTAATTGAGATAAATGCATGAGATAATACTTCTCGGGATTAATTAGCTATATCAAAGTTGTAGTGTTATTTTTATCCCTTATTGAGGGTGGGATAACTAAGCCCGAAATAACTAATCCCGGAATAGTTATTCCCAGAATAACTAGTTTTCCAATCAAACAGCCCCATAAAATCAAACGTTTATACTTCCAGTATTTTATTTTACTTGACATATCTTTTAAGAAAATTTTAATTAGAAATATATTTCACTAAGCTAATTTTATTAGTGAAGTTTTGAAACTCTAAATTTAACTATTATTATTTTATCTATAGCTATTTAATTAATACTAAAGATAGTATAAAAAAAAAGTAATAAAAATTTTCTAGGCAAAATAAAATGAAATGGATTGATCCACAATTTGCATGGTCTACTAATTTAGGGTTTCTTGTTTGAGTATAAGAATTTTAGCTTGATCCAATTTGCATGATCTGCTAATTGTCTCCACTTTTCTTTAATCATTTGGAATTTACTATTATAAGTTGATTAATTTAAATTCGCGTTGCATGAGTCATTTAATTATGGTCGAAATACTTTTTACTAAGAATTTTTCACCCGCATTATCTTTACTTGTTTTAGCAGATAATCTATCTTATTTTCGCTATTAGAAATACGACATTTTCAAGGAGGCTTAATTACCAATTATAAATATCTTTTAGGTCATGAATTGTTAGCGTACGTGAAACATATTTTACGTTAACGATGTATGTAACTTAAACCTCTAAAAAAACATTTGTCTTGTCTCTTTCATGATTGAAACAAGATAGTATCATAAAAGGATGTAATAACTTACAAAAAAGAAATTAAACACTATGTCTTTGTTGAAACCCTAATATTATCACTAGCTAGGTAAAGCAAAAAAAAAAAAAAACACAGCAAAGGATGTGGTGCGGTGGATGAGGTTGCTCCTCCTTTAACCAAAGGTTTCGGGTTCGAGCTCTGGATATGGAAAAATTCTTGGTCGGGAGTGCTACCCTCGAACGGGCCCTACCCGATGCAAATCCCATTGCAAATACCGAACACCAGATGGGAAATCCCCCCTCCCCCCTCCCCCCCCCCCCCAAAAAAAAAAAGCAAAAAAAAGAAAAGATAGTTAAATAAAGTCTCTTCTCCTTTATATTTCTTCTCATCTCTCCTCTCTTTTGTTCTTTCTTCTTTGCTTAGCTTTCTTTCTTTCTTTCTTTCTCTTTTCTACAATATTCCTCATATATACATATATATCAACTTTTTACAAAAGAGAAAGAACTATTTGGAGCACTCAATAATGGCTTTCTCATCTATTCCACTCTATCTAGATCCTTCCAATTGGCAACATGAGGTAAATTTGGTGACAAAGATATACATATTCACACTTTATTTTCCAAATACTTAATTTGAATATACCATGTATACAACTATAATATACTATATAGTATTACTATTTGATTTTTTAACTCACTTACTTTCATTCTTGCAAAATTTTGCAGCAAGAAAATCAACAACAACAACAACTTGGAGTTACTAATCATGAGATGAATTACCCCTCTGAGCTCTCGCCAGCTGTGTTGCCACCTCCAGCAACAGCAACAGGAGGTGGCGGTCCAGCTGGCTCAGTTAGGCCTGGCTCAATGACAGAAAGAGCCAGGCTAGCAAAGATACCACACCCGGAGAATGCCTTGAAATGTCCGCGTTGTGCATCCACGAACACAAAGTTTTGCTACTACAACAACTACAACCTTTCTCAACCGCGCCACTTCTGCAAGACCTGCCGGAGGTACTGGACTAGAGGTGGCGCGCTGAGGAATGTCCCGGTTGGAGGTGGTTGTAGGAGGAACAACAAGAGAAGTAGCAAAAGAAGTAGATCAACAAAATCACCAAATAGAAGTGATCAAAGATCAAGAAATAATGTTCCAACTATTAGTACTAGTACTATTACTTTCCCTAGCCATTTGCCTCTTCCTAGTACTAGTACACATTTATCATTCTTGAATACACCTTCTCATAATTTCAATGACTTCAATTATTCTACACAAAATGGCTTGAATTTTGGAGAAATTCAATCTCATGAGGGTGATGGAAGACTTATTGACCAATTTAAACTTCAACAAATGCAACAATTTTCTTTCTTTCCCCCCTTAGAACAACAACCAAGTAATTTATATCCAATTAGTGAATTTGGGATTAGTCATGATTTGGAAAATGTGAAGGTGGAAGAGAATAAGAGTAGTATTAATAGCCAAGGGATGAATTTACAAAGAAATAACACTTTGGGGGTTAATCAATTTTGGATAGATTATAATATTTCTAGTACTTCTACTAGTCAACTATTATGATTTTCTTGATCTATCTTCAAGAGAAAACCCTATTCAAGTTTCTTGAGTTCTCATTTTTCTTTGGATAATGGCGTCGTCCGGATCAGCTTCTGCACACATTATTTCACATGTGTACGATCTACTATCTCTCACCAGCACATGCAGTGTCAGATTAATTACTCTTTCTATCAAGACTTATGCAGGTTCCTGGTTATCAGATAACTCTGCTCATCAAGGCTAATTTGTTTCTACAAAAATCTCATCTAGCTAGAAGCTTTTTAATGGTAGGTTTTCTAGTTCTAATTTTTTGGTTCTTTGAGTATTATTGTATTATGTGTTTGTTTAAAAGTTTAGGTTTTTTTTCTTCTTATTTTTTAAATCTATTCAAGATCTCCAAACATCATTTAACATGAAGATAATTGTGATTCTAAGAGATGTAATCCAATGCATTGTACTAAGTAACTTAATTATTGAGTGATGATATTCTTCTTCTATTACTTGTACTTGTTAATTTAGGGGATATTCTATCACATACTATAAACATAACATGGAGGCAAAAAAACTAAAATATACCTAAATTTTTGCAAAATTTGTTTCAACATATTTTCGCTTTGCGGGCTCCTATGACCCTCCTAAATCATTTATTACCGTATTTTTGTTGTATATATTTGCTTAGCCGGACCACTTCAGACCCTCACGCGCTCAGTGTGCGTGTATTCATACGGTGGTCCAGCTGGCAAATATATGCCACAGAAATACGGTAATAAATGATCTAGGAAAGTCATAGGATCCCCGCAAAGTTAAGGCGCGTTACAACAATTTTTGTCAAAATTCAGGTATATTTCGCACCTTTTTCTCTAACATGAATCAACTCATGATTATATTAACATTGCATTTTCTCTCTATATAGGTGGAGTCGAAAGTAATGAATTCAATTAAATCTATAGAATCCGTTATAAATTTGTGTCTGCTTCTGACTCAGTAATAACGATATATTCAGTCTAATCTCATAAATGAAGTCGGGAGAAAATGTATATATTAAATGTATGTAGAATTGTGGGTATATCACTATTCATGTGGAACTGTCAGTGATGATTGCCTAGCCAAGCAAAGCAACATATACTTAACTAACCTTCCAAACTATATGTTCATTAAATGCTACAAGGTTAACCCCATACTTTGCAATTTTTAGAATATTTACTATGTACTTTTTTTTTTTTTTTGTTGTTCCTGATATTCGAATTGGAATTTGACTAATTTAGATTTATGACGTATAGGCCATACTCGGGGAAAGTTCTTCTTACTGAGAATTTTTCTATGTCCAAAACTCGAAATCGAAACCGATTAATTGAAAAAGAAACAGTCTTATTTGCTGCACCACATCTTTTGATGGTTTCTCTATATACTTTTGTCTAGAGAAAAAAGGCAGTCTGGTGCACTAAAGCAGACGCGGGGTTCGGTGAAGAGTTAAACCGGTGGTGGAACCAAAATTCTTACTAAGGGGGTTCAAAATCGAAAAAAGTAAGCACACGTACTAGCCGAAGGGGGTTCAACATCAACTATATATACATAAAAAATAATTTTAACCATGTATAAATAACATAATTTTCCATCGAAAGGGGCTCGGATGAACCCCCTAACCACAAGGTGGCTCCGACACTGAGTTAAACCACAAAGATTTATTATGCACAACCTCACCTCATATTCTTGTTACACGATTTGAATTTGTGACATCTTAATCACGTCACAACAACTTTACTGATTGATCCAAATTAAAATATTTTGTCTAGAGAGATGCTCTATTTTTCTTCATTTACTATTTAAGTCTGTCAGATTCAGTAGTCATAAGTCCTCAATGCTTAGAATGGTTCAATATTATTTCAATCCACTCTAAAAAAATCTATAACGTGTCTACTATCATTTAATTATTACTGACATTTCTTAGTACAGTACTCTATATAGTCATTAAGTTTGGAAGTTACACATTCCCATATGATTATATACAACAACAACAAACTCAGTGTATTCCTACAAAGTGGGATCTGGGGAGGGTAAGATGTATGCAGTCCATACCGCTACCTCCGAAGAAGTAGAGAGGTTGTTTCCGATAGACCCCCGGCTCAAGATAAAGAATAGTAAATAGGGGGTAGAGGGAGGGGGATGGGTGACATAAAAGAAAATCAAGAATAAGAAATGATAAAAATAGTAATCGTAGAAATACGAAATATGAGAAAATACTGGCGACACAAATAAGACATAAGAAAAAGGGCACCCACCTATGTACACAGTCCTAGGGTTACTTCCCCGGCTACACAAGATCTCTCCTAACTGCATGCTACAATAACCCACACACTCACACTAGCCTTCTACCCTTATCCGCGCTCTCCACACCTACCTATCTAGGGTCATGTCCTCAGTCAGCTGAAGCTGCTCCATGTCATGTCTAATCACCTCCCTCCAGTATTTCTTCGACCTACCTCTACCTCTCCTGAAGACATCCAAAGCTAGCCTCTCACACCTACGAACTGGTCGGGGCATCCGCGCCCCTCCTCATTACATGCCCAAACCATCTCAGCCTTCCTTCCCGCATTTTGTCCTCCACTGAAGCCACTCCCACCTTCTCCCGGATAATTTCATTCCTTACTCTGTCCCCTATATTAAGCCCACACATCCAACAAAACATTCTCCCATATGATTATATATGTCTCATATTTTTTGGAGATTATGTTAGGGAAAATAGGTTTGGAAATAAGTTGTCATTTCGTTACCAACATGACTTGAGATGAAATAGTTCGATAATCTGTCATTTTTGATCGAAAATCCTAAATTTGAACCGTTAAAAATAGAAAAAATCATGTCGAAATTTTCTTCCTCGAAAATATATTGCGATCGAGACTCAATACGGATATCGAATCATTGTCCTTTCTCTTGTTATCTAACTACTATAGTTGTACTTGTTTTGGTTGTTGTGACTTGTGTATAGATGATGAACAAAAGAAGAACTACATAAAATGCCAAATTCTGCACTTAAAACAATGCTAATATAAAAAGGTGTAGCCTCATTATTGATACTCCATCCACTACAACTAGTACCATAGTAGTAAAACGTCAGTTCAGTGCACTAAAACTTTCGTTATGTAAAGGATTTGGGAAAGGATGGGCTTCACCACAAGGATGTATTGTACGCAGTCTTACATTGCATTTCTGTCAAAGGCTGTTTTCAAGACTTGAATCCGTGACCGGAGATCACAGAACAACAACTTTATCAGTTACTCCAACGCTCCCCTTCAACTAGTACTATAGTAGTATCTTCATCTCTTTTTGAATGTGTAGAATAATACAATAATTCATATAATACAATTCATTCGATATTCGATATCTTCTTCTGGTTCGACTAATCTGATATTTATATCGAAAAGTCTTATATTAAGTTAGGAATAAAACACTTTCTATTAAAGATGTCTTCATATATATCTAAAACGGAAACTTGAGTCACTACGATCTTTGGTGATACTTTACTCTTAATAAAATAATTTTATAATCATGTAATAACAGTGTATTTATGATATATCACAAGTTTTTTTTAAAGAAACATACCTTCTTTTTTAATTTAAAATGGTTAATTTTTGAAGGAATCTGAATGGAATTTGCTTTTGCAATAACCAAGACTAAGTTTTACTACTAAGAATAAAGCTACACAAAGCAACATGAGTCAAAAAAGCATCTTCCTCTAGCCCCACTCCTCCAAGTTCGTGAAAAGTTGTATCGAAAATAATTTTTTTATCTTTTAAAATAAAATAATATTAATTTCTATCATACTTTTTTAGATTTCACTTATTATAACACATCGGATATATTATTATTGTTGTAATATTATTTCTACCTCCTATATATCTCACATATTGATTGTCTGATACGAACACTTTGATTATCAGCATAATATATAGCTTGACTTCAGCTTGCATTTATATTCTCTAACTTTAAATATGCACAAGTAGACACTTGAATTTGTATAAAGTTGAATAACAAATAGACACATGCGTCCTATGTGGCGTCCCACGTGATCCAGTGACGGATCCAGAATTTTTATTGAGGGAGTTTCGAAAAAAAATTGTCCTTAATAGTAGTTGTACTTGTACGTATAGAACCAGTAAGACTTATTTTTTTAAAAAAAATTACATGGGCTTGCGGGCCTAACGAGAATCAAACCTGAAACATGGAGGACCATAGAGTGGCTAAAGTAGCGAGCCCAGAGCCACTGAGCTACCTCTCACCTTTGGCTTATGGAGTTCAAAAATAATATATGTACAGAAACATAGAAAATCTACCGAATATACAGTCTAATTTTTTGTCGAGGGGGGGTCGGGTGAACCCCATGGCATCCACCTAGGTCCGCCCCTAACGTGATCAATTCACATCCTACATGATGTTATATGTGTAGTATGTCATATAGAACGCGTGTGTCTAACTGTTCAACTTAATACAAGTTTAAGTGTCTACTTGTGCACATTTACAGTTGAATGATACAAAAATATAAGCTGAGACTAAATTAAAAAGCATATTTATGTATTATGCCTTAATTATCACGTATTTGATCATTGATCAATATTTTAATAAAACACATAATTCATAGATTTGTCTAAATAAAATTTATGGATAAACATTATATTAGTGATTTTCGATGTATTTATCAAAATCCATGTGTATATACGTTAGTGCATGTTGATGATGCCCACATCATGCATCAACATGAAATATTATCAGTTTCCACTAAACCTGTCAAACGGGCCGGGCCAACCGGCCCTACATATCAACCCGGCCCGATAAGCCCTAGGGCTTAAGGGTTCCGGGTCCCGGGCCGGTTTGTTTTTTAAAATGGGCCCGGTTAACCCGGCCCGGACCAAGCCCGGTCCAGGCCCGCCGGTTAACCGGCCCGGCCCGGAATTAAAAAATAAAATAAAAAAATAATTATTGGGCCAAACTAGCCGTTGGCCCAACGGCTATATTACCGTTTTTGGGTCCAAACGGCTAGTTTGGGCCCATTAACTTAAAAAAAAAAAATATATATATATATATTTTTTAATCCTCAAAATAAATCTATAAATACCCTACAACTTCAAATCATTTCTCACACAATTTTTCACTCTCTCAAATCTCATTCTCTCTCAAATCTCAATTCTCAAGTCTCAAATATTCAATATATTTAATTTCTTAAAGTGTTCAATTTAAATTTTTAATTTTTCGTTTACAAAGTACGAGCGGAAGTTTCTAAAGTCGCAATCTTCGGATACTTCCAAAATTTGGTATTGTCGTTCCATCTCTTACGTTTAATTTTTATTTATTGTATTAATTGTTTAATATTTAATTTTATTATATTTGTGTATTTTGAATATTTTTAGTTTAATTTAATTTATATTATGGATAAATTAAAAAACCTCGCTACTAAAGGTGTTAGAAATTTTTGTCCCGGAAGCGGTAGTGGTAGTAAAAAGCGAATTACTAGCGGTAGAGGTAGTTCAAGTAATAGATATACCCGTGTGACTTCGCCTCCGGTACCGCTTGGTACACCTTTTGAGGAAGAAATAGGTGTAGGTGCTCACGATATGGATTATGTAGAATTTCAGGAAAATTACGGTATAGAAGAAGAAAATGAAGTAGATGCAGTTAATGTAGACGAAGATGATGAAAATATTGCTGAAACACCCGCAGTAGGACATGCTAACGTTAGATCTGAATCAGTTAATCTCCCTTCCCGTCCTCTCAGTGCCCCAAAACCCCGTAAAAGAACTAGTATTGCATGGCAATTTTTTGAACGTATATCAGATATTGAGGTGCAGTGCAATATTTGTCAACAAAAATATAAGCATAGAAGTGGCGGTAAGCAAGGGGGTACGGGTACGTTAATGAGACATATAGCTGAAGATCACACTAGAGAGTTCAATATTGCAAAAGGTGGTGGGGATGTTGGTGGGTCAACGCAAACTAGAATGGACCCAACAACCGGTCAAGTAGCGAAAAAGTATAATAAATTGAGGGACAGAGAAGAAATAGCTAAAATGGTAGCTGTGGGTTGTTTGCCTTTTAGTTTTCCTTCTTCTGATGCCTTTATTCGTTATATACAAGCAATTTATAATCCTATGTTTAATGGTATTCCTAGAACTACTTGTCGGTCTGATATTTTTAGACTTCATTCACAATATTGTTTTTATTTATCAACATTCTTAAAAAATATTCAATGTAGATTGTCCCTAACTTCCGATCTTGGTCGTGCTGTAAATAAAAATGATTATTTAACCGTTACTTGTCATTGGATGGATAGTAATTTCATAATGCAAAAACGTATTCTTGCTTTTTTATATGATGAAGATCGAAAACATACTGGACAATTTATTGCTGATTCTATTATTAAAATTGCCGGATATTATGGTATAGAAAATAAAATTTTATGTATTGCTTTTGATAATGCTTCTAACAACAAGAATGCTATAACAAAAATAAAATCTACGCTATCTCCGCCCTTTCCTGAAATTTTTCATGTTAAGTGTGCATGTCATATATATAATTTAATTGTAAAAGATGGTCTTGACTTTTTTGAGGTTTATATTGAAAAAATTCGTCTTGCTGTTGGTTTTATTCAAGGAAATAATCGTAGATCTAGAATTAAAGAATTTAAAGTTAAATGTCAAGAAAATGGACTTGCACCGATTTTGATGCCTGAGGAAATTGATATTAGATGGAATTCTACGTATGAATTTTTAAAAACTTGTTATAAATATAGAATTCCTATTACACTAGCTTTTAACCAACATTGTGGTTCATTTGCTGATTCTGCTGATTGCATGCTACATAATTCTGATTGGGTTATAATTAATGATCTTGTTAAGTTCTTAGAAAAATTTTATGTAGCTACGGTTGAATTTTCCGGTGCATACTATCCTACTGTTTGTAATATTTTGGCATATATAGCCGATATTTCTGGTTTGCTCCGACAATATAAAGATAAAGAAGGTTATAAAGAAGCTGTTGGCGCTATGTTTACGAAATTTAAAAAATATTTCTTCCCGATTCCCCCTATTTACTTGGTTGCTGCTATGTTAAATCCGTGCATGAAATATAATCATATGTGTCACTTTAGTACTCTTATTTATACTAACTTAGAAATAAATACTAACCATGATTCTGAACAAGTACAACCTGATTTGTGGACGGCTACGGCTGATGCAAAAGATTATATAGAAAAATTATATAATCACTATGCTGATTTATTTGATTCAACCGTACCTACAAATATCACTCCAACTGTCGCTCCTCATCCTCCCGAGGAGCCATCAGCTTCTAAAAGGCCGGCACATAGTGGTTTTCCTGATTCGTTTTATGATTTAACTTGTTGGAACAGTGTGGATGAGAGAGCTTACACATCAACTTATCGGGAAGAGCTGAAATATTATCTGCGAACGCCACCAGAGGATCGCAGACGACGGATCAACACGCTGGATTGGTGGAGGAATAATGAATCACAATATCCTGTACTTTCAAGATTAGCCAGAGATATCTTGAATGTTCCTATGTCAACCGTTGCATCAGAGAGCGCCTTCAGTCAGGGACGACAGCAGCTTGGAGACAACCGACACTCATTGGGAAGCAACGCAATGAATGTTTTAGTTTGCCTCAGAGATTGGATTAGAGCAGAAAGAAGAAACCAAGGAATGGAACCAGAGCCCAACGACGACCTCAAACTTGAAGAAATTATGACTTCACGGGAGAACTCAACAGAATCAAGTCCAATGCATGGTTTTTCCCCCGTTGACTTCGACTACCCTATGCAAGTTCCAATTAATATTAACATGAATGAGTTGGAAAAAATGATGCATAATTTATAGATTTTTCATTCATGTAAATTATAAATTTTGGATCATTTTGCAATCAATAAAATTCCACAAATTCATTCACTCCTTAGTCGTTGTTTTTTATTTTTTTTATTTAACGATTTATAATTTTAATATCTTCTATACAAGTGTATATTTAATGTATACATGTGTATATGTTTATATATCTTATATAGAAGTGTATATTTAATGTATACACGTGTATATATCTTCTATAGAAGTGTATATTTAATGTATACATTGTGTATATAGCATATATAGTGTATATTTGACCGGTTTTTAACCGGGTTTGACCGGGTTTGACCGGGTTTTAGTGGGTTTGACCGGGTTTGACCGGGTTTTAGTGGATTTAAAGTATTACATATACATAGAATAGAGTGTATATATGTGAATAGATCTTCTAAAGATGTGTATATTTAACGTATACATGTGTATATATTTTATAAATTAGTATATAACTATACAAATATATGTTGTAATGTATATATATTGTAGTATATCTCATTTAAAGTATTACCTATTCATAGAATAGAGTGTATATATGTGAATAGATCTTCTATAGACATGTATATTTAACGTATACATGTGTATATGTTTTATAAATTAGTATATAACTATACAAATATATATTGTAATGTATATATATTGTAGTATATCTCATTTAAAGTATTACATATACATAGAATAGAGTGTATGAATGTTAATAGATCTTCTATAGACGTGTATATTTAACGTATATATGTGTATATATTTTATAAATTAGAATATAACTATACAAATATATATTGTAATGTATATATATTGTAGTATATCTCATTTAAAGTATTACCTATACATAGAATAGAATGTATATATGTGAATAGATCTTCTATAGACATGTATATTTAACGTATACATGTGTATATGTTTTATAAATTAGTATATAACTATACAAATATATATTGTAATGTATATATATTGTAGTATATCTCATTTAAAGTATTACATATACATAGAATAGAGTGTATGAATGTTAATAGATCTTCTATAGACGTGTATATTTAACGTATATATGTGTATATATTTTATAAATTAGAATATAACTATACAAATATATATTGTAATGTATATATATTGTAGTATATCTCATTTAAAGTGTTACCTATTCATAGAATAGAGTGTATATATGTGAATAGATCTTCTATAGACATGTATATTTAACGTATACATGTGTATATGTTTTATAAATTAGTATATAACTATACAAATATATATTGTAATGTATATATATTGTAGTATATCTCATTTAAAGTATTACATATACATAGAATAGAGTGTATGAATGTTAATAGATCTTCTATAGACGTGTATATTTAACGTATATATGTGTATATATTTTATAAATTAGAATATAACTATACAAATATATATTGTAATGTATATATATTGTAGTATATCTCATTTAAAGTATTACCTATACATAGAATAGAATGTATATATGTGAATAGATCTTCTATAGACATGTATATTTAACGTATACATGTGTATATGTTTTATAAATTAGTATATAACTATACAAATATATATTGTAATGTATATATATTGTAGTATATCTCATTTAAAGTATTACATATACATAGAATAGAGTGTATGAATGTTAATAGATCTTCTATAGACGTGTATATTTAACGTATAGTCGTTGTTTTTTATTTTTTTTTATTTAACGATTTATAATTTTAATATCTTCTATACAAGTGTATATTTAATGTATACACGTGTATATATCTTCTATAAAAGTGTATATTTAATGTATATATTATGTATATAGCGTATATAGTGTATATTTGACCGGTTTTTAACCGGGTTTGACCGGGTTTTAGTGGGTTTGACCGGATTGGGTTAAGTGGGCCGGTTCCGGGTGGGTTTTAATATTTTTACTGTGCAGCCCGGCCCGGCCCGGCCCGGACCGGTTAAGGCCAAACCCGGCCCGTAACCGGCCCGGAACCCGGTAAGAATGAGAGGGCCGGTTCCGGGTTGAACCGGCCCGGCCCGTTAGACAGTCTTAGTTTCCACGGTTGCTTTCACTTTTAAAAATTGTAATTCTTAGTATTAAATAATTGGTGTGGGATTGGCGGATTCAGAATTTAGAGATTGTGGGTCCTGGGAGGTTCGAACACACGTATTGACGTTCAAAAACTTTAAAGTTTCACCCAAAAACTAAAACACCCATCTATTTTCTTGATTTACTGGGTGTTTTTCTAAATTTTATATCATTTTTGTATGTCTTTTAATAATTATACCTAATTTATGTTAGATTTAATGGGTGCACAAACACTCCAAAATTGGACTTAGGTCCGCCCCTGTAAATAACTACATAAAACTCTATTTCATTTAGGGAAAAGACATCATTTCCACCCCATACTATACAAGAAAAGTCTAAGCCACACCTAAATTATATAAGTGACCTATTACACAACTTAACTATATAAAAGTGATATTATTACCTCCCCGCGACCCCCATTCTAAGGCGCGTGTGTTACACTTATTTTAGGCGCGTCCAGCCTATTAAATAACAAAAGTAAACTGCTAAAAACATTAGGGGAAAATGCATCGTTTCCACCCCAAACTATAGTCAAAAAGTCGAATCCACACCTAAACTATATAAGTGACCTATTACACACTTTAACTATAAAAAAATGATACTTTTTACTGACGTGGTGCTGACGTGACAACGCGTGTAAAACACTACACCACATGCAAGTGGTGGTAGCCTGACAGGGTGTAAATAGTTTCACTTTTTTATAGTTTAGGTGTGTAATAGGTCACTAGTATAGTTTAGGTGTGGCTTCAACTTTTCAGGTATAGTTTGGGGTGGAAACGATGCATTTTCCCTTTCATTTACTTGACTCCTACGGTAAAAGTAGATATTTCACTTTACTTATTTATTTTGGTGAATCAAGAGAATTTTATTTGTTATTTTATCATACTTCCCAGTATGGGTGTACTACTAAAAAAAAAGGAAAAAAATGTTCAAGTAAATTGATCCCCCACCTTTTAGACATGAGTTATTATTTCTAGGAAAAATAACATAAATATACACCTCAATTTATCTTATTTACATAAATTTCTATTCTTACAAAATAATTATGAAAATCTTAACTAATTATATACCTTCATTGAATGTATAAGAGAACTAATTATGTATCTCGACAGACTCAGAATCGAAAAAAATGTATCTAGAGATAATTATGTATCTTTATGAGAATTTTTTTTATCTTCGTTAGATGTAGTATGTATCTCGACAAATTAAAAATCTGAAAAAATGTATTGCGAGCTAATTATGTATCTTTACAAAGAACAAAATAGATCTTCGTTGGATGTATTAGGAGCTAATTATGTATCTCAAGAGACACAAAATTGAAATTTTTAGTAATTATGCAAAATATCAAAATTTTCTGTAACTAAGCTCCAAGACGTTGAATTTATGTTATTTTTTTAATTTCACATTATCAGTCCTCAATTTGTGAAATTAAGAGTGTTAGTAATGTACTAATGTGTATTCCAAAATGACACAAATGATAGTGCCAATATGGGGCAAAATTGAGAAATAACATACTTATCCCTTTAATTATGAGTTTCATAACAACAGTTTCATAATTACATAATATAACAAGTTATATTTTATATTTTTGCAAATTATTGCTACAAAAATACAAATATATATGATTTTTACTGCCCTTATGATCGATATGTATTTTGTATTTTTGCAAACTGTTGCTACAAAAATACAAATACATATGCTGCAAAATGTAATTTGATAAAAGTGTTGCTATTTTTTATAATTTAATACTTAACTATGCTACTATATGTATTTTTTCCTAAATAGTACACAACAACAACATACCCAATGTATTCCCATCAAGTAGGATTTGGAGAGGGTAAAGTGTACGCAGTCCATCCCACTACCTTAGATTAAGTAGAGAGGTTGTTTTCGATAGACCCCCGGCTCAGGACAAAAATCAATATCACAAACAAACCACATAAAAGCATACATCCACACGGCAATACTATAATAACAGATAGAAAAGGATAATAATTACTAAAACAAGACACGCACAAGATGATACTAAAAATATCTATTTGAAAAACAAAGGTATCACCAATACACCACAGACGTACTCCTACACACTAACCCTCTACCCTAATCCGCTTCCTCCACACCTTCTTATCAAAGGTCATGTACTCCGTAAGCTATAACTGCTCCATGTCATGTCTAATCACCTCCCTCCAATACTTCTTAGGCCTACCTCTACCCCGCCTAAAATCGTTCGTAGCCAGCCTCTCACACCACCGTACAGGGGCATCCTCATCACATGCAGTGGCGGATCTACCCTTTGCCGAGGGGGTTCATCCGAACCCCCTTCGGCGAAAAATTATGCTATACATGCATGGTTAAAATTATTTTTTATGTATATATATATTAGATGTTGAACCCCTTCGATTAGTTCATATGTTCACTTATGAATCCCCTTCGTAAATATCTTGGCTCCACCACTTATCACATGCCCAAACAAGTAAATAGTACACAAGTTATTTAAAAAAAAAAAAAAAATTGCTTTTTATACATATATTTTTTTAAATCCCTCCCTTGGTGCTTATAAGATATGAGAAACACAAGTTAAATAGAATAATAATAATTGTGTAACCACATAAGTCCAAACTCGCATTCACGATGCACCGTAACCAGCTTATTATATTTATATTGATGAACTTAAGTAAAAATTTATAAATACTTGAATTAAAAAAATATTATATATAATATAAAATATATGATTATACTTAGGGCTGGGCATATTTTGGTTTAAATCGAAAAAATTGAAAAATCGAACCGTAATTTAATTTTGATTTGTTTTTTCGACTCTTCGGATTGATTTCGGTTTCAAATTTTATATATTCGGTTAAACGGTTTGATTTTTGGACTTTCGAAAAAATAATTCGGATAAACCGAAAAACCAAAATTATATAAATAATATATATATATATATATATATATATACTAAAGCTATAATATAATCTAATATAACATATAAATATATAAATTATAATCATTTAATAACCCTAAATCCTAATATACTGCTTTGCTACCTACTGACTACGACTCATCCACCCAACTTAGCCCTCTATCCTAATGCTATTCCTTCATACCTTCCTATCCAGGATTATGTCTTCAGTCAGTTGTAATCGCTCCAAGTCACCTTTAATCACTTCCCTCCGGTATCTCTTCGATCTACCCCTACCCCGCTTGAAACCATCCAAGGCCAACCTCTCACACCTACGAACCGGGGCATCCGTGCCCCTCCTCATCACATGACCAAACCATCTCAACCTCACTTCCCGCATTTTATCCTCCACCGACACCACTTCCACCTTCTCCCGAATAATCTCATTCCTAACCCTGTCAGCCCTAGTAAATCTGCGCATCCAACGCAACATCCTCATTTCCACCACCTTCAACTTTTGGATATGAGAATTCTTAACCGGCCAACACTCCGCTCCATAAAGCATAGCCGGCCGGATTGCAACTCTATAGAATTTGCCTTTCAGCTTATGGGGCACCTTCTTATCACATAAGATTCCCGAAGCGAGCCTCCATTTCATCCAACCTGCCCCAATACGATGAGATACATCCTCATCTATCTCTCCGTTCCCCTGAATCGTAGACCCAAGGTATTTAAAACTATCCCTCTTGCATGGGAATCCAACTTCACTACCACCTCCTCCTCCTCCTGCCTCGAGTCACTAAACTTACACTCCAAGTACTCCGTCTTGGTCCTACTCAACCGGAACCCTTTAGACTGGTGCGTCTGCCGGGAGTTTAGCAGTAATAATAGTTCATGTAAAATCTGTGCTAGCTGTTCTCGTGATAACTGCTACTTTGGTTGTAACGTGCCTTTTCTTTTTTTTGATGATTGTGAAGTTTGCTCATTGTGTGAATATTGTCCCTTTGTTAATACAGTACTTTATTTTTAACCTTGTCTATTACGATCATGACCACGAAAAGCACCAA
This sequence comes from Capsicum pubescens, assembly GCA_030864215.1. Classification (NCBI taxonomy): domain Eukaryota; kingdom Viridiplantae; phylum Streptophyta; class Magnoliopsida; order Solanales; family Solanaceae; genus Capsicum; species Capsicum pubescens. The sequence goes on along the minus strand of CM061542.1, from coordinate 300,519,917 downwards.
TCCAAGCAAGTAAATCTTGATGGCTTATTTGAAACCCCAATTTCTGGTCCTTTCAGTTAACTCCGGCGCGCGTGTTTGAGGATTTCTTTGTTCTTGCTGTGAGTTCCCTCTTTCCCGATCACATTTGAGTATTTGATAAGGTTTCAATTGCCAACGGTATTAATCTTTGAATGTTGTTATATTTACCAAGTCCATTCGTGCATTAGCGAAACAATATGTTAATTTCTAGTTTAGATCAACTTCCTATTACATAGTTGAAAGTATAGATCAACCTTCAAGGTAATTTGATAGTTTAGTCTATTAAATCCTCTCAATATTCTTGCTGTCTATTTCTTTAGTACCATAATGTCCATAGTGAATTTTTAAATAATATATATTGTGTTCTCTGTCTTAATTTATATGGTATTGATACAATTTTTGTATCAGAGCATTGCTATTTAAAAAATACGGAAGTCGTATATATATGGATTGTAGCGATTAATTAATTATGATTCATTTGATAAAACTAGATTTAGATATTCCTCAAAATATTATTTAAATGAATAACGTACAAAAATATAAAGAATTAAAGCAAATAATATCTGAAAAGCGTAAAGAATTAAAAATAAGGATAGAAAGACTACAATATAACATAATTGTCGGAGTTAGTAAAAACTCAATAAATGCACAAAAAGAAGAAATATCAAATTTAGAATCAACAATAGATAGTCTAGAATATACATACCAACATGATCTATTAACAATTAAATAAAAAATAAACAAAGAAGAATTTATAATAGACGAAAAAACATATGAAAATCACGAAGGATTAAAAATAAAAATGATATTTTCTAATTTAGGTAGAAGGTATAAGAAAATAGGTGAACATTTATATTTAATGTTAGAAAAAGAAGAATTAAAATTAGAAGATAAATTGACAGTTATGGTGAGAATAGAAAAAGAAAACGAAGAAATAGATATAAAAAGGGAAATAGAAAAAATAAAACAACAAACTACAGAAGAAATACGAAAAATAGAAGAAACTAAAAATAGTAGGATTGCTGAATTAGAAAAAGAACTACAAATGTTAAAAGATCTGTATGAAAAAAAGACAGAAAGAAAAAGAAGAAAAAGATAAAGAACAAAAATTATTAAATGAGAAAAATTAGAAATAACCAATAAAGAAATAGAAACAAAGGAATTCGAAATTAATACAATAGATGTTGAAGAAACAGATAATTATGATTCGGAAGATAGTGAAACATATACAAAAATCTTAACAAATACAAAAAATTTAGGAATCAATGGAAAACAAGAAGTAATTAATGAAGAAAATTTAGAAAATATAAACACGAAAATAAACACTCTTGATAAAAAAGATGAAAATATAATACCTAGAACATCAGAAATAAGAAAACCTACATATTATAAGAATAAGTTTAAAAGATATAAACTAAAGAATGAATATGACAAATGGACACCAAAACAAATAGTTAATAAAAATTATAACTTTTTAGACTTAGATTGTGTAATAGATACAAAAAAAATAATACAATTATGGATAGGATATATGACAAAATAATTATTAGATAATAATATAAATGTAATAGATGCACCAGAATATATAGAAAGAACACTAATAGGAACAGTGAAATTATGATTTTTAAATCTAACTGAAAATAGTAAAAGAGTACTAAGAACTGACAAACCCACAGAAGGAACATCATCAACAACTACAACTAAATTAACACCTATAGAATTATTAAAAAAATATGAAACAACTATAAAAGATGAATTTAGTAGCATGACAACAACAGAAGAAGAACAAAATGAAGAGAAAGATACAAATAGGAATTTAATGTTAAAATTAGCAATATGTAATATGTGCTACATAGATGAATACACTTGCGCATTTAAAGAATATTATTATAAAGGAGTATATAATACAGAAGAAAGTAAAGAACTAAGAAAATTATATTTTAGTAAATTACCTGAACCATTTAGTTCAAAAATAATAAAGAGTTGGGATGAAGCAAAAATAGTAGATACTCTAGGAGCAAGAACAAAATTTTTACAACAATGGTATAGAAATCTATGTGAAAAATATAGAGAAGAAATAAAAATGGAAAAAATATTAATAAGAAATTTAGCATGTTGCAAAGACAAAATAACACCTCAATTTGGATGCGAAGAAAGATATTATAAGAAAAGAAAAAGACATAAGAAATATAAGAAATGCAGAAAATCAAAATATAAGTATAAGAAACCAAAAAAAAAGATATTATGTAAAAAATTATAAACATAAAAGATCATATAGGAAAAAGAAATCTATAAAGGAATGTACTTGTTATAATTGTGGAAAATTAGGACATTTAGCTAGAGATTGTAAATTACCTAAAAACCCAATAAATAAATAAATATCAGAAATAAAAATAGAAAATACAGAATATATACAGATAGATTATATAGATTACGAATTAGAAAGTGAAGACAATATATATGAATTTTCAGAGAATGAAACAGATAATGAAATAGAAGATAGTGAAATAGATAGTGAACTAAACGAATTAAATGACTAAAGAAGATATACAAATAAACCAAATGACTGAAGAAGATATAAAAATAATAACAAAAGAAGAATATTTAAATGACGAAGGAACAGATCAAAAAATAATATTTGATAACAATGTATTTGATGAAATAAAAGGAAAAGAGTTAGACTTAAGTGTAGAAAAAATATTTAAAATACCAACAATAAAAAATATATTTACTAGGAAAAAGGAAGAATATTATGTAGTAAGCCAAAAAGAACATGTAATAGACTGCAGATATGCAAAAGGTAAAGCTAGTATACCACTAATAGCAAAAAGAATAATAAATAAACAAATAAACGATATAAAAAGTAGAGACCCAATAAAATATGCACACCTTGGAGGTACAAAGATATTGATAAAAGCATGTTTTAGAGAAGGAATAGATACACCAATAGAACTATATTTAGCAGATGATAAAATTATAAGACCTATAGAAAAAAGTATAATAACTGCCATAAAAAGGAAATTTAATATACCAAAAATTTAAATTTATAATAAGTGCAAATTATTCAGTAGCAATAACAGATAAAAATATAGATAAATCATTGGTATTATATTGGAAAATATCAGGAATAGAACTAACCCCAGGAAGTAAAATATTTACAACAAGATGTAAAAATCTATATGTATTAACTACAAAACACAAAATAACAGGAAAAAATAAAATTAATAAAATACAAATAGAAAGTCCTTTTGAACAATTCGTAAAAACAATTGATAATAATGATTATAGTTACAAAAATATAGACATAGAAGAAGATTTAGAAATAATAAATGATAGAATAAGTACAACAAAAAGAATAGCTTATGAAAAACCAGAATCATCAAGTTCATAAAAAAGAACAAGTTATGAAACAAGTTCAATAGTTAATTTAAATCAATATTACATAACAGGAACAATAAATGAAAAGAAATATTTAATACTCTTAAATACAGGACAAGAAGAAAATTATATAGCAAAATATCTAGTAAAAAATGAGGAGATAAAATTCAATAATAATATATGCTCAGATCTACCAAGAAGCTTAATAAACACTAAAAATATAGCAGAAAAAGAAATAATAATAGGAGTTAGAAAAATGAAAATAGAATTTGAAATAAAGGAAGAAATGCAAAAAACAGACATAATATTAGGAATTAAATGGCTAGAACAAGTAAAACCATACAATATAGAACATACACAATTATTTATAACATATAATAGAGAAAGATTATTCCTAAGAAGAGCTTTAACATGATATGAAAATATATGTATTAATGAAGATAGTAGTAGAAGGATATTACAGTAGATATTATACGCCTATGATAGATACAGGAGCAGAAACTAATTTATGTAGATATAATTGTTTACCTGAAAGTAAATGGGATAAATTAAAAACACCAATAATAGTTAAATGATTTAATAACGAAGGAAGCTTAATTACTTATAAAGCTAAGAATGTAAAAACACAAGTATGGGATAAAATATTAACAATAGAAGAAATCTATAATTATGAGCTAACATCAAAAGATATACTTTTAGGAATGCCGTTTTTAGACAAATTATACCCACATATAATAACTAGAACAGATTGGTGGTTTACAACACCATGTAAACAGAAAGTAAGAGCAAAAAGAGTTATTAATAAAATAAGAAAGAAAACTGATTGGTTAAAAGAAAGTGAAAAAATTACACAAAAATTGAAAAATATAAAAAATACTGAAGATACAATAGAACTGGTCGTATTTTCAATAAATAAAAAGGAAATAACTATATTTTCAATAAATAAGATAGAAATAATTAAGAAAAAATTAGAACAATTATACAGTGAAGATCCATTAAAAGGATGGGAAAAACATAAAACCACTATAAAAATTGAATTAATAGATAAAAATAACATAATAACCCAGAAACCATTAACATATAATTTTGATGATTTAAAAGAATTTAAAATGCATATAGAAGAATTATTAGAAAAACAATATATACAAAAAAGTAATAGTAAACATAATAGCCCAGTATTTATAGTAAATAAACATAATGGACAAAAAAGAGGAAAAAGTAGGATGGTTATTGATTACAGAAATTTAAATGCAAAAACAATGACTTATAATTACCCAATACCAAATAAGATATTAAAAATAAGGTAAATACAAGGATATAATTATTTTAGTAAATTTGATTGTAAATCAGGATTTCACCATTTCAAGTTAGAAGAAGAATCTAAGGAATTAACCGCATTTACGGTACCACAAGAATTCTATGAATGGAATGTACTACCATTTGGATATAAAAATGCACCAGGTAGATATCAACATTTTATGGATAGTTATTTTAAACAATTACCTAATTGTATAGTATACATAGATGATACAATTTATATGGTATTGATACAATTTTTGAGAGTTAACTAAAATTTTTATATATATTTTTAAAAATATTTTAAATTATTATGATTATAGTTTTTTTTTTCCTGTCCTAATTTATGTGACAATAATAAAATTTAGAGAGTCAACTAATTTTTTTTACATCTTTTTAATTATTTTAAATTGTTAATTATTATTATTGATAATAATTTTATGTAATTATCAAATGTATAATATATTTAAATGGAAAGTAATTAACAAATATAAAAGAAAATATCTAAGCAAGCAAACATGTCGATCTGCTATCATCCTTTACAAGTCAGGTAATAAATCATAAATATCAATTTAAGTGACACTTAAATGATCATAAGAACTAATTAAGGGTGATATAGTAAAATTACAATTGAAACATCGATGCAGACATGTCTTAAATGACTTATTTGTGAAAAAATTTAAGCAAGTCTCATATAAGACGTTAATTTAGTTTAAAACATCAAGAATTAATTTATAATTTTAAAACTATTTCATCTTTTTCATTAAATATTATTAATTTTTTAATAAATAGGTGATTCATAATAATTATTTAAGAACAATATTTAGTAAAATTATGATTGAAGCAGCTGCAACAAACATGTCATAAACGTCTATTTTTCTTTTTCGAATTAAATATTAGTAATTTTTTAATATATAAAAGATATAATAATTAATTATAATTGGTATAATAAAGTTACCATTGAAACAGACATGTTATAAATGTCTATTTCTCTTTCATGGATATCAAATCCAAATGTTCCTATGTTCGAGAAATACGCCACTAACGACCCTCGAATTACGGAGAAATTCATATCCAAATCTTCATACATTCGAGAAATATGCTACTGACGGCCCTCGAATTATGGAGAAAATCAAGAGAGAAGAATCAAGGGAGGAACAGATTTGTACCCCCCATCGTTTATCAATAAAACTGTTGTTTCTTCATATTTTTATTTGTGGTTGAAGTTTATTTTTCATGAATTAAATTATGTTGGAAACAATTACTTCCTCCGTTTCGTATTATTTGATCCTTTTCTAAAAATGTTTGTTTCGATTTACTTATCCAAGTTGTAAAATCAAGAATATTTTACACATATTTTTCCCATTCTACCCTTGATAGTATTAAATATAACCATATTTTTCAAAATTATTGAAAGTAATAATTTTATATTTTCTATACTAACTTTAAATATGAAACTTTACTTTTTATTTTCTTTTCAAGAGTAGACTTCCGCATGCATGAATTGGAATAATTGCACCAAGTTTCCATGGTTAATTGATTATATTATTGAATTTTGCAATGCTAAGAGGGGGTAAAAGAGTAAATACACTTGTAATTATTGGGTTTCTTAATGCGTGTGCCAAGGCTAAATAGGCCACCTAATTCAAAACGGAGGAATTATTAATTTTTAGTACATAAATAACTTATACTTCCTCCGTTTAAAAAAATAATAATTTAATTTGACTTGACACAAAGTGTAATAAAATAAAAAAATTCTTTTGAATCTTACGGTCTTAAATTAAAGTTATGTCAAAATGTATCAAAATGTCTTTCAATCTTGTGATCTTAAATATGCCATGTGAAAAATTGAAATTAAAATGTTAACAAAAAAAAAAGAGAGTCGTTCTTTTTAAAACGGAGGGAATTAATGTAATAAATTATAAGAATTATTAATAAAATTAGAAAACATATGATCAGCAAGCATCTCGAAGCTAGGCGCTTTAATTTTTTATTTTTTTCTGATGGGAACAGGCAATTTGGTCCCATAAGCACTGTTTTAGGTGTCAACTTCAAAGTATAATAATGGGTCCCACCATATTAATTACAAAAAATCTCAATTTTGCGGAGATACATAGTTAGCTCCCGATACATTTTTTGAGATTTTGGGTAATTTGAGATACATAATATAACAAAGATACAATTTTTTCGTTTTTTTCGACTTTGGATCTGTCGAAATACATAATTAGCTCCCCATAATCGGTTGAGATACATAATACTATGAAGATACAATTTTTCCTTTGTAACGATGCATAATTAGCTTTCGATATATTTTTTTCGATTTTGGATCTGTCGAGATACATTAGTTGAGTTTTTGTAATTACTTTGTAAGGGTGAAGATTTGAGTAAATATGATAAGTTAAGGTGTATGTTTATGTTTTCTGCTGTTAGATTTTAATGGTCTTAATGAACTGTTATGTCTGTTTATGTTTTGAATGGAAGAATATGTGTGTCTGCTGTTTATGTTTTGAATGGAAGAATATGACTGCAAGATTTGTTTTGTTCACCACTAAAAGAAAAAGTAAATTTCCAATTGAATCCGTCGGAATTGGTGGACTTCCCTTTGAAATCCATGACGAACCAATTTCCAACGGGATGTAAGAATGACTTGTTGAGGTATATACTCGGAAGAAGATTAAAAAAATTGTTGATTTTGACTTGTTATTGCAAAAGGCAGCTGCTCCTAGATGTACCTTATTTTCAAGCTGTATACTATGGTTATCTTAGCTCTGAGATCTTGACCCAACCCACGCCCGTTTGGGTTTCGACATTTGACTTTAAATCAAATTATTACTGTATAATTCGTAGTCCAGTAAAGGAACCCATAAACTTTACATTCCTTAATCTACCTCAAGGGCTTACATCTTGGTCTAGACCTGTTAACTATGTGCATAATAGGCACAGTTTGTGCAATAATAGATGCCAAGATGAGGTATCTAGATGAAATCTTTTGGAAGCTTAGGGTCGTCTATGTATTTGGCCAAAAAAAGGGCAGCCTGGTGCACTAAAGCTCCCGCTATGCATAGGGTCCGGGGAAGGGTCCCACCACAAGGGTGTATTGTATGCAGCCTTATCGCTGTTTCCAAGGCTTGAACCCATGACCTCCTGGTCACATGGCAACAACTTTACCAGTTACTCCTTCAAAATTGATTTTTAGCTGTTATGGAACAATCCAGATGTTGGCCCTCTATGTTATTGTTAAGCTTCATATGACGTCCTAAGATAAGAAAATAGAGGATTTTGATAAAGCGGATAGTTTTTTTTGTTTTTTTATAGGATAATGTTTTCAGGTCTGATTAGCTATTGCTATGATCGGCAATCTTGCGAAACAATGTCGAAATCTTCCAAGAGCGTTGCTCTCAAGATGAAAGTACACTGCAAGGATTGTGGAGTGGAACTAAAAGAGCAGCTGAAAGAGGTGAACGGTGTTGATTCAGTTGAAATTGATCATAAACTTGGGAAAGTAGTCATCTCAGGCAAAGTAGATCCTGCAAAAGTCCTACGCAAGCTTGAGAAGCGTGGGAGAGAAGCCGAGCTCTGGCCATGTGAACAATTAAAAGTGAATGATCCACCGAGTGGTTCGAACATCATGGGTCAACTGTTTGATAACCCAAGATTGCATAATGTGGAGGTCAAGCTGACTTTCCAAGGACAATCAACAAGTAATTACCCCGGGACAACACAATCAAAAGTGCTTCCACATGGTGGTGGTGGTCGAGTTTGTTCTGCGTCTTCATCATATTAAGGTTGCAATCATGGTAATACTAGATTTGGTTTTTGTTATGCGAATAACAGAAACAACTATTGTTACCATAGTGTACTGACTACACAACCGGAGATGCTTCCACATGGCGGTGGACTCTGTTTTGCATCTTCGTCATGTTGTGGTGACCACGGTGGTAATTATTCTCATTCTGGTTCTTATTGTGCGAATAACAGAAACAACTATTCTTGCCATTGCCTGCGGCCGCTGCCAATAGGATACATTCCTCATCCACTTATGACACAGCCACCATGGTCAGGTGATCGTACTATTCCATCAGCTCCTCCTTTGCTGTCTGACTATTTTCAGCCACCGGCATCACCACCTTCATACTTGTCAGTGCGTCCTTCCTATTACAGCGTCTTAAGTGACGAGGACACGAATAGATGTATAATCCAATGATGTGTGTATGTGTGTGCGCGCGCGCAGTTGATTGTGTGTATATTTCATGTTATACTATGTGGTAAAGGTTCAATTTTCAACAAATAAAAGTAAAAAGAATAAACAAGGGGTGGAGGAAATACAGAAAAGTTTAGCAGTAATAGTTCATGTAAAATTTGCGCCGTTCTCATGACAACTACTACGTTGGTTGTAACGTGCCTTTTCTTTTTTGATGATTGTGAAGTTTGCTCATTTCATGAATATTGTCCCTTTGTTGATACAGTAATTTATTTTTAACCTTGTCTATTACGATCATGACCATGAAAAGCACCAATCCAAACAAGTAAATCTTAATGGTTTCTTTGAAACCCCAATTTCTGGTCCGTTCAGTTAATTCCGGTGCGCATGCTTGAGGATTTCTTTGTTCTTGTTGCGACTTCCCTCTTTCCCAGTCACTTTTGAGTATTTGATAAGGGTTCAATTGCAGACGGTATTAATATTTGAATGTTGTTATATTTGGTAGCTTTTGTTTCGTTATTGTTCCTTTCCCGTAACTTTGGTATCAGAATAGTATGAATTTGCGGAAAATATGCTTCGTTGTGCATCAGATAAGCCTTTATTTAATTTTTATCAAGTCCATTCCTGCATTAGCGAAACAATATGTTAATTTCTAGTTTTGATCAACTTCCTATTACATAGTTGGAAGTATAGATCTACCGTCAGATAGTTTAGTCTATTAAATCCTCTCGATATTCTTGCTGTCTATTTCTTTAGTACCATAATGTCCATAGTGAATTTGACATTGACTCCTTAACCGATAGTTCTTATGCCTAATTCCATTCTGTATTTGCTTGAAAATTTTACGAGTCCTCAATGTCTATGGTGAATTTACATTTACCCCATAACTTTTGGTAGCAATTGTAGCTTAATTACATTTGACAGGAAACAAACACGCACACAGTCGCAACACACACACACACGCATCACTGGATTCTGCAGCCATTTGCATTCTCTTTGTTTAAGGCACTGTAATAGGAGTGAGGCATTGGTGACGATGATGGTGGTGGCCCCTGATACTAATCAGATGACAAAGGAGGGGCGATGAGCTAGTACCATCACTTGACCACCATGGTTGTGTCAGTACAGGTAGAGGTTGATAACTGGGGGTGCTGTGCTCCGCTCCCTACCCTAATCCTCTGATTTTACTGAGTATAGCTTATACAACGCATATTCCAGTGAGGTTCTTCCTTCTCTCAGTACATGTTCTTTTCCTGCTTGATGGGGCTTCATAAATTTGAAGAATATCAGTGAAGTACTCCTATAGGCATAACTCCGCCTGTGTGAGCTCGCTCACATTGCAGGTCCCAAGCCCGGGAAAAGGAGGAGGGTTGCCGTAGGTTGGCAGCCAATGTAAAACTTGCCAATCCATGAGGAGTCCTCATAACAAAATAATCGTAAATGAAGACTTGAAGATTCATATAGCCGATTCCAACTTGTTTGGGATTGAGGTGTAGTTGTTGTTGTATGCACAAATATTGGATGGAGAAGTTGTACAATTCAGGATCAGCTTAACTAAAGCCCCATTAGTCTTGTAGAATTTTCTGATTACTCAAGTTTAGTTTCGCTGTTATTTATTGTTCTCAAGTCTGCTGAAAATATTATGTCTGAGAATATGGGGCTTTGATCTGCCGGGAAAAATTCGCAAGGTGCTTGGAAGTCGAACTAAACTACGTGAATTGAAGGACGGATACTATGTTGTTGTCGTGGACCCTGCTAAAGCAGTAGAGATGGTAGATGGGAATATGATGCAAGTTGCTGCAATCTTTGGTTCAATCCTGACTAAGAAATTTGAGGTTGTGGAGCTCCTTAACGGATTGAAACACGATCCATGTTGATGTTGCCAGTGAAGGACTTATTGCTCCTTTCCTGTGGCTGAATCTTGAATGGGATTTTTGCTTGCTTCTAGCAAATGTCACTGGTCACATGTATGCTAAGTTGCGTGGACTCTTCACTTTCAGTTCCGCACCCGTGTCGGATTCTTCAAAAATACACTATATATGGCGAATCCGACACGCATCCGTTAACATTTTCCACGAGTCCGAGCAACATAGCATGTATGGCATTGTAGGCAGGGGCAGACATAGTTTTACTTCATCGGAACACAATAGTTTGAATAAAGATCTTGAACCTGTGCTAGAATCCCGAATTCAAACCCGTTAAGCTTAAATTCCAGATCCGCCTCTGTTAGCTGGCGTTGGTTGGATAATATATGACAGAACAAACAATATATGTCTGTGGAGCTTGTCTTTAATATATTTTACCTTGGGCTGGATGAGCATACTTTTATTCTCAAGCCCTCTTAAAGGTAAAATCATTCTTGTTTGGGTACAGTGTGAAATGCTGAACACGTTGTTGTTCATCGCGAACTTCAGCCACAACCTAGCAGAGAGACTTGTATCCTACATTGAGAAAGTTTTGACAGACTTAAGTGCATTGCATTATGGAAACTGATTTCTGTTGTTACTTTCTATTGGAGTAACTGGTAAAGTTGCTGCCATGTGACCAGGAGGTCACGGGTTCAAGCCTTGGAAACAGCCTCTGGTAGAAATGCAAGGTAAGGCTGCATACAATGCACCCTTGTGGTGGGGCCTTTCCCCGGACACCGCGCATAGCGGTAGCTTTAGTGCGCCGGGCTGTCCTTTTTTTACTTTATGGTGCTTAGGCTGCTAATTTTGTTCAAGCTGAGCATAGATTATATCATCACGGGTGCATGTCACTTTGTCTTGAGTTTTTATATTCTGTAGTGTCTAAAGTGGACGTACTTCATCTTATTTACTTCATGAAGACATCACTTAACGGTGGCACTTGTTTTTTCGCCTGCAGAGTACACATCGAATTTTTATAAAAGTAATTACAATGATCGCGCTAATCATATAGCGCATCCTGGTTAGTGATTGACATCCGTGCTGTGAAACCTTAAAGACGCCCAAGATTCAGTGAACGACCTCTCCAGAGGGCTAGCGAAGCTCATGGTATAAATCTTCTGAGGTTAGTATTTTGACTTTACAAGATGACATATAAATAACTTTTATACATCAATGGGACTGACTGATCATAGATATGTATATCAATAGATGTCGAATCTTTCAACAAGTCACTCATAGGAAAAATGAACAACAAAATATTGCATTAGTTTTTTTTTTTTTCCTTTAATAACCGAGAAATTGGGGGCAGGAGAAGGGGAAATGGAGAATCGAACCCTCACCAGTAAGGTGAACATTTAGGAAGCCAACCAACTGGACTACTAAGATTCTTGAGTGCTGATCGTAATAGGTACCTTTGAAAAAAAAAGATTACAAAACTAGAATATTTTAAACAACTATGAACAAATGTACTGCGTAGTTACAAGAGAAGTTGACTAATATATCTATCACATCACAAACACACACACTCGAAGACACAAAGACATATATGGCACCATATCATACTATTATGCAGCCAGTTACATTCTCGTCGCTGAAGACACTATGATAGGTGATAGGCATTGATGGCGATGATGACGATTGTGGAGATGGTGGTGCCTGAAAATACTCAAAAGGCAAAGGAGGAGCTGATGGAATAGCATGTTGAAAACTAGTATTACCACTGTGGCGGCAACATCCATGATGACTATGACTATGACGATTTATGTCAGCATGATCACCACAACACGGCAAAGAAGCACCACCAAATCCACCACCATTCACATTCTTGGTAGTGCTAATTTTCAAGAATTCGTCATCACCACTGCGGCAACATCCACGATGACTATGACTACGACGATTTATATCAGCATGATCGCCACAACACGACGAAGAAGCCCTACAAAATCCATCACCATTGACATTCTTGCTAGTGCTAATGTCCAAGATTTTGTCATCACCAGGTAATTCATTTCTTGATTCTCCTTGGAAACTCAACTTGATAATTTCTGTCAACTCTGTAGTCTGCAATCCTGGAATTCTAGACAATTGCTCTAGTCGAGTAATAATGTCAGGATCGTTCAGCGAGTTAATCACTTTTGATTGTGTGATAATCTGAACATGTTTTGAATCATTTCCTTCGTCGAACCCTGCATGAACGCGGGATGCTTTGTGCACCTGGTTGCCGTTTATCGGAATCCCTTGTACCCATAAAAGTTCTGGTTTTCTCTCAAGTTTTTCTAACATGGTTATAATTGTTGCAGGATCAACTGTGCCTGAAATGACTAAATTTCCAAGCTTTTCATCAATTTTCACTGAATGAACACATTGGATTCAATTCCTTCTCACAAATCTTGCTGTGTATTTTCAGCTTCAAAGCAAATTTGTTTGGATAAACCAATGAATATGCCATTTGAAATTGCAAAGTTTTTTTTTCTTTTCTCTACGAATAGAGTTGTGAAATTGTAAGTTATAATTTCCTCTAAGTTGCTTCCTTGAAATACTTATAGGTAAAAAGAGCAGTCCAGTGTATTAAAACTCTCGCTATATCCGGAGTCTGGGAAAGGTTCGGACCACAACGATCTAGTGTATGCAGCATAGTCTTACGGCCACATTTTTGCAAGAGATTGTTTCCACGATTTGAAACTCGTGTTTGAAATACTTATAGATAGACCGACAAAAGGCTCCGTATAATAGACCTTAGCCTTGTACCACATTTCTGCAAGAGGTTGTTTCCACGACTCAAACTCGTGTTTAAAATCTTGTGTTTGAAATACTTATAGATAGATTGACAAGAGGTTGCGTATAATAGACCTTAGCCTTACACTACATTTCTGCAAGAGTTTTTTTCCACGATTTGAACTCGTGTTTGAAATACTTATAGATCGATAGACCGACGAAAGGCTGCGTATAATAGACTTACACCACATTTCTGCAAGAGGTTGTTTCCACGACTTGAACTCGTATTTGAAAGACGTATAGATTGACCGACAAAGGCTACATATAATAGACCTTAGCCTTACACCACATTTCTGCAAGAAGTTGTTTCCACGAATTGAGCTCGTGTTTGAAATACTTATAGATAGACCGACAAAAGCTGCGTATAATAGACCTTAGCCTTACATTTGAACTCGTGGTTGAAATACTTATAGATCGATAGACCGACAAAAGGCTGCGTATAGTAGACCTTAGTCTTACCCCACATTTCTGCAAGAAGCTGTTTCCACGAATTGAACTCATGTTTGAAATGCTTATAGATAGAACGACAAAAGGCTGCGTATAATAGACCTTAGTCTTACCCCACATTGAAATGCTTATAATATAAGTGAGTGAAACACTTATAGATAGACCGGCAAAAGGCTGTGTATAATAGACCTTTGCGGCTCGGTCATTTTCTGGATCTCATGCATAGTGGAAGTGTAATGCATCGATTACCCGACTCAAAAGATCCAAAGAAAAGTCATTTATGTTTTGCTAGAAAACATTTTTCTTCGTACCAAACACACCCTTAATGCCGACTCACATTATAATTTAAAAACAAGTTTTTAGTATCGCGAAAAGATTGTCTCTAATTCGAGCTTTAAAAATGAAATTATCTCTAACAGAGAATGTGGAATATCATGATGCGAATTCAAACAAATCGAGCTTTGAAATTGATATCTGATACAAACGGATTAAGCAAGTTATAATTTCATTGAAAAATAACATAAACATACATCTTAACTTAACATATTTACACAAATTTTCATCCTTACAAAGTAACTACAAAATCTCAACTAATTAAAAATCTTTATTGGATCTATCGGAAGCTAATTATGTATCTTCGTTGGATGTATTATGTATTTCGACAAACCAAAAAAACATATATCGGGAGCTAACAATGTATCTTTACAAAGAAAATAATGTATCTTCGTTGGTTGCATTATGTATCTCTACAGACCCAAAATCAGAAAAATGTATCGCGAGTTAATTATGTATATTATCAAGAAAAGAATATTTCTTTGTCGGATGTATTATGTATCTCAATAGATCCAAAATCGAAAAAGATGTATCAGATAGATAATTATGTATCCTTGGTAGATGTATTATGTATCTTAATAGATCCAATTTTTTTTTTTAAAAATATATCGGGAGTTAATTATGTATCTTTACAAAGGAAAAAAATAATGTATCTTCGTTGGATGTACTATGTATCTCGACAGATTCAAAATCGAAAAAAAGTATATCGGGAGTTACTTATGTATCTTTACAAAGGAAATAAATGTATCTTCGTCGGATGTATTATGTATCTCGACAGAGCCAAAATTATAAAAAATATATCGAAACTCAGAAGCTAATTGTGTATCGTTACAAATAACAAAATGCATCTTCGTTGGATGTATCGAGATCTAATTATATATCTCGACAAACCCAAAATCGAAAAAAAATATATTGGGAGCTAATTATGTATCTTTACAAAGAAAAAAATATTTATTCGTTGGATATATCGGGAGCTAATTATATATCTCGACAGACTCAAAATTGGGATTATTATTACAAAATATCAAGATTTTCTATAATTAAGCTCCAAATTGTCGGGGACTTAACACTTTTTACCCTAATTTTGTCACTCTTATCTATAAATACAAATCTCTAACTAGTGGCCCGACCCGGCCCATTTTGGAATCAAAGGAATTCAACCCAACTGTATATATAACTAACTGATCACCACTCTCAACTAACTTCCTTCTTCGCCTCTCTTTTCTCCGGCGAAATTGTAAGTTTCCGTTTCATTTTCCGTTTACAAGTGTTCCACTTTCAACACTGAGAACTATCTCGAAAGAAGAATTCGCGGCAAAGATTAGAGAGCTAAGGATTCTATTAAGAAGCTATATAGACAGAGGGGTTGTTTTATATTTAGGTGATCTTGAATGGATGGATATCTGAGGTTTGGACTAAACACAATGAGCAAGAAAGTAACTACATGATAATTGAGCTTCGTAGATTGTTTTGCGGTGAAATGAGTGAAAATGGAAGGTCATGGGCTTATGGGAATTGCTAGTTTTCAGACTTATATGAAATGTAAAACTGGCTGTCCTTCGTTACAGACGATTTGGGATCTTCCTCCTCTTACAATTCTTGTTGTCAGATTGGACCTTGAGAGGTACATATATTTCTTGAACATTTCTCCTTATTTATTGTTCCTACGACGATGGTGTTCTGACTAGCTTGTGTGAATCTCAATTATTTCACCAAGTACTTTATTGGATTTCAACTAGAGTACATGTCACCTCACATCAGCAAACAGATATTGGGCCTATCAACACTTAGGCACTTTGAAGAAATCGCTTAGTAATTAATTACCTAGTCGTTTTTATCTCCATCGTGATTTGTGTTAGGAAGGACGGACACACAATCAAAGAGCCCGACAGGGTAGCAATGGAAAATACCCAAGACTAAACGTTTCCTTTCAACTTGAACCAAGAGGAGACAAATAAACCCAAGCAAAATAGAGGAATATACAGCAAACAACTCAACCAAATGAAACAAGACAAGAATAAAGGCAATCACACGAGACACAAGATTTACGTGGAAAACCCTTCAGTGTGAAGAGTAAAAAACCACGGGACCAAAACCTCCACTATAATCACCAAAGAGTTACAATATTGTCCTCCAAAATGTCCACAAAACAAGTGTCAAACAACAAGAAACAATACATAAACCACAACACCAAACACTAGAGAGATAAAGGAGTGAAAGCACAAAAAACGCAGTTACTGTTCGGGAATGAAGAACAGGAGATAAAGATCACCAAATCAAGCTCCGTCAGTTCCTAATCAAAGATTGAGATGAGAGGAACAAGCAGTCTAAAAAATCAGCTCAATCGGACAAGAAACAAAGCGGGAATCGCAATTTGAAGTTGACAGTTGTGGCTGAAATTTAGGTGCAAAAATCAGCTTTGTTTTTCTCTCTTTGGCTGCTGAAAACTCTCTTTTTGTGATGGTAAATAAGACCTAAAAAGATCAATATATATGCCCCATAGTAATGGGCCTATGGGCAAAAGTGGGTTGGTCCAAATTGGGCTTCATTTATCCACATAGGAAGGGAAAAAGACCCAATAACCCAACAATTTGACCCCTCCCAACTATGTGGAGGAGACCGCCATCCCGGCGATCATGCAACAATCTTCAAACTTCCCTCTTGGCAAAGCTTTAGTCATCATGTTGGAACCATTATCATCCGTATGAATCTTCTCAAGTTCAAGCAACTTAGAATCCAACACTTCCCGAATCCAATGGTATCTCACATCAATGTGTTTAGACCGACCATGAAATGTAGAATTCTTGCCAAGATGTATGACACTTTGACTGTTGCAATGAAGCACATACCTCTCTTGAGCACAACCAAGTTTCCTCAAGAATCTCTTCATCCAAAGCAATTCTTTACAAGCTTCAACGACAGCAATAAGCTCAGCTTCTGTAGTAGATAGAGCAATACATTTTTGCAACCTAGATTGCCAAGACACAGCTCCCCCTGCAAAAGTAACCAAATACCCTGAAGTAGACTTGCGAGTTGTAACACCCCGCATTTCGGGCTAGAAAAAAAAATATGACTCTGATGCGTTGATAATCCCAGAGCCTTAAATCCTATACCAATTTGGCATGTTAATCAATTTTGTAGTATGTGAATCCATTTGAGCATGAATTTAGACCATAGAAGTCCTTCAACTCAAGGACGAGTTAAAACCATTTCGATCGATTAAGTTTTAGTGGACGTTGTAATTTATGTCAAATTCTATTGACCATAACTCATTGTATATGATGAACTGGGTGGCCTACTATATACCAAATTGTATATAATTGAATAAGCTTTCCAACGATACCAAATTCGCCTAAAACGGACACCCGGTGAAGAAGTTATGACCTTTCAAAGTTGAATGTGTCGCCTATGCACATATAGGCGATGCATAGGGCGGCGCCTATGCAAATATAGGCGATGCATAGGGCGGCGCCTATGTAAATTTAGGCAATGCAAAAGGCGGCGCATAGTTATGGTTTCAGGTGACGAAAACACTCCGTTTTGAGTTACTTTAAGTGCAAGTTAGTCCTTACAAAACCCAAAATCGTCCTTACCCACTCCTAAACGGATTTGGGCCTATTAACAACATTGAAGCCTCCTATAAAATCCCAAAATCTAATCCTTCAAGAACTTAAGAGAAGGAGCAACTAGGGTTTGAGAAAATAAGCTTGAAGGACCGATCATTCCGAAACTTCTTCGTGAAACAAATTACAGATTCGGAATCCTCTCGACGTAGGCTTCGATAGACACCAAAAATTCGTGGAGAATAAGGTACGCGGGGTTTTCCTAAAATCTCATGGGCATAGAAATCATGTTTTAAGAATTGGGTTTTCGAATTCATGTACATACTCATGTTTCAGAAGCTTTAATGATATTGTTTTGGCCTTTTGGCTTTCCCCCAAAGTGATTTGAAAGTTATATGTATATATATATATGCGTTTGTCCTGAAATATGAATTTAGAGCATGATTTTCATGAAACCTCTCTCTTAATGTAAATTTTTCCATGTTTCACGTAATATACAATGTTTTGAACACGAAAGAGAGGGTTGTGAATGTTGAATATGCATGTAATGAAAGAATGCATGGTTTTGCAAAAAATGCACATGACCACCATATGTTTGATGAAAGTTTTGCATGGATTTGACTTGAGTTTCGGAACATGACATCTTTAATGCAAATTACATGTTTTGGTGGTCTAAACTATGTTTTGAATGAAAGCTCTTGCTTAATACATTATGGCTCAGAAAAATCATGACTTGCAAGTCTTGGTATGACGATACCAACTCAGACAAATGCCATAACAGACACAGACTAGTTCAGAAATCAGATTTTTATCAGACTTTCATGATTTAGAAATTTCAGAATGATACATGTTCAGAAAAGGCTAAAATAGGGCATAAAGAGAGCTTAGGTGGTTCCCTGAAGAAGGCGGGAGTTCAGACAACTCATTGCCTAAAACCGTGGTTTGCCGACCCGGGTATATTATTATGCGCTGACTTAAATGTCCTGTGGCGTATCAGACTCATACACTCCAACCCTTGCGGCACACTTGGGTTGGGGGCTTCCCCGCCGAGTCAATGGCAGATTCCATACAGCCCGTGGAATATTCAGACTTGTAGGGGAATACCACCTAACTCAGAAGTAAAACACAGATCATGTTTTGAAATGAACAGACAGGTTGCATGTTTTCAGAAAGTGCCCATGTGTTTTTCAGAAACAGTTTTATACATGATGTCTTGATGAAAAATTGCTTTCCCTTAATATATATATATATGTATGTTCCATTATACTACTTTTGGATTGCTTCGCGTGCCAGTACTTTTGTGCTGACCCCCCCTCCTTCCAGGTTCTGAGGCACAGTCTAGGGGTCTAGCTACTCAGTAGACATTCTCGGATTTGCAGACTTGATCTCACAGTGGTGAGCCTTCTATTATTCGGAAGGCCTAATTATGTCAGACATTATCTTATTTATTATGTTTTTGGTTTACTGGGGGCCTTGTCCCAGTTTCTTTTCAGACAGATGTTTATGTTCTTAGTAGAGATTTCGCAGACTGATGTCAGATAGTATTATTCAGAAATATTGCAGGACTTGACCATGTTTTCTGTACTCAGTTTCAATTCCGCATTTTATTATGATTATGAATGTTGTGCATGATAACCACATAGAGAATGGGTGTTCCGGGCCTTCATGGTTCGGGATGCTCGTCACGGCTAGGGCCTAGGCTCGGGTCGTGACACGAGTATCAACATCACCGGCCATATCTGAATCGGTATAACCACAAAGACTAGGCTTCCCTGTACCAAAACACAAACTCAGACTAGAAGTGCCACAAAGATATCTCATAATCCACTTCACAACATTCCAATGTTCTCTTCCCGGATTAGAAAGAAAATGACTAACAACACCAACAACATGAGCAATATCCGGTCTTGTGCAAACCATTGCATACATCAAACTACCAACAGCTGAAGCATAAGGAACTTTCTTCATATCTTCCTTCTCATTATCACTAGAAGGACACTACTTCGTGCTCAACTTGAAGTGCATAGCTAAAGGTGTACTGACAACCTTATCCTTGTCCATGTTAAACCTTCAAAGTACTTTCTGAATGTACTTCTCTTGTGATAACCACAACTTCTTGGACTTTCTGTCACAGACAATCTGCATGTCAAGAATCTGCTTTGCTGGTCCTAAGTCTTTCATAGAAAAAGACTTACTCAACTCTTGCTTCAACTTTTGAATCTTGCAAGCATTATGACCAACAACAAACATGTCATCAACATAAAGCAACACAATAATAAAGTCACCATCAGAGAATTTTTGCACAAAAACACAATGGTCTGAAGTAGTCTTCTTGAAGCCTTGCTGACTCATAAAGGAACCAAACTTCCTGTACCACTGCCTAGGAGCTTGTTTCAAACCATACAAACTCTTCTTCAATTTGGAAACATAATTCTCTTTTTCCTTGACTTCAAAACCTTCGGGTTGCTCCATATAAATTTCTTCATCTAAGTCACCATGGAGAAAAGCAGTTTTAATATCCATTTGCTCAACCTCTAAATCTAGACTTACAGCTAAGCCTAGAACCACTCAAATGGATGACATCTTTTCAACCGGAGAAAATATCTCATCAAAATCAACTCCCTTTTTCTGGTTAAATCCCTTCACAACCAATCTAGTTTTGTACCGTGGAATTAGATTACCATCTTCATGCTTCACCCGAAAAACCCACCTATTTTTCAAAGCTTTTCTGTCTTTAGGCAGCTTAACCAAATCAAAGGTATGATTATCTTGCAAAGATTTAATTTCATCTTCCATAGCATCAAACCACTTTTCTTTTTCTTCACTTTCCATGGCCTCATCAAGACTCTCAGGTTCTCCTCCGTCAGTCAAGAGTACATACTCATTGGGAGAATAACGAGATGAAGGTATTCTCTCTCTTGTAGATCATCTGAGAGAACTCTCTGGAGCATCAACAACTGGTTGCTGATCAACCATATCAACTTGCACTGGAGCATCAACAAATTTTTACTGGTCATTCTGAACATGATCATCATCTTCATTATCAACTTAATTTTCATCATCATGAAGATTTTCTTCAGGAGCAGTAGTCAAAGGAACTGGATCAACATCAACTAGGCTCTCACTACTCTGAGAATCAACCTTCTCAGCTTTGTCAAAATCTTCAATTTTTTGGTCTTCAAAGAACACAACATCGCGGCTTCTAACAAGTTTCTTCTCAATTGGATCATAGAAACGATAGCCAAATTCATCTTGACCATAACCAATGAAAATACACTGTCTAGTTTTAACATCCAACTTTGACCTTTCATCCTTAGGAACATGAACAGAAGATTTACAACCAAAGAGTCTAAGATGATCATAAGAAACATTCTTACCAGACCAAACTCTGTCAGGAACATCACCATTCAAAGAAATAGTAGGAGATAAATTGATAACATAAACAACCGTATTAAGTGCTTCTTCCCAAAAGGAATCTGGAAGCTTAGCATCTGAAAGCATACATCTAACCCTCTCAACTAGTGTTCTATTCATCCTCTCTGGTAAGCCATTCAACTGAGGAGTCTTTGGAGGAGTTTTATGATGCCGAATACCCTGCTCTCTTCAATATCTATCAAAAGGACCAATATACTTACCACCATTATCTAAACAGAGCATTTCAATTTCTTCCCTGTCTGTCTTTCAACCAAGGCTTGAAAATTCATGAACACATCAAGTACTTGATCTTTGGACTTCAAAGGAAATACCCAGAATTTGCGAGAATGATCATCAATAAAAGTCACAAAGTAAAGTGCACCACCATGAGACCTTACTTTAAAAGGATCGCACAAATCAGAATGCACCAACTCCAGCAAATCGAGCTTTCTTGAAGGCGGATGACTCTGAAAAGAAACTCTTTTCTATTTACCGGCTAAGAAATGAACACACTTCTTCAACTTTGCTTGTTTTACTACGAAAAACAAAATTTTCTTAGCCAAACTATCAATCCCCTTCTCACTTATATGACTCAACCTTCTATGCCACAACTCTGATGAAGTATCATTCTCCACCAAGTTTATCAAGCCTCTAGAAGTAGAGCTCTGAAATACGTACAAGTTAGACAACTTGTCACCTTGAGCCACAATCATCGAACCTCTAGTAAGTTTCCACTGGACAGCACCAAGGGTATTAACATAGCCCTCATCATCAAGACTTCCTACATAAATCAAATTCAGGCGAACATCTGGAGCATGCTTGACATTATTGAGAACTAGTTTGGAACCATTGTTACTTTCCAAACAAATCGTGCCAATGCCAAGTACTTTAACTTCATCATTATTGCCCATTTTCAACATCCCAAAATTACCTGGAGTATAAGAAGAAAATAATTCCTTCTTTGGCGAAACATGAGAAGTAGCACTAGAATCCACAAACCAGCTAGACTCATCGCGAACAAGATTAATGGCATTCTCACCACAAGCAACAAGAAGATTATCATTAGCAACAACAGCAACACGATTTTCATTATCACCTTCTTTATTTTGCCATCTTATATCTCTCTTATGCTTGTAACAATATTTCATGATATGCCCCTTTTTGTTGTAATAGTCACATGTAACATTCTTGAATTTGGACCTTGACTTGCTTCTACTTTTATCTCTATCATTTGAATCTCTGGACTTGTTTCTCCCCCTCTCTTCAGTAACCAAAACATCAGAGTGTGAAGATGAAGAAGATGAGGCCTGAGATCTTCTTCTCATCTCTTTATTCAAGACACCACTCTTAACATATTCCATAGTTACAATACCACCAGGAGCAGAATTAGTTAAAGAAACTCGAAGAGTTTCCCAAGAGTCAGGCAGAGTATTAAGAAGCCAAAGTCCCTGAATTTCTTCATCGAACTTTACACCCATTCCGGACAGCTGGTCAAGGACACCCTGAAAATCATTTATATGATCAAAAATAGGACTGCCCTCTTTATACCTGATATTCATCAATTGCTTAAGCAGGAACAACTTGTTATTGCCAGTCTTCGAAGCATAAATGTATTGAGCTTGTCCCACAAACTTCTAGCATGTGTCTCATTCACAATATGATTTCTAACATTATCTTCAACCCATTTTCTGATATAACCATAAACCTGTAAGTGCTCAAATTCCCAATCCTCATCTATCATAGATTCAGGTTTAGTAGATGCAAACACAGGTAAATGCATTTTCTTGACAAATAGAAGATCTTTCATCTTGCCTTTCCAAGTATGATAGTTACTACCATTCAAACATACCATCTTTCTCATATTTGCCTCCATCATTCAAATCGACAATCAACAACAACCAACGCTTTGATACCACATGTTAGGAAAGACGGGCACACAATTAAAGAGCCCGACAGGGTAGCAGCGGAAAATACCCAAGACTAAATTTTTCATTTCAACTTGAACCAAGAGGAGACAAATAAACCCAATCAAAATAGAGTAATATACAACAAACAACTCAACCAAATGAAATGAGACAAGAACAAAGGCAATCACACGAGACACAAGATTTACGTGGAAAACCCTTCAGTGTGAAGAGTAAAAAACTACGGGACCAAAACCTCCACTATAATCACCAAAGAGTTACAATATTGTCCTCCAAAATTTCCACAAAACAAGTGTCAAACAACAAGAAACAATACATAAACCACAGCACCAAACACTAGAGAAATAAAGGAGTGAAAACATAAAAAATGCAGCTACTGTTCGGGAATGAAGAACAGGAGATACAGACCACCAAATCAAGCTCTGTCAATTCCTAATCAAATATTGAGATGAGAGGAACAACCAGTCCAAAAAATCAGCTCAATTGGACAAGAAATGAAGTGGGAATCACAATTTGAAGTTGACAGCTGTGGCTGAAATTTAGGTGCGAAAATCAGCTTTGTTTTTCTCTCTTTGGCTGCTGAAAACTCTCTTTTTGTGATGGTGAATAAGACCTAAAAAGATCAATATATATGCCCCATAGTAATGGGCCTATGGGCAAAAGTGAGTTGGTCCAAATTGGGCTTCATGTATCCACATAGGAAGGGAAAAAGACCCAATAACCCAATAATTTGACCCCTAGCCTCCCATCAGCGCATACATTGTCTTTTTTGGTCTAAACTCCCATCGTTTTCATGAACTATTATTCCATCGGATACATGTT
The DNA here is from genome assembly GCA_030864215.1 of Capsicum pubescens. Lineage (NCBI taxonomy): Eukaryota > Viridiplantae > Streptophyta > Magnoliopsida > Solanales > Solanaceae > Capsicum > Capsicum pubescens. The sequence continues at coordinate 300,495,838 of CM061542.1, read as the reverse complement.
ACCGAATCTCAATTATTCCATCGAGTATATGTTACTTTCTACCAACACATATATCGAGTAACTTTGCCCATTAAGACTTACGAGATGAAAAGAAATCACGTAGAAATTACCTTGTCTTTTTTGTCTCTATTGCAATTTGAGCTCTAGCCTCATGTCATTTTCATCCTCTTCATTGAAAGTTTCAACACACACTAAGATATAAATCTTCTATAACCAATCATCTTGACCTAGATAAACAAGTCATCATACAACGATCCACATTGATCATTCACAGAACTTGTACTTTTATTCTTTCATATATAACTATTTATTTATTTAATGACCACGACTCGACAGTACAACTGTTGCGAATAAATTCCACCACGATAATAATATTGCGGTAATAAAGAGTAATAATTACGACAATGGTAATACGGTTAAACAACAAGAACAATAATGACACCAAGATTTTTACGTGGAAACCCAATGAGGGAAAAACCACGGGCCAAGAGGAGCAACTGATATCTCTGTAGTAAGGAATTTTACTTCGTAGTCACAAGTACAATACTCAAAGTGACTACTATACACTCAAAATAAATCTCACTTTTGATTTTTCACCTCACTATAATATCGCTCACACTCTCTATTTTTCCTCACAGACTAAACTCTCTGTGATGCCTCACTCTATTTTTCTTTTTCTCTTTGTTGGTGTATTTGAATGAGCTGAAGTTGCCTCTATTTATAGGGAAAAATCTACTCAAGTTGATGTAAGAAATGACATCAAAACCCAACAAGAATGGTACACCTTGCTTGCCTTTCCTAGCCAAGAAAGGACAATTCGCCCAAAGGCCAATTGACAAAGGTTGCATAATGAATAATGGGGATGAATCCCCACAAATCTCCCCCTCCAGTTTCATGCACCTGAATGAGGTATCCTCATTCTTCTCAGAGAGAGCTTATGCTGATAAGTTCTTTGCACAACTCGAACTTGTCTCGTGATACCACCTTGGTCAGCATATCCGAAGGATTCTCACTTGTAGGGATTTTCATGATCAGTATAGATTTGTCCTCTATCTTTTGTCGAATCCAGTGATATCTCACATTGATATGCTTCGTTCTTCCATGATACATGGTGTTTCTGCTTAAGTTTATTGCACTTTGACTATCACAATAAACAACGTACTCCTTTTGATGCAATCCAAGTTCTTGAAGAAACCGTTTCAGCCATACCATCTCCTTGCCAGCTTCAGTAGCTGCAATATACTCTGCTTCTGTAATGCCCCGTAGAAAGTCGTGCGTGTATAGGTTCTTGGTAGCAAGCATAATGAATTAAGACTAGAATTTTTTTTTCTAAGTGCCGAAGAGACTTAGTCTCATTTTAGCTCATAATCTTCGGGGATTTTATTTTCAACCTTCCCGACCTACGATTTTAGATTTTCTTGTTGCGTTGCGATGGGGCAAGGTCGTAGTACATCTCAGATGAGTTTCGGGATTTTTAGACGAGCCTAAGGGCATGTTTGGTATTCAATTCCAGTAGCTCAGGGCGATAAGGGGCGTCGCCTGGGTACCCTGCCGCTCTAAGGCGGGCGCCGCCCGAGTAATCGCACTGCTCTAAGGCGGGCGACGCCCGGGGTAGCCCGGTGCTCCAGGAGGGGCGCCACCCAGTGTATCGCACCAGGCCAAAACTCAGCATCCTATTCCTTCTTATTAAGGGCATTTTAGTACTTCTCCAATCCCCTATCATCTCTAACACGGGATTTAATCCCAAGAACACCAAAATAGATGTATTTTCATCAAAATCTCTCAAGAAACTCCATAAGGGTTTCAAAATAAAAACCCTCATAACTCAAGATTCAACCATAAGTTTTCAAAATAAATTGGAGATTTGGAATCCCCAAGTCGTGGACATCAAGAAACTCCCTTTTGAATTTCTAAATAGAGGTACGCGGGGTTTTCCTAAATTCTCATGGGCATAGAAATCATGCTTTAAGAAAGGGCTTTTTGAATTTATGTACATACTCATGTTTTAGAAGCTTTAGTGACATTGTTTTGGCCTTTTGGCCTTCCCCAAAGTGATTTGAAAGTTATATATATATGTATGTATGTGTTTAAGTCTTGAAATATTAATTGAGAGCATGACTTACATAAAATCCCTCTCTTGATGTGACTTTTTTCATGTTTCACATGATATGGATTGTATTGAAGAACATGATATGAAATATTTGGATTTTTGCTATGACTTGAATACGATTTTGAAAACGAAAGAGAGGGTTGAGCATGTTGCTAAATGTTGAAAATACATGTAATGAAAGAGTGCACGGTTTTTTCCAAAAGGTACATGACCACCATATGTTTGAAAAATGTTGCATAGTTTTTGGTTTATGTTTCGGAACATGAAATCTTTTACACTATTTGCATGTGGGTGGTCTGAACTATGTTTTAATGAAAGATTATGCTTAATGCATTATGGCTCAAAATTGTGACTTGCAAGTCTTGGTATGACGATACCAAAATAGACAATGCCATAACAGACTTAGACAGACGTAGAAATCAGATTTTTCATGGCATGAGACTTCAGAATGATGCATGTTCAGAAAAGGCTAAAATTGGGCATAAAGAGATGTTAGGTGGTTCCCCGAAGAAGGCATGAGTTCAGACAACTCATTGCCCGAAACCGTGATTTGCCGATCCGGGTTATTATGTCCCCTAGAGGGATTTTACGCTGGCCTAGTGCCTGTGGCGTATTAGACTCAGACACTCCAACCCTTGCGGCATACTTGGGTTGGGGGCTTCCCCGCCGAGTCAATGACGGATTCCATACAGCCCATGGCATTTTAGACTTGTAGGGGTGTACCACCTAACTCAGAAGTAATACGAAGATCAGAAATTATTTTTGATAAGAATATCTCAGAATGTTCAAAATGATGCCCATGTGTTTTCGAAAACTATAATATGCATGAAGTGTTGTTAAATTGCTCTCATCTATTTTATATATATGAATACTCTATTTTGGATTGCTTCACGTGCCAGTACTTTTGTATTGACCCCCCTCCTTCCAGGATCTGAGGCACAGACTAGGGGTTCTGACAAACAGTAGATTTCGTCGGATAGAAGTGCAGATTCTAATTGGTGAGCCTTCTATGTTCCAGAAGGCCCGTTATTATCAGACATTACTATTGATTATGGTTTTGGTCTACTGGGGGGGCCTTGTCCCAGTTTTTCAGATAGTTTTGTTTAGTTATAGTAGAGGTTTCGCAGACTGAGTCAGACACTATTATCCAGTTATCTTTATTGGATTTCAGTTTTCATTATTATGATTAAATTCAGATTGACCATGTTCCCGTATTAAATTTCTATTTCCGCACCTTTTTTTATTATATGAATGTTGTGCATGATTACCAGATAGAGAGGGGTATTTCCAGGCCTTCATGGTCCAGGAATGCTCATCACAGCCAGGGCCCCAGTTCGGATCGTGACAAACTTGGTATCAGAGCACGGTTCATGGTCCCAGGGTGTCTGCGGAATTGTATCGGGTAGAGTCTTGTTTATGGGTGTGTAGCGCACCACACTTATAAGTGGGAGGCTACTAGGCGTTTAGGAAATATTTTCCTTCTTTGTGATTTAGTTTGTGCTTCAGAGTCTAATCTGTTCCTAATCAGTGATCTCTTGTCTTACAGAAATAACAATCATGCCTTCTCGTCGCAATGCTAATTAGAGTGCCCAGAATGATGAAGTCCGTCCCACTCATGTGATGAGGAAACGTAATAGAGTGCACACTCCAGAACCTGTTCCTACTCCGGAAGTCCCTCCAGTTCTGACCAGTCCCCCTCGGGCTCCACAGATCAATGTTAACCGTACCCCAACTACTCAGAGGGAAATTTCAAATGCAGAATTCAGAAAGTCTATTCAGGCTAATCAGGATCAACGATCGGATCAGGCTCTACGATCGAAAGATGTTGGGTCTGCATCGGTTACACCTGAAGCTACTAGGATGGGCCAGTTCATGAGAATGAACCCGCCCAAATTCTCTGGCACTAAGGTAGAGGAGGACCCGCAGGAGTTCGTAGATGAAATGGAGAAAATTTTCAAAGTAATGCATGTGAATCAGATGGAAGGTGTTGAATTGGCAGCCTACCATCTTAAGGATGTAGCGAACCACTGGTACAATGAGTGGGAGGATACAAAGGGTGACAGTGCTGAGCCCACAGTGTGGGACGAGTTCGTGGAAGCTTTTCTTGACCGATTCTTTCCTCTGGAGATGAGGGAATCTAAAGCAGAGGAGTTCATGAACCTCAAGCAGGGTAAGATGAGCGTGCAAGAGTACACTCTAAAGTTTAATCAGCTGGCCCGTTATGCTCCTGAGAAGACAGGTAGTATAAGGGCCCGAATGAGGAAGTTTGCATCCGGCCTTTCGGATGATCTGGTGCTTGAGTGTCAGAGAGCCATGCTGAAAAGGGATATGGACTTTGCTAGGCTGTCATTTCATATGCAATAAGTAGAGGAAAAGAAAAAGAAGATTGCTGAATCTAAGGAGAAGGAAAGACAGGCAAAGAGAGCCAAGACAGCGGACCAGAATCACAGTCAGCCGTAGAGTGGAAATTGGGGCAGCAAATGGTAAAAGAAGAAGTTTTGGGGCAAGGCACAGTCCGCAGGCAACGCCCCAGCGCCCAGACCACCAGATGACAGAAGATCTCAGAGTTTTCAAACTAATCATGGATCCAGAGCACAGGATACCCAGTCACAGGATACCCAGTCACAGGGCAGTGTAGCTCAGCAATATCGTCCTTTTCCGCGGTGTGAGACTTGTGGTAGAAATCATTCTGGGAGTTGTCAATTGGGCACACTTGCATGTTACTTATGTGGTCAGCCGGGTCACTTTTAGAGGGATTTTCCGTCGGATAGGAGCAATGTTGGTGGTGCCAAATCTCAGGCTAATTCTTTCGCACTGCCACCGCCTAAAAAAGGCACCACATCAGCTACTGGGAGCGGTCGCAACTGGTTATATGCTTTGACCAAACGCCAGGAGGCGCAACCCTCACCAGATGTTGTCACAGGTACGTTACAAAATTTTTTCCGTGATGTATATGTGTTAATTAATTTTGGGTCTACCTTATCTTATGTGACCCCGTATGTAGCAGTTGGTTTTGGGTTTGAGCCCGATGTGATTTCTGAACCTTTCTCTGTTTCCACTACGGTGGGTGATTTCTGTGGTGGCTAGGAGAGTATATAAAAATTGTGTGGTGTCTATTCTTAATAGGGATACTATGGCAGACCTCATAGAACTTGATATGGTTGCTTTTGATGCTATTCTAGGGATGTACTGGCTCCATTCGTGTTATGCCACACTAAATTGTAGAACCCGAAGAGTCACTTTCTCTTTCCCGAATGAACCAGTTATAGAGTGGGAAGGTCATTCTTTAGCACCCGGAGGGAAATTTATATCCTACCTCAGAGCCCGTAATCCTATCTTTAAGGGTTGTCTGTATCATCTTATTCGGGTTAAAGATTCTAGTGCCGAAAGCCTTTCTCTTCAGTCTGTCCCTATGGTAAGCGAATTTCCAGAAGTCTTTCCAGATGATCTCCCAGGAATACCACCTGATAGGGAGATAGATTTTGGCATTGATTTACTGCCAGATACCCGCCCTATTTCTATTCCGCAATATAGAATGGATCCAGCAGAGTTGAAAGAATTGAAAGAACAGCTAGCAGATCTTTTAGACAAACGCTTTATCCGTCCTAGTGTTTCTCCATGGGGTGCACCTGTGCTTTTCGTGCGAAAGAAAGATGGTTCCCTGCGTATGTGCATAGATTACCGCCAGTTGAATAAGGTCACTGTCAAAAATAAATATCCTCTTCATAGAATTGATGACCTTTTTGACCAGCTTCAGGGTGCTAAGTGTTTTTCAAAAATAGATCTTCGTTCGGGATACCACCAGTTGAAAGTTAGAGAGTCAGACATTCCCAAAACAACTTTCTGAACCAGATATGGTCACTATGAATTCTTAGTCATGTCCATCGGATTGACTAATTCCCCCGCAGCCTTCATGGATCTAATGAACAGGGTATTCCGTCAGTTCCTGAATCTGTTTGTCATAGTATTTATCGATGACATCTTGGTTTACTCTAAGAGTGAGGAGGATCATTCCAATCACCTCCGAATTATTCTTCAGACCCTCAAAGATCATAGATTGTATGCGAAATTCTCCAAGTGTGAATTCTGGATGAACGCTATTGCGTTCTTGGGGCACATTGTGTCTAGTGAGGGAAAAAAGGTCGAGGCAGTGAGAAAATGGCCCAGACCCACGACTCGAACCGACATTCGAAGCTTCTTAGGTTTGACAGGGTATTATTGCAGATTTGTAGAGAGTTTTTCTTCTATAGCTGCTCCACTCACTAAGTTGACATAGAAAAAGGTGAAATTTGTGTGGTCAGACTCTTGTGAGAACAGTTTTGAGAAATTGAAAGACAAGTTGTCACGACCCGAGCCGGGGCCCTGGCCGTAACGAGCATCCCGAGCCATGGAGGCCCAGGCACCCTTCTATAATCTAGTATTGATGCACAATATTCATATAATATAAGAAAGTTTGCTGAAAAACATAGTAAGACGGAACCATGGTCAATCTCTTAACACTTAAATAATTTGAAAAAATAAATAAATTGTCAGAATTCAAAACACGTGACACTCGTCTGCGAAATCTCTAACATTACACAATCCAACATATGTCTAAAAAAAAACTGGGACAAGGCCCCCTATTAGACCATGAGTCAATACAAATAACAATATTTAAATAAGCCCGACCTTTCGGAATAGAGAAGGCTCATCAACTGCACATTTCTGACAAGTCGATCTACTACTTAACAGGACCCCAGGACTATGTCTCAGAACCTGAGATGGAGGGGGGGGGGGTCAATACATATGTACTGGTACGTGAAACAACTCAAAATAACATGTATTTATTCAAAATAGATGAGAGCATTTCATAAAGTCAACAATCATAATACATCAGTAAAAATACATGGGCATATTTAATAGAGTTCAAATCAATTCTTGGCAACCTTGACTCACTCTTTAATTCTTCTTCTAAGCTAGTTGATACACCCTACAAATTTGAAATTCCACGGGCTATATGGAACCCGCCCTTGACTCGGCGACCAAGCCTCCAATCCAAGTAGCCGCCAGGATTTGGAGATGGTGATACCCCCCATGTGAGCACACCGCAGGAATCCCCCATGTGAGATGTCCTAATTACTTTATTATCCTCCATGTAGGATACAATATCATAAGACCCGTATTGGCAACTACGGTTTCCAGTGATGAGCCCTTACACTCAAACACCTTCTTCGGGTAACCTACTAGCTCTCTTAAGCCCAATTTTTAGTTCTTTAAAACAAACATGCTTCATACTTTCAAAACATTCAATACTTATCTTGTTACGGGCACATAATCACCGGGTATCGTCATACCCTGACTTGCAAGTCAATATCATATCCATTCCATACCCCATCATATTCAAAACATACACATGACCACCCAAGGTTCATAACATCACAATAAAATCATCACTTTGAAATCGGAAGAACACTTAGGTATTCCAACCTCTCTTGGCAAGATTCAAAATATGTGGTGGTCATGTCAATTTGTTTAATCACATGCAATTCTTTCTCTTTAATGTAAGAATATAGCTATAACAAGAAAATCCCTCTCATGAAATACAAAACCATGTCAAACACTATGAAATTGAGAAGATCACTTTCAAATTTTAAGACATGAATCTCAATTCATTTGTAATGATTATATAAGCTTTGCTTTGCAACAAGAGAGGGAATTCATATTCATGCTCTCAATAAATATTAAAATACACGACATCATATATACATCTAGTCATAATTCAATTTCCATGATAAATGATTCAAGACAACTATTTTTTTTCATCAAAACAGTCCCATGATTCATACTTTTCGAAAATCATATCAAAACTTCATATAAATCATAATTGGGGATCTTAAATCTTGATAAAACATTTAAAATTATGCCTAAGATTTTTAGAGTAGTCCCACATACCTTAGATTATAAAATTTGAAAGATAGAACCTAGATCTTGATAGATGAAACTCGAATCTTGATCCGTTTCTTGAAATTCTTGGTCTTGGTGGTGAGTTCTTGTTCTTTGGGGAGGAGTTCTTGAGATAATTTCAGAGAAAAATGAGAGATTTTGGTCTTTGGATGGTTAAATCCCGTGTTTATGGGTGAGCGAAGATGACTAAAATATCCCTAAGGAAACAAACAAAGTCTCAGCAGTCCCTTAGTTGATAGGCTGATATGCTGAAGTAAATCGGGCATAACGTTTTACTCCGATGTTGGATTTTGACGAAATCAGTTGCGTTGGAAAAAAGACTCAAAGACATTTAATTTTATATATATAATCCATCCCAGTTCATTTCATACAGCAAGTTATGATCGTTGGAAGTTGACCCTGAAACTGTGGCCTGAACTGCGCCCAATCTGCGCCCAATCTGCTGGAGCAGATGTAAGGCAGTTCAAACCAGTGTGATATGCCCCCGAACTGCATCAATATGATGGAGCAGATGTAAGGAAGATTAAACCAGGGTATTATGCCCCGAATTGCGTCGAAACTGCTTCAAATCTGCTGAAGCAGTTGCAAAGCAGATAAAACCAGATTGGATGGTATACTCCAGTTTGTAAAGCCATAAATCCTAGCTCGGGTATAGGATTTAGGTGAGATAGGTATCATTGGAAATATAATTCAAGGATATTTCATTTGATATATAGTAGGCCACCCAGTTCATCAAATACAAGGATTTATGGTCGCTTGAAGTTGACCCAAGTTTCGGCGCTCACTAAAACTCGAACGATACGAAAGCTTTCAACTCGTCCTTGAGTTAGGGGACCTCTAAGATCTCAATTCATGCTCGAATAGGCACCAACACTACATAATTGATTACCATGCCAAATTTTCATATGATTAATGGCTTTTGGATCATCTATGTATAGACTGGCGGTTTTCGTTCTAGCCCGAAATGCGGGCTGATCCAAACGTAAAAAGTGATTTAGAATGAAATTGGGTGAAAATTACCACCGTCAATCAACTAACATTTTTCCATAATATCACTTAGAATCAACATTTGTTAAAGTTTTTGAATTTGGAATGTGAAAATCTTCTCCAAAATGTTAAAAGTTTTGGTAAAGTATTGGTTGTGTTTGCTGATCGTTTAAGGAAATGGGAAAGTAAAGAGTTTGAGGAAGGAAATGAGAAAGTGAAGAATCCAACTTAGTGGACTGTGGGTCCCACCGAAATAATTACGCATGTATTACACTCCCAAGCTTTGGGCTGAAAATATCTACCACGTAGGCAGGCAAGGGGGTAAATAATACACTTTTATTTAGTTAGGGGGTAATAGGACCCCCTGAAGTTGAGGTGTGTCACAGCCCTTTCGACTATAGTTCGGGGGGGTAACAGGCTATTTTATCTTACAATATTTACATCATACTAACACCACCACCCCCTCAAATTGATGCTAGTAGATCAAGAAGCATCAATTTACCGACTAAAAACTATGTCGTTGTCGTGCCGTTGATTTTGTAAATGTATCAGCTATTTGAAGATCACTGGACACGTGCGGAAGAGTAATGACACCTTTTTCTACAACTTTTCGTATATAATGACAGTCCACTTCGATGTGTTTGATCCGCTCATGATAAACCGGATTAGTAGCAATCTGAATAGTACTTGTATTGTCGGCATGGAGAGGAGTAGGATTAGATTGACGAAATCCAATCTCATCAAGTAATCCACGAAGCCACACAATCTCGGAGCAAGCAGTAGACATTACTTGATATTCAGCCTCTGTTGAAGATTTTGACACGCAGTCTTGCTTCTTACTCTTCCAAGATATCAAAGACTCTCCAAGAAACATGCACCAACTAGTAACCGAACGACGAGTGTCAGAACATCCTGCCCAATCAGAATCACTAAGTGCATTATGACGAATAGGCGAACCACTAGGAAAGAATAATCCACGAGTAGATGTTCCTAGGAGATATCGAATGATGCGACAGAAAGACACCAAATGAAGATGACGGGGAGCTTGCATGAACTGACTAACTTGTTGAACTGCAAAAGATATATCAGGCCTGGTAATAGTAAGGTAATTTAAGCTCCCAACTAATTGTCGAAATATAGTTGGATCAGGAAGAAGATCGCCTTCCTCCCAGGGATACTTTACATTCAATTCTAATGGAGTATCTACAGAGGAGGAATCCTTAAGACCTGCCAAAGAAATCAAATGTTGAGTATATTTGTGTTGATTTATAAAACCCCCGGATGAATCATGATGAACTTCCAAACCCAAGAAATATGTAAGAGTACCAAGATCTTTCATATGAAAAGAATCCTTAAGTTGCTGTTACAGGCTAGTGATTAGTAAAGAATCAGTTCCTGTAATAATAATGTCATCTACATATACCAAAAGAAGAACACAAGTTGTGGATGTTTTCTGAAGAAACAAAGATGAGTCATATTTGCTCTGCTCAAAAGAGAATTATAGCAAAGTAGACCGAGATTTTTCAAACCAAGCTCTGGGAGCTTGTTTTAATCCATACAAAGATCGCTTCAACAAGCATACATCTGATGTAGGCAATGAAAACAAACCTGGTGTAGGTTTCATATAAATATCCTCTTTGAGATTACCATGAAGAAAAGCATTTTTGACATCCATTTGATGAAGAGTCCAGTTTTGTGAAGTAGCAATGACAATAATAGTTCGCACCGTCGTCATTTTTACTACCGGTGAAAAAGTCATTTCATAGTTCACACCATACTCCTGTTTGTTACCAAGAACAACCAACCGAGCTTTGTATCGATCAAGAGTTCCATTATAATGAAGTTTAATTGAATAAACCCATTTACATCCAATTAGATGGACATTTGAAGGGCATGAAACAATATCCCATGTGTCATTTTCTTTAAGAGCCACAAAATCTTCCTCCATTGCCTTTTGCCAATATTCATGCTTGGAAGCTTGTGAGTAACAAGTTGGAACAAAAATGGTGGATAAAGCAGATGAAAATCCATACCAATTAGGAGTACGAGATACTCTCGTAGATCGTCGAGTGGGCTCAAGAGGAGCAGGCTTTAAAGAATTCTCAGATTCTAGTTGTGGAGCAGGTTCAGGTGGCGGATCAGTATCAGGAGTGGGTAAAGTTGGCCGCCGATGTTCGTACACATATCCGAGTTTGAACCTCTTAGAAGAAGATGAAAAATCCTCAAAATTAGGAAGAAGAAGAGAAGCAGGAGATGACTCAATGTGAGTAGGAAAAAAATACTGATTCTCAAAGAAAACAACATTTCTAGACACATGAAATTTATTAGAACATGGATCATAACAGATAAAACCTTTATGTGAAGTACTATAACCCATAAAAACACCTTTAGTAAACTGAGCACAAAGTTTATTACGCTGAGAAGGAGGAAGATGCACAAAACAAATACAACCAAATGTATGAAAATTATCATAGCTTGGATTTTTGTGATAAAGACGAAAATATGGAGATTCAAGATTTAAGACTTTAGATGGTAGTCTATTAATTAAGTAAACAGCAGTAGACAAAGATTTCACCCAATACTTAGATGGAACAGAGGACTCAATCAATAAAGTACGAGTGATATCTAAAAGTTGATGATTTTTACGTTCAGCAACCCCATTTTGTTATGAAGTATATAGACAGGAGCGTTGTGAGACATTCCTTTTTCAAGAATTTTTTTTTTGAACTCATAAGGCATATGTTCTCCACCAGAATCAGATCTTAATAATTTGATGCAAGTAGAAAATTGAATCTCAATATAGGCCAAAAATGTCTTGAATATGAAAAATACCTCAGATTTGGAACGAAGAAAATATACCCACGTAAATCGACTATAATCATCTATAAATGTCACAAAGTACTTGAAATGAGCATGAGAAACAATTTGTGAAATGCCCCAAACATCACTATGAATGACATCAAAACACTTTGTAGCATGACTACCAAAATTAGGAAAAGGAAGAATTTTACTCTTGCCTAATTTACAAGTAGAACAATCAAATAAAGCAGTGAAAATTGATTTTTGTTCCCCAATAAACTCGAATTTGATAAATGAGATAACACAATAGAATTTGGATGTCCTAAGAGCTTATGCCATACCTCAGTCTTACTAGGTGTAGAAGTACATGCAAATGATAGAACATGAGGAATGAAAAAGTGTATAGGAAACAATCATCTAACTTTAGCCCCCTTTGCAATTATCGTCCCCGACACCTGATCCTGCACAAGACAACCATTACGAGAAAAATTCATATCACAATTGTTATCTACCAATTGTCCAACTGAAATAAGACTAGTGGAGAGCTTTGATGACACAAAAACATTGTTGAAAGTTTTAGTAATATCCCCAACCTTGGTAATGGGTAAATTACTACCATTGGAAACTTGAATTTTTGATGGACCATGGTACTTACGAACATTTTTTAACATACTAGATAAGATGGTCATATGACTAGAAGCTCTAGAATCAACAATTCAAAAATTAGATGCAAGATCATTACGTTGTAGCCCTAAAGCTGAAAAAGCTGACATGATCATTTGTCTTACCATTTCAGGAGTAAGAACTTGTCCTGAAGATGAGTTCTCAGTAGTGAAACCATTTTTCCTAGCTTGAAAAGAATTAACCTTACAGTTTTGAGGGCGTGTGAGACACTCTATGATAATGTTTCCTTGTTGTTTGCAATAATTACAAAACTTCCTGCCACAATTGCTAGCAATATAACCATATCCCTTGCAACTGCAGCATTGAGTTCTAGCCATATTCCTACCCTTTCTTTTACCTTGGTTAGCAAATGCAACGACAATAGCATCAACTTGAAAGCATTTTGTGTGATAAAATGTTGCTTTTCACGAAATAATTCCCTAAAACAAACACCAAGGAGGGAGACGGGTCACGATTCATCAAGTGGGAGCGAACACTCTCAAACTCAGAGCGTAACTTCATCAAAAATTAATCTCGCTTGCTTTGCTCATGAACTTGTTGAATTACAGAGAGAGATTTGGCAGGTATTTTGGCATAAACAATATCTGTAAATTCAGCCGATAAGTTCTGAAATCCAGAAAAATAATCCTGAACAGAAAGACCTCCTTGAGTAATTAGCAATTTCATACTCTAAGTGAAAGCGTCGGGCACTATTATCTTGGTTGTAAACCCTTTGTAAATAATCCCACATGGATTTAGCTATCTTGTAAGGCTTGAGATTAAGAATAATAAGAGGGTCAATTGACCCTAAAAGCCATGTCATCACCCGAGCATCTTTAATCTTCTATTCACCTAACTTTGTAGGATCAGTAGGAGCAGGATCGACTTCATCTATATGGCCCCATATTTCTTTTCCAGTGACAAATAACTAAAACTGAAACTCCCATGACAAAAAATTCTTTCCAGTGAAACGAACACTGAATGGTTCATACTGATATGAAGTCATATTTATGAAAACTAGAAACACTGACTCAAAAAGAATAACTAAAATGACCAAGATCAAAGTCCAAGGTATTAATTGCCGAGGAACAATCAACAAAAACCGAAATTTTCCAAAAAGACTGCAAGGAACACAAATGAACTCTATGAAACAAGACAGCCAAGAGAAGGCTCTGATACCATGTCAATTTTCTGCTGAATGCCTCTCAATATTGAGAATCTTTTCATTAAATAGAAGATATTCAATGATTACATCCCTAATGATTTGTCTTCCAAACCCTAAAGAACAACTTACAACTTTTCTATCCCTCTAAATCCGTTATTCTATCCCACCAAATCTGCTCTACTAAAGCCACTATTATTTTCTTTAATTACTAAATCATATGTAATTACGCTAATACACAACAATATATAGTTACATTAATATATACAATATTTACATCATGCTAACACCTGCTTCAATCCATAAAGACTCTTATTCAGTTTACAGACCATGTGTTTCTTTTTAGTTACTTTAAATCCTTCTGGCTGGTCCATATAGATTTCTTCTTCTAAATATCCGTGAAGAAATACAGTTTTCATATCCAACTGCTCCACTTCAAGATCTAGGCTAGCTACTAAGCTCAAAATGGTTTGAATAGAAGTCATTTTGACAACAGGTGAGTAGGTTTCATCAAAATCAATACCTTTTTTCTGTTCGAAGTCTTTTACCACCAATTGAGCTTTATATCTGACCAGTTTTCCATTTCCATCTTTCTTGAGTTTAAAAACCCACCTGCACTTACGTGGACTTTTACCTTTTGGAAGTTCAACCAGCTTGTACATGTTATTTTGCCGTAGAGATTCCATCTCTTCTTGTATGGATTTCATTCACTTGTTCTTTTCTGGATGGACCAATACCTCCTTTAGACTTTCTGGTTCCCCCTCATCATTGATGAGGACATACTCTGAGGAAGAAATCTTAAATGACTCTACCCTTTGCCTTTCGGGCCTCCTCAAAGATTGAGATTGTTGTTCTTCTTGAGTAGGGTACTCCACCTGCTCAGCATCAGGTTGCTCCCCCTCTTCGGCATAATCATGAGGTTGCTCCCCCTCTTTGGCATAATCATGAGGTTGCTCCCCCTCTTCGGCATAATCATGAGGTTGCTCCCCCTGCTTGACAACCTCATCAGCTGTACTTTCTGCACTTCTGGGATGGTCAAAAGTAGAAGGAATGGTGATAACATTAGGAACTACACCATTCTATTTCTTGACCTTCTCTAATACATCATCAACAATTTCAACTTCATTTTCTCGAAAGACTACATCTCTGCTTCTGATGACCTTCTTCTTTATAGGATCCCACAATCTGTACCCAAATTCTTCATCTCCATATTTGATGAATATGCAGGGAACTGATTTATCATCTAGTTTTGTTCTCTGCTCCATTGGTACATATGCAAAAGCTCTGCAACCGAACACCTTCAGATGAGAGTAGGACACCTCTTTGTTGGTCCAAACTCTCTCTCTGGGATGTCAAAATCCAATGGAACTGATGGACTACGATTGATCAGGTAGCAGGCCGCCTGAACTGCTTCACTCCAGAATGACTTAGGCAGTTTAGCCATTCTGAGCATGTTTCTCACCTTCTGAATAATGGTGTGATTCATCCGCTCAGCTACACCATTGTGTTGTGGGGTGTCAGGAAATGTCTTCTCATGTCTGATCTCGTAACCTGAGCAATACTCTTCAAATTCCCTTGAAGTGTACTCACCTCCATTGTCAGCGTGGAGACGCTTTAGCTTTTGACCCGTCTACCTTTCCACCAGAGTATGAAACTTCTGGAATACTTGAAATACCTGATCTTTGGTTTCAAGATATAAACCCATAATTTTCATGAAGCATCATCAATAAAAGTAACAAAATATTTGTTACCGCCCATCGATTCTACCTCTATTGGACCACAAACATCAGAATATACCAGATCAAGTATATTCAATTTTCTTTCAAACAATGTCTGAAATGAGACTCTATGTTGCTTACCGAATAAGCAGTAGTCACATGATTTTGCCATAGTACCTTTGGAAAAGAGATGAGTAATTTCTTAGCAAGGATTTCTAATCTTTTCTCGCTCATATGACCCATTCTTTTGTGCCAATAATCTGCAGAAATCTCATCTCGAACTGCATTCAATTCACCTCAGCAAATTTCTGTATTTGTCCTGTACAACATGCCACGAGCAACTCCTTTTGCAATCACCAATGCTCCCTTGGTGAGTCTGCATTTTTTATTTGTAAAATATTTCTCGTATCCATCTCGATCCAAGGCAATTCCAGATATCAAGTTCAACTGCAACTCAGGTGCATGGCGCACATCTTTTAGAACCAATGTGCATCCGACATTAGTCTTGATACTAATGTCTCCGATATCTACGATCTTTGAATAACCGAGTTACCCATTTTCACAGTGCCGAAATCACCTACTACATACTTGCAGAAAAATCCCTTACCGGTGTAGCATGGTAAGATGCTGTTATGTCAACCACCCATTCCGACTCTGTCCCTGCCAAGTGCATGCACTCCTCTTCCTCATTTATGAAAAGAACAACATCATCATTGTTTTGCACCGTGGCAGCAGTGTTGTCGTCATTCTTCTGGCAACTACTTTCACCTTTGCCTCCTTTTCGAGTTGGACAATCTCTTTTGAAGTGACCTGGTTGATTGCAATTGTAGCAATTTTTGGCTTTTGATTTGGATCAGACCTTGGACTTTCACGACCTTCGATTGTATCATAGCTATTTGAACTCCTTTAGTGACTTCTGCCTCTACTTTCAGTGATGAGAGTCTGTCTATGATTTTCAGGCTTCTTTCTCATCTTCTCGTTGAGTAAAAGAGCTGATGTGACATCTTTCAGCTCAATAGAGTCCTTACCATGTAAAATGATTTTTGCCAAAGTATCATAAGAAGATGGCAACGAGTTCAAGAGTATGATGGCTTTATCTTCCTCCTCGATCTTTACACCGAGGTTAGCCAACTGCGTGATCAGTCCATTAAGCACATTTAAATGTGACAAGAAATTTGTACCTTCACCCATATGTAGGGCGTACAACTGCTTCTTTAGGTACAATTTATTTGTCAATGTTTTGGACATGTAGAGATTTTCTAACTTTGTCCAAATACCATATGCACTATCTTTGTCAATGATGTTATTGACCACATCATCTGTTCAGTGCAACCTGATTACACTAGCAGCCTTTTCATCCATTTCTTCCCAATCTTCTAATTTCATGGATTCGGGCTTTTTGAATTCGCCACTTAGTGCCTAGTGTAATCCTTGTTGGATGAGTAGATCCCTCATCCTCCTCTTCCATGTTGAGAAAACTCCATCACCGTTGAATTTTGCTACCTCGTACTTTACTCTGAACATTTTATTTTGACCGAGTATAGTACCACCAACCGCAAATATTTTTTTGTGAATGAGCAGAACCTGCGCTCTGATACTAGTTGTTGGGAATAAATCCTGCCACAATAATAATATTGTGGTAATAAAGAGTAATAATTACGACAACGGTAATACGGTTAAACAACAAGAACAATAAGAGCGATAATGACACCAAGATTTTTACGTCGAAACCCAATGAGGGAAAAACCATGGGCCAAGAGGAGCAACTGATATCTCTGTAGTAAGAAATTTTACACCGTAGTCAGTAGTCACAAGTACAATACTCAAAGTGACTATTACACATTCAAAAGAAATATCTCTTTTGATTTTTCTACCTCACTACAATATCGCTCACACTCTCTATTTTTCCTCACAGACTAAACTCTCTGTGATACCTCACTCTATTTTTCTTTCTCGCTTTGTTGGTGCATTTGAATGAGCTGAAGTTGCCTCTATTTATAGGCAAAAATCTGCCCAAGTTGATGTAAGCAATGACATAAAAACCCAACAAGAATGGTACTCCTTGCTTGCCTTTCCTAGCCAAGAAAGGCCATTTTGCCAAAGGCCAATTGATAAGGGCTGCAAAATGAATAATGGGGCTGGATCCCCACAACAACACGTGCAATGCACGTGCCCAGAAACTAGTGTCACAAAAAGAAATAGCTACACACCTGTAAAAGTTTGCATTTAAGTGACCAAGCATAGTTTTCAACTAAGTTGCTCGGACTCTTCAAAAATGTCTACGGGTGCATGTCGGATCCTTCAAAAATAGTGTATTTTTGAAGGATCCAACACTGGTGCGACAACATTTTTGGAGAGTCCGAGCAACTTAGGTTTTTAACACCAATGGCATATATAATGATGTATTTTTGAAGGATCCTACACGGGTGCGACAACATTTTTGGAGAGTCCGAGCAACTTAGGTTTTCAACAACAAATGATATATACTCAAACAGGCGTGCCAATTTTTCAAACCTAGATGATGTGATAGAGGACTTTGTCAAAGTCATTCAACTTATGTTTAAACAATTTGATAATTTTTGGTAGTAATAGTGAAATGAAGACACCTTCCAAACACTTAGTCCATTTTTTTTCTTAATCAAATCAAGTTTTTATAGAACTTTGCATTATTATAATTCACGTTATTGACTATGGAATGCAATCTCTTTCAATTCAATAGTATAAGCCTAAACCAACCCCATGAATCTTAATATTTGACAATCTAGGATATTGTTCATCATCTTGAAATCATGTGGTTAAAGACAGTTTTCCTTATATTTGCTACTCTATCTTACCGTTTTTCGCTCGTTGATGGTATGAAGAAGAAAGAGTAGCTCTAATGAGCTTCAAATCCTTGCTGACTGATCCATCTAATCGGTTATCTTCATGGAAAGGCGAAAACTGTTGCAGTTGGAATGGAATCAAATGCTCGAGTTCAGGTAGTGTTGTAGTTGTCAATCTCCGGAATCCTCATCCAGTTAAAGTCATGATCAGTATCAATAAAGAAGTCATTTCAAATTCTAAAAACGCATCTGATTTTGCGCTTAAAGGTGCTATATCTCCATTGCTAGTCAGTCTCGACCATATCCAACATCTCGACCTGAGTTTCAACAACTTCGTGTTCTCAAAGTTACCTGTTGAGATATCGAACTCAACAAAGTTATCTCAATCTGTCGAATGCCATGTTTCAAGATTCCATCACCACACAATTCTCGAACCTTACATCTCTAAGGTCTCTTGATCTTTCGTGCGCTAATTTAGTACCTGATTATTCTTCTGTTTCTGTTAGCTTGACATTACAACCAAAGTTAGATGTTGGCACATTTTTATCTTTTATAAGCTATGGATATCTGTCTAGTCCAAATCTAAGGTGGTTAGAAGGACTCCAAAAACTCATATATCTAATAATGACAGGCGTTGATCTATCAAAGTCCTCGGAATCATTTCATTGGTCTAAACCAGTATCGAGTCTTTCAAATCTCATATTACTTCAATTATCCAACTGCTACATTTCAGGAAGAATTCCGATAGGGCAATTACTTAACCTTACTAACCTTTCTGTTCTAGATATGCACTCTAACATTCTAACATCCACGATCCCTGATATGTTATCGAACATCACAACCCTCTCCGCTCTTGATTTTAGTGGCAACGATTTAGATGGTCATATCTCTTACCTTCCTCAACTCGAACACCTTTATGTTTCTAGCAATCTTGCTATGACCATAAATCTTGTTTCAATGTTTTCAGCCTCGTGGTCAAAGTTGAAGTTTCTCGACATAAGTTTCACTCATGTAGGCGGAACGCTTCCTCCTTCTTTAAGCAACTCAACTTCGTTAACTTTTTTCCAGGCTAATGGATGCTCGATCCAAGGGTCTATACCTTCTTCAGTTACAAAAGAAATTAAGATCGCTGACACTTAATGACAACAACATCACAGGCCAGCTTCGGGATTCTTTGTTAAATAGACTTTTTAAGTCTATTATTTAATTAAATGGACCTTAAGTTTTTTTATTTAGTGAGATGACCCATTTTTAAGACAGAACTATTATCTGTCCGACAGATCTATCCGACAGATCTATTATCTGTCCGACAGATATATAGACAGATCTATTATCCGTCCGACAGATATATAGACAGATCTATTATCTGTCCGACAAATGAGAAAATAAAAGTAGGCCATTTTGCAAATTAAAAACTTGAAGAGGGTTGGACATTTTGCTAAATGCAAACTTAAAAAGGCTTAACTGCCAAATTTTCTCGCCAGGTTCCTGTGTCCATGTCCAGTTTGATCAGCCTCCAATACTTATCTCTGATCCAGAATGGTTTACGAGGGAATATTCCTACTTCGATTTGTCAAATCCTCTCACTGGAGTACCTGAATATAGAATGGAACGATCTAACAGGACGCCTTCCCTCGTGCATACTTCAGCTTCCCAAGCTTTCATATCTTTCTGTTAATAAGAATAACCTTAATGGTAATGTGCCGCTGTCTTTGCTCCAGAAGTCTAGATTGGATCTGATTTCCTTCGGAATTAATGGATTTTCAGTGGAAAACGATGATCAGTATCAACACGCTGTGCAAAGTTTCCAGCCCAAGGTTTTGGAATTTACATCTTGCAATATGAGAGGAGAAATCCCAGATTTCTTTTCAAATCTGACGAGCCTCATGATTTTAATTTTGGTGAACAACAGTCTATCAGGAGCCATACCATACTTGTTGTTCAGTCTACCAGCCCTATCTGTAATAGATTTATCTATGAATAACTTCGAGGGAGTTATACCTCCAACGATTCAGATGAAATCTTCACTTTTCCCATCAATAGTAAACTTAGCCAGAAACAAAATTCAAGCCGTATCCCTACTCAGCTCGAGAATGTTAATGTCATCGATTTATCACTTAACAATTTTGTAGGCTCAATTCCAGCGCAGATAGGAGAAATTCCAGCAATCAGGTCAATATCATTATCCGGAAACAAAATTCACGGTCCAATACCTGAATCACTTTGCCAATCAACTAATGTTCTCCAGGTTCTTGATCTCTCTAATAATAGCCTGTCAGGCACCATTCCACACAGTTTGGGTAACTGCAAGTCTCTGATTTACCTTAGTCTTGGACAAAACAAGCTCACTGGAAGTGTTCCGGAAGAACTTGAATGCATTACAAGCCTTCGTTACCTTGACCTGAATGGAAATGAGTTTGAAGGTTCTTTTCCTACAGTGATTGAGAAGTTTCAAGAACTGGAGATCCTGAATTTGGCAGGCAATAGGTTTAAAGGAAGGATACCAAAGTTCATCGGTGACCTACAACACCTCTGTATCCTTGTGCTTGCATCAAACTCATTCAATGAATCTATTCCGGAAGGGGTAATGAAGTTGGAAAATCTACAATTTATTAGTTTGTCCAGGAACAAGATGTCCGGTCCGATTCCTGAGAATCTTGAAGGATTGAAAAAGATGACGAAAACACAAAATCAGACAACCATCTTAGGTTATTATTACTCCCTCAAGTTCACTGGTGCTCAGTTAGAAATAGTCACCAAATGACAGACGCAATTTCTTGTGTCAGTGTATTCTTACAACACTGGATTCGATGTCTTAAGTAATGCTCTTGCCGGTAAAATCCCTGAGAAAATCGGCCTTTTAAATGGAATCCCGTTCCTGAATCTCTCACATAATAATCTTACCGGGCTGATCCCAAAGACTATCGGCGAGATGATTTCACTCGAGTCATTGGATCTCAGTTACAACCAATTAACAGGTAAAATTCTGGTGACACTGGCAATGTTGGATTGTCTCGCGTATCTCAACTTGTCTTATAACAATTTGAGCGGACGGACTCCTACCAATCCACATTTTGACACTCTACATCCAGACGGAACAGCATATATCGGAAACAGATACTTATGTGGTTCTCTTGATGGGATGAACTACAGTAAAATTGTTCCCTCTACCAACGAAACAACGGAGAACAGATACGACCAAGAAAATGTCCTTTTCATTGGTGTAATATTCTCGAGCTTTGTAACAGGAATATCTGGTGTATTTCTGCTGTTATATTTGATAGATGACAATTGGAGGAATAGGTATTGGAGGGCAGTAGACAAAATAGTGTTGAAAATAGTGAACAGTAAACCATGATATGTATTTATATACACACTAAATTTCTCAATTGAATATAACTAGCAATGACAGCAGTCTTTTTGAGTTCGATTTCACTATGCACTTCTACCAATGACTGTTGTGGTGGAGCGGTAAGTACTCCTACCAATGACATCTATTCAAAATATCATTTAATAATATAGATATTATTTCACAAAATCGCGTACTATGACTCGACATACACGTGCAACAAACGTGCCGAGAAACTAGTATCACAAAAAGCAATAGCTATACACTTGTAAAAGGCATTGAGATGACCAAAGTAGTATTCAACACCAATGGAATATAGAATGATCAACTTTGTCTAAGTCAAGACCAGCTCATTTTTCAAATTATATCTTAAAATTGCTAGCACTAAAAGAAAATGAAGACACCTTCCAAACAGTCTGTATCCCTATTTCTTTTTTCATTAAACAAAGCTAAGTCATTGACTGTAGAATGAAGCTTACACCAAATAATGTCTTCTTTATGAATAATTTAGTTCAAGGGGTATAGGAAGAACAGGTATGTATATATATGTTATATTTGACAATCTAGGATATTGTTCATCATCTTGAAATCATGTGGTTAAAGAAAGTTTTCCTTATATTTGCCACTCTATTTTACCGTTTTTCGCTCGTTGGTGGTTGCCATGAAGGAGAAAGAGAAGCTCTAATGAGCTTCAAATCCTTGCTGACTGATCCATCTAGTCGGTTATCCTCATGGAAGGGCGATAACTGTTGCAATTGGAAAGGAATCAAGTGCTCGAGTTCAGGTCATGTTGTACTTGTCAATCTCCGGAACCCTCATCCGAATGAAGTCATTATCAATGTCAATAAGGAAGTTGTTCCAAGTTCTAACAACACGTCCGATTTTTCCCTTAAAGGTACTATATCTCCATTGCTCTTCACTCTTGATCATATCCAACATCTCGATCTGAGTTTCAACAATTTCATGTTGTCAAAGTTACCTGTTGAGATATCGAACTTAACAAAGTTGACTTATCTCAATCTGTCGAATTCTATGTTTCAAGATTCCATCACCACACAATTCTCAAATCTTACATCTTTAAGGTCTCTTGATCTTTCGTGTGCTAATTTAGTACCCGATTCGTCTTCTATTACTGTTAGCTTGACATTACCGCCAAAGTTAGATTCTGGTTCACTGTTATCTTTTATAAGCTATGGTTATTTGTCTAGTCCAAATCTAAGATGGTTAGAAGGACTCCGAAATCTCAGATATCTAGTAATGACAGGTGTTGATCTATCAAAGGCCTCGGAATCATTTCATTGGGCTAAACCAGTATCGAGTCTTTCAAATTTCATTTTACTTCAATTATCCAACTGCAACATTTCAGGAAGAATTCCGACAGGGCAATTACTTAACCTTACTAGCCTTTCTGTTCTAGATATGAGTTCTAACATTCTAACATCCACGATCTCTGATATGTTATCGAACCTCACAACACTCTCGGTTCTTGATTTTACTGGCAACGATTTAGATGGTCATATCCCATACCTTCCTCAACTCGAACAACTTTATGTTTCTAGCAATCCTGCTATGACCATAGATCTTGTTTCAATGTTTTCAGCCTCGTGGTCAAAGTTGACATTCCTCGACATAAGCTTCACTCATGTAGGCGGAACACTTCCTCCTTCTTTAAGCAATTCAACTTCATTAACTTTTTTCCAAGCTGATGAATGCTCGATCCAAGGGTCTATACCTTCTTCAGTTACAAAACTTAAGAAATTAAGAACGCTGACGCTCAATGACAACAATATCACAGGCCAACTTCCTGTATCCATGTCCAGTTTGATAAGCCTTCGATACTTATCTCTGATCCAGAATGGTTTACGAGGATATATTCCTACTTCGATTTGTCAAATCCTCTCACTCGAGTACCTGATTATAGAATGGAACGAGCTAACAGGAAGCCTTCCCTCGTGCATACTTCAGCTTCCTAAGCTTTCGTATCTTTCTGTTCAGAATAATAACCTGAATGGTAATATGCCACTGTCTTTGATCCAGAAGTCTAAATTGGATATGATTTCTTTTGGAATTAACGGATTGTCAGTGGAAAACGATGTTCAGTATCAACCTATTCTGCAAACTTTCCAGCCCGCATTTTTGGAATTTACATCTTGCAACATGAGAGGAGAAATCCCAGAGTTCTTTTCAAATCTGATGAGCCTCGTGGTTTTACTTTTGGCGAACAACAGTCTATCAGGAGCCATACCATACTGGTTGTTCAATCTACCAGCCCTATCTGTACTAGATTTATCATTGAATAACTTCGAGGGAGTCATACCTCCATCGATTCAGATGAAATCTTCACTTTTCCCATCAATAGTAAACTTAGCCAGAAACAAACTTGAAGGCCCTATCCCTACTCAGCTCGAGAATGTTAATGTCATCGATTTATCACTTAACAATTTCGTAGGCTCAATTCCATCACAGATAGGAGAAATTCCAGCAATCAGGTCCATAACATTATCTGGAAACAAAATTCACGGTCCAATACCTGAATCACTTTTCCAATCAACTAATGTTCTCCAGGTTCTTGATCTCTCTAATAATAGCCTGTCAGGCACCATTCCACACAGTTTGGGGAACTGCAAGTCTCTGATTTACCTTAGTCTTGGACAAAACAAGCTCACTGGAAGTGTTCCGGAAGAACTTGAATGCATTACAAGCCTTCGTTACCTTGACCTGAATGGAAATGAGTTTGAAGGTTCTTTTCCGACAGTGATTGAGAAGTTTCATGAACTGGAGATCCTGAATTTGGCAGGCAATAGGTTTAAAGGAAGGATACCAAAGTTCATCGGTGACCTACACCACCTCCGCATCCTTGTGCTTGCATCAAACTCATTCAATGAATCTATACCGGAAGGGGTAATGAAGTTGGAAAATCTACAATTTATTAGTTTGTCCAGGAACAAGCTGTCCGGTACGATTCCTGAGAACTTTGAAGGATTGAAAAAGATGACGAAAACACAAAATCAGACGACCATCTTAGGTTATTATTACTCCCTCAAGTTCACTGGTGCTCAGTTAGAAATAGTCACCAAAGGACAGGCGCGATTTCATGTGTCAGTGTATTCCTACAACACTGGATTCGATGTCTCAAGCAATGCTCTTAGCGGTAAAATCCCTGAGAAAATCGGCCTTTTAAATGGAATCCCGTTCCTGAATCTCTCACATAATAATCTTACCGGGCTGATCCCACCGACTATGGGCGAGATGATTTCCCTCCAGTCATTGGATCTCAGTTACAACCATTTCACAGGTGAAATTCCAGTTACATTGACACTGTTGAATTTTCTCGCGTATCTCAACTTGTCTTATAACAATTTGAGCGGACGTATTCCAACCAGTCCACAGTTTGACACTTTGTATCAAGACGGAACAGCATATGTCGGGAACAAATACTTGTGTGGTACTCCTGATGGGATGAACTGCAGCAACAACTACAGACCCTCTACCAATGAAACAAAGGAGAACAGATACGTTCAAGAAAATGTCCTGTTTGTTCTAGTTATATTCTCTGGCTTTGTAACAGGAATATCTGGTGTATTTTTGCTGTTATATTTGATGGATGACAGCTGGAGGAACAGGTATTGGAGGGCAGTAGACAAAATTGTGTCGAAAATAGTGAACTGTAAGCTATGATATGTACATATACTAAATACTGCACTGACAGCAGTAATTTGAGTCCAAGTTCTCTATGAAATTCCAATGCACACTCATAACGGTAGTGTCTAACAAACAAAAGTTGGGACTCAAACCCCATGTCTTACCATCAGCGTGGTCTCTCACATCATCATCATATCGTCATGTTGCATTGATACAATGTTATGAATGAGAAGAGTTATCGAGAAGGTTGATTAGCTGAAGTAACAAGATATCGAGAAGGAAACAGTAGTTAAATTTGAAAGTTGGTTAATACTGTTCGCTGTTCCTATAGTTAGTACTGGTCATCTCAGTTAGTTAGACAGTTATTGTTTTGTTACTTCTTTGTTAGCTGTAGTTTCTATTCGACTACGTGAGGTATTATAAATAAGAGATATAAGATACAATTGAGCTCATTCATGATAATCCACAAACACAATGTCTTACCTTCATAGTGAGATGAACTCGAACCTTACAGCTTATCATTATGGTACACTGGAAGTAAACCCGATGTCTTTGTCATCGTGTATCGGGCTCAAAGCTAACGTTTGTCCATCAAGCCGAACTCACCCACAGACCATCGTCATCACCAAAGTATGCATCATGAAGTGAAACTACATGCTCATGCTTAGTGTACAAAAAATGCTTATAACCAGCATCGTCAAGAACTTAATATCATAAAAATGCTATGACGAAACAGTACTTATCGACAATGCAGATTTAGTCGGGCCCCAGTACAAATACGGGACACCAGGGAAATCCAAAAGAAATAGATCAAACCACTTCTTACAGTATTAGATAAGTATACAACAGAGAAATCAACATCGTCGTTTACAACTTCTGTTCATGGTACACGTTTCACTATTTTTAACACGATTCTGTCTATCGCCCTCCAGTACGTGCTCCTCCAATTGTCCTCCATCAAATATAAGAGCAAAAACAATCCAGAAATTCCTGTTACGTAGCCAAAGAATATAACTAAAACAAACAGGAAATTTTCTTGATCATATTTTTCTTCTATTTTTTCGGCAATAGAAGGTGTATTGTTGCTGCAATCCATCTCATCAGGAGCACCACATAAGTATGAATTTGTTCCCAATATATTGTTACGTAGCCTGCCAAGTTCAGAATCTCCAAATCTTGGAAGTTTTCAATCACTGCTGGAAAAGAACCTTCGAACTGATTCCCGTTCAGGTCAAGGTAACGAAGGCTTGTAATGTGTTCGAATTCTTCTGTAACACTTCCAGGGAGCTTGTTTTGTCCAAGATTAAGGTAAATGAGAGACCTGCAGTTCCCCAAATTACGTCGAAGGGTTCCTGACAAGCTGTTATTAGACAGATCAAGAACCTGGAGTCAGGTAAGGAACCGAGAATTTTGTTTCCGGATAATGATATGGACCTGATACCAGGAGCTTCTCCTATCTTTGATGGAATTGAGCCTACGAAATTTTTAAGTGTCAAATAGATGACATTAACATTCTCGAGCTGAGTATGGATCAGGCCTTGAAGTTTGTTTCTGGCTAAATTTACTATTGTTGGGAAAAGAGAAGATTTCTGGTGAATCATTGGAGGTATAAATCCTTTGAAGTTATTCATAGGCAAAGTGTTGGTTTTTTTAAAGAAAGATGGGGCAGCGAAAAAAGGGTTAAAATGACTCTCAAAGGATTGAATAACTTTCAATTGCATTCAATAATTTTCTTAAGCTTAGGAGGGCTTTAAATAGCCAACATGAAACACATAATCTGCATTATTTGAAATTTAAAATCCTAAACTATCTCAACAAACTAAACAAGCTAACAAATTTTTAAAATTTAAATTCATCCTAAAAAAACTAACTTATTTTGCTAAAAACTAGTGCAGTAACTTAAGCAATTTCCAACACTCCTCCTTGCTTTAGTTACTGCGATTTAAAAAAGTCGCTCCTCCTCAATTTTTGTTTCCGTAAATTGTACTTGAGGATTGTTTTTAAGCTTGCACACTTTGTAACATGACCTGCTTGTTTGCAATTTCCACAGATTGCATCAGGTCTCCACCAACAAAAATTCTCCAAGTGTGTTTTCTTTTTGCAGTGTCTGCAAAGAGGATAAGTACCTTTTCCTTTTATATTCTATGCATAAAAAGTGTTGGGAATAAATCCCGCCACGTTAATTATATTGTGGTAATAAAGAGAAAAATTATGGCAACAGTAATACAAGAACAACAAGAGAGAGAATGACACCAAGATTTTTACGTGGAAACTCAATGAGGGAAAAACCACGGGCCAAGAGGAGCAACTGATATCTCTGTAGAAAGGAATCTTACACCGTAGTCACAAGTACAGTACTCAAAGTGACTACTACACACTCAAAAGAATTCTCTCTTTCGATTTTTCCACCTCACTACAATATCGCTCACTCTCTATTTTTCTTCACAGACTAAACTCTCTGTGATGCCTTACTCTATTTTTCTTTCTCTCTTTGTTGGTGTGTTTTCCAAATGAGCTCAAGAGCTCCTTTTATAGGCAAAAATCTGCCCAAAAGACTCCATGAAAGGGAATGACTTTCCTAACCAAGAAAGGCCAAAATTGCCAAAGGCTAATTTGACCACTCTAATGTTAGCCTTTGCAACCAATTAAGAGAAAGCTGAAAACATGGGATGGATCCTACAAATATCCCCCTCCAGTCCCATGCACTTGAAGGAGGTATCCACACCTTCTCAGAGAGAGCTCATGCCGACAAGTTCTTTGCACAATTCGAACTTGTCTCGTGATACAACCATGGTCAGCATATCCGAAGGATTCTCACTTGTAGGAATTTTCTTGATCAACATAGATTTGTCCTCTATCTTTTCTCGAATCCAGTGATATCTCACATCGATATGCTTCGTTCTTGCATAATACATGGTGTTTCTGCTTAAGTCTATTGCACTTTGACTGTCACAATAAACAACGTACTCCTTCTGATGCAATCCAAGTTCTTGAAGAAACCGTTTCAGCCATACCATCTCCTTGCCAGCTTCAGTAGCTGCAATATACTCTGCTTCAGTTGTAGAGAGTGCGACACACATCTGCAACTTCGACTGCCATGATATAGCTCCCCCTGAAAATGCAAACAAATATCCTGTAGTGGATTTTCTGTTGTCAAGGTCACCTACCATATCAACATCTGTATAGCCCTTCAAGATTGGATCAGTTCCTCCAAAACACAATCAATCAGCCGAGGTTCCTCTTAGGTACCTAAGTATCCACTTGACTGTTTTCCAGTGTTCTTTTCCAAGATTTTCAAGGAACTTGCTAACAACACCAACTGCATGAGCAATATCTGGTCTGGTACACACCATAGCATACATCAAGCTCCCGACTGCTGAAGAATAAGGAACGTTAGCCATATTTTTCTTTTCTTCCTTTGTTGTAGGACACATTTTCTTGCTTAACTTCAGATGACCAGCAAGAGGTGCGCTAAAACCTTTAGCACTCTTCATGTTGAAGCGTCCAAGTACACATTCAATGTACTTCTCCTGAGATAGCCATAACTTTCTGCTTGTTCGTTCTCAAACAATCTTCATCCCCAGAATTTGTTGTGCTGGGCCCAAGTCCTTCATGTCAAATGACTTGGACAGATCTCTCTTCAACTTGGCAATCAGCTTTTTGTCTTGTCCTACAATCAACATGTCATCCATATACAACAACAGAATAATAAAGTTATTGTTCGAAAATCTTTTGAAGTATACACATGGATCAGAATAAGTCCTTTTGTAGGTTTGACTTTGCATCAATGAGTCAAACTTTTTGTACCACTGCCTTGGTGCGTGCTTCAATCCATAAAGACTCTTATTCAGTTTACATACCATGTGTTTCTTTCCATCTACTTCAAATCCTTCTGGCTGGTCCATATAGATTTCTTCCTCCAAATCTCCATGAAGAAATGCAGTTTTCACATCCAACTGCTCCACTTCAAGATCTAGGCTAGCTGCTAAGCTCAAAATGGTTCGAATAGAAGTCATTTTGACAACGGGTGCGAAGATTTCATCAAAATCAATACCTTTCTTCTGTTCGAAGCCTTTTACCACCAATCGAGCTTTATATCTGACCAGCTTGCCATTTCCATCTTTCTTGAGTTTAAAAACCCACTTGCACTTAAGTGGTCTTTTACCTTTTGGAAGTTCAACCAACTTGTGCGTGCCATTTTGCTGTAAAGATTCCATCTCTTCTTACATGGCTTTCATCCACTGGTTCTTTTCTGGGTGGACCAACACCTCCTTTAGACTTTCTGGCTCCCCCTCATCATTGATGAGGACATACTCTGAGGAAGGGTACTTGGATGACTCTACCTTTTACCTTTCAGACCTCTTCAAAGGTTGAAATTATTGTTCTTCTTGAGTAGGGTACTCCACCTGCTCAACATCAGGTTGCTCCCCCTGCTCAGCATAATCATCAGGTTGCTCCCCATTCTCGGCAACCTCATTAGCTGTACTTTCTGAACTTCTGGGATGGTCAGAAGTAGAAGGAGTAGTGATAACATTAGGAACTACACCATTCTGTTTCTTGACCTTCTCTAATACATCATCAGCAATTCTAACTTTATTTTCTCGGAAGACTACATCTCTACTTCTGATAACCTTCTTCTTTACAAGATCCCACAATCTGTACCCAAATTCTTCATCTCCATATCCGATGAATATGCAGGGAACTGATTTATCATCTAGTTTTGTTCTATGCTCCTCCGGTACATGTACAAAAGCTCTACAACCGAACACCTTCATATGAGAGTAGGACACCTCTTTGTTGGTCCAAAATCTCTCTGGAATATCAAACTCCAATGGAACTGATGGACTACGATTGATCAGGTAACAGGCTGTCTGAACTGCTTCACCCCAGAATGACTTAGGCAGTTTAGCCATTCTAAGCATGCTTCTCACCTTCTCAACAATGGTACGATTCATCAGCTCAGCTACACCATTGTGTTGTGGGGTTCCAGGAACTATCTTCTTATGTCTGATGCCGTGACCTGAGCAATATTCTTCAAATTCCCTTGAAGTGTACTCACCTCCATTATCTATACGTAGATGCTTTAGCTTTTGACCCGTCTCCCTTTCCACCAGAGCATGAAACTTCTGAAATACTTGAAATACCTAATCTTTGGTTTTCAAGATATAAACCCACAATTTCCGTGAAGCATCATCAATAAAAGTAATAAAATATTTGTAGCCGCCCATCGATTCTACCTCCATTGGACCACAAACATCAGAATATACCAGATCAAGTATGTTCAATTTTCTTTCAGACGATGTCTAAAACGAGACTCTATGCTGCTTACCGAATAAATAGTAGTCACATGATTTTGCCATCGTACCTTTGGCAAAAGAGATGAGTGATTTTTTAGTGAGGATCTCTAACCCTTTCTCACTCATATGACCCATTCTTTTGTGCCACAAGTCTTCAGAAATCTCTTCTCAAACTGCATTCAATTCACCTCGACAAATTTCTGCATTTGTCCTGCACAACGTGCCACGAGCAACTCCTTTTGCAATCACCAATGATCCCTTGGTGAGTTTCGATTTTTGATTTGCAAAATAGTTCTCGTATCCTTCTCGATCCAAAGCATTTCCAGAGATCAAGTTCAACCACAAATCAGGTACATGACGCACATCTTTTAGAACCAATGTGCATCCAACATTAGTCTTGATGCTAATATCTCCGATCCCCACTATCTTTGAGTAACTTGAGTTACCCATTTTCACAGTGCCGAAATCACCTGCTACATACTTGCAAAAAAATCCCTTACCGATGTAGTATGGTAAGATGTTGCTGTGTCAACCACCCATTCCGACTCTGTCCCTGCCAAGTGCATGCACTCCTCTTCCTCATTTATGAGGAGAACAACATCATCATTGTTTTGTACCGTGGCAGCAGTGTTGTCGTCATTCTTCTGGCCACTACTTCCACCTTTGCTTTTCAGATTTGGACAATCCTTTTTTAAGTGACCTGGTTGATTGCAGTTGTAGCACTTTCTGGCTTTTGATTTGGATCGGACCTTGGACTTTCCACGATCTTCGGTTCTACCATAGATATCTAAACTCCTTTGATGACTTCTACCTCTACTTTCTGTGATGAGAGCCTGCCCATGATTTTCAGGCTTCTTTCTCATTTTCTCGTGGAGTAGAAGAGCTGATGTGACATCTTTCAGCTCAATAGAGTCCTTGCCATGTAAAATAGTTATTGCCAAAGTATCATAAGAAGATGGCAACGAGTTCAATAGTATGATGGTTTTATCTTCCTCCTCGATCTTTACATCGAGGTTAGCCAACTGCATGATCAGTCCATTAAGCACATTTAAATGTGACAAAAAATTTGTACCTTCACCCATATGTAGGGCGTACAACTGCTTCTTCAGGTACAATTTATTTGTCAGCTTTTTGGACATGTAGAGATTTTCTAACTTTGTCCAAATATCACATGCACTATCTTCATCGATGATGTTATTGACCGCATCATCTGTTAAGTGCAACCTGATTGTACTAGCAGCCTTTTCATCCATTTCTTCCCAATCCTCCAGTTTCATGGATTCGGGCTTTTTGGACTTGCCACTTAGTGCCTTGTGTAATCCTTGTTGGATGAGCAGATCCCTCATCCTCCTCTGCCATGTTGAGAAATCGCTATCACCGTTGAATTTTGCTACCTCGTACTTTACTCCGGACATTTTATTTTTACCAAGTATAGTACCACCAACCGCAAATATTATTTTCATGAATGAGCGGAACCTGCTCTCTTATACCAGTTGTTGGGAATAAATCCCGCCACGTTAATAATATTGTGGTAATAAAGAAAAAATTATGGTAACAGTAATACAAGAACAACAAGAGCGAGAATGACACCAAGATTTTTCCGTGGAAACCCAATGAGGGAAAAACCACGGGCCAAGAGGAGCAAATGATATCTCTGTAGAAAGGAATCTTACACCGTAGTCACAAGTACAGTACTCAAAGTGACTACTACACACTCAAAAGAATTCTCTCTTTTGATTTTTCCACCTCAATACAATATTGTTCACACTCTCTATTTTTCCTCACAGACTAAACTCTCTGTGATGCCTTACTCTATTTTTCTTTCTCTCTTTGTTGGTGTGTTTTTCAAATGAGCTCAAGAGCTCCATTTATAGGCAAAAATCTGCCCAAAAGACTCCATGAAAGGGCATGACTTTCCTAACCAAGAAAGGCCAAAATTGCCAAAGGCCAATTTGACCACTCTAATGCTAGCCTTTGCAACCAATTAAGAGAAAGCTGAAAACATGGGATGGATCCTACAAAAAGCACTCTCAGTAACATTATTTTGTCTGAAGGCTCTTCTTTGCTCTTGTTCTTAAGTGCACTTATTAGTTCTTCAACAGAGGTAGTAGAGAGATCTTTAGACTCTTCCAGAGATGAGA
This sequence comes from Capsicum pubescens, assembly GCA_030864215.1. Lineage (NCBI taxonomy): Eukaryota > Viridiplantae > Streptophyta > Magnoliopsida > Solanales > Solanaceae > Capsicum > Capsicum pubescens. The sequence goes on along the minus strand of CM061542.1, from coordinate 300,463,205 downwards.
TTTTAGACTCAAATCTCTCCAGAATTTTCACAAGAATTTTTTCTACTATTCTGTCATCTTTGAAATCCTCACCAAGCAACCTGATTTTACTGACAAGCAAAGAAATCTTGTCAGAATACTTGGCAATAGTTTCATCCTCTTGCATCCTAAGAGGTTCAAAATCCCTTTTCAAATTCAAAATTTGCATTTGTCTAACTCGGTCACTTCCTTGATATTTTTTTTTTAGTTTTTCCCAAGCTTCATTTGCTGTCTCACAAGCAATGATTTTAGAAAAAATCGAATCCGCAACTGAATTTTGAATTACTGTTTTGGCTTTGAATTTTTTGAGCTTTTCATTTGAATGAGATTTAATCTGAGCAACGGTAGGATTTTTAGGGAGTGGTTGTAATGGTGTATCTTCCGCTACAACTTCACACAGATCATAGGCTTCAAGATATGATTTCATTTTCACTGACCAAATTTGATAGTTTTCGCAAGTGAAAATTTTTGGGGCATTCAATGAGAGACTGCTGCTTGACATCTTTTTGGTTGAAAAATAGCCCTACGCTTTGAAAATAAACACGGGTTGAAAATGGTAGCCCTGACGGGTTAAAAAGGTATCCCTTACGGGTTAAAAAGGTAGCCCTTGCGGGTTAAAAAATGGTATGGTAGCGCTTTGGAAGAACTTACAGATCCCGTAAGATCAATGAGGCTCTTGATACCACTGTTGTTTTTTTAAAGAAAGATGGGGCAGCGAAAAAAGGATTAAAATGACTCTCAAAGGATTGAATAACTTTCAATTGCATTCAATAATTTTCTTAAGCTTAGGAGGGCTTTAAATAGCCAACATGAAACACATAATCTGCATTATTTGAAATTTAAAATCCTAAACTATCTCAACAAATTAAACAAGCTAACAAATTTTTAAAATTTAAATTCATCCTAAACAACTAACTTATTTTGCTAAAAACTAGTGCAGTAACTTAAGCAATTTCCAACACAAAGCTAGTATAGAAAGGGTGGGGAGATTGAACAACCACTGTGGTATGGCACCAGATAGACTATTGTTAGCGAAATTCAGAACCACGAGGCTCGTAAAATTTGAAAAGAAATCCGGGATTTTTCCTCTCATGTTGCAAGATGTGAATTCCAAAATCTTGGGCTGGAATGTTTGCGCGAAGGGTTGATCTGGATCATCGATTTCTGCTGACAATCCACTAGTTCCTAAACTAATTTCGTCCAATCTAGACTTTCGGAACAAAGAAAATGGCATATTACCATTCAACCTATTCCTCTGAATATAAAGAGATGAAAGCTTAGGAAGCTGAAGTATGCACAACGGAAGACGTCCTGTTAGATCATTCCATTCTAAATTCAGGTACTCTAGAGAGGAGATTTGACAAATCGAAATGGGAACATTACCTTCTAATCTGTTATGAAACAGCTATAAGTGTTGAAGGGTTATTAAACTGGACATGGATACAGGAAGTTGGCCTGTGATATCATTTTCCTTGAGCATCAGCACACAATCTTTTTAGTTTTGTATATAAGAAGGTATCAACCCTTGTATCGAGCATCCATCAGCTCGGAAAAAGGTCAATGAAGTTGAGTTAATTAAGGAAGGAGGAATCACTCCACCTACCCGTGTGAAGCATATGTCGAGTAATATCAACTTTGACCACAGTACTGCGAACATTGAAACAAGATCTATGGTAACAGCAGGATTGCTAGCAACAGAAAGTTCTTCGAGTTGAGGAAGGTAAGGGATATGACCATTTAAATCATTTCTACTAAAATCAAGAACCGAGAGAGTTGTGAGGTTCTATAGCAGATCAGGTATCAAATATGTTAGGACGTTAGAACTCATATCTAGACTATCAAGATTAGTAAGGTTAAGAAACTGCCCTATCGGAATTCTTCCTGAAATGTTGCAGTTGGACAAATGAAGTGACATGAGATTTGAAAGGCTTGATATTGGTTTAGCCCAATGAACTGATTCAGACGCCTTCGATAGATCAACACCAGTCAACACTAGATATCTGAGATGTCAGAGTCCTTCTAACCACCTTAGATTTGGACTAGACAAATAACCGTAACTTATAAAAGATAACAATGATGAGCCAAAATCCAACTTCAGTGGAAACGTCAAGCTAACAGAAAGAGAAGAATAATCAGGTACTAAGTTAGCACATGCAAGATCAAGAAACCTTAGAGATGTAAGGTTTGTAAATTGCATGGCGATGGAATCTTGAAACATGGCATTCGACAGATTGAGATAAGTCAACTTTGTTAAGTTCGATATCTCAGAAGGTAACTTTGAGAACACGAAGTTGTTGTAACTCAGGTAGAGATGTTTTATATGGTCAAGAGTGAAGAGCAATGGAGATATATTACCTTTGAGGGCAAAATCGGACGTGCTTTGAGAATTTGAAACAACTTCCTTATTAATATTGATCTTGACTTCAATTGGATGAGGATTCCGGAGGTTGACAACTACAACGCGACCTGAACTCGAGCATTTGATTCCTTTCCAACTGCAACAGTTTTAGCCTTGCCATGAAGATAACCGATTAGATGGATCATTCAGAAAGGACTTGAAGCTTCGCAGAGCTGATCGAAAAATGGTAAAATAGAGTTGCAAATATAATGAAACCTTTCTTTAACCACATGACTTCAAGATGATGTTTTATAATACAAGTTAAATGCTTGTTTCTTATAATGTCTTCATGAATAAAATAGCATTATTTGGTGTAAATTTCTATATTAGTACCATCAATTTTCAAATTGTTTGAAGAACATGTGACTGACTTTGACAAATTCATCTACCAAACCGCTTGCAAGTTTGAAAATTATGTTTGCCAATTTCTATATTTTTACCACTGTATAACTTTTATTTCTTGTGATATGAATGCAATTACTTTTTCTGTTGAACTGTCTCAATTATTTTTTGACTTTGTTACTTCTTCCATACACACTGAGCTTTTCACATAAAACATATTTAATGAACATTTTTTAAAGTTTAGTTACATCCTTAACCTATCCTAATTAACTAAACTGTACTTTAAAGCATTGTATAAACGAACATAGGCTATTTAGAAGTGTGTCATTGGAACAGATTTTACATACTTTTGGCATCCGCATGGTATTTAGTAATGAAAAATTGACTTGTATCACAGAAGTAAGAAACTCAGATGAGTTTAAACTGCTGGAGTTAATCTGTAATATGGTTGTGCCAACATTAATGTCGCAGGCCAAATCTGGAAGAGCACGTGGCCAGCACCCAACGCCTCTTTTCATCGAGGACCAACTGTCTATGTCATGAACATATGGCTCAATGGCCTAAACATATCTGAAAATCGTAAAGTATGGCAAATGAGCCTTACACAGTGCGGAAAATCATACATAAACTTGTACACGACCAATCACATGAAAACCGCGAATTGGCAACTAGACATGTCTACCAATCATCATGAACATGCATATGTGACTTTAAGTGAAACATATGGCTCAATGGCCTAAACATATCTGAAAATCGTAAAGTATGGAAAATGAGCCTTACACAGTGCGGAAAATCATACATAAACTTGTACACGAGCAATCACATGAACATCGCGAATTGGCAACTAGACATGTCTAACAATCATCATGAACATGCATATGTGACTTTAAAAAACTGAAACATATGGCTCAATGGCCTAAACATATCTGAAAATCGTAAAGTATGGAAAATGAGCCTTACACATAGTGCAGAAAATCAAACATAATACTTGTATACGAGCAATCACAGACGATTCACAGATATCTGCTGTTGCATTCTTATTGTATCAGCAACTCTTATATTATGATCTTACGCAGTTACACACAACAAAAAAAACATACCCAGTGTATTACGCAGTCCATACCACTACCTCATATGTAGAGAGGTTGTTTCTGATAGACCCCCAGCTCAAAACATATAACAGCATAACAAAACAAAAAACATAAAAGCACACCAACAAAATGAGATAACACACTGCTAGATAATAAAGGAAATAAGACACCCACAAGATACTAATATAAACTATCTATCCAAAATCATAGAAATCACCGAAACAACACGAACAAGAAACTCTAGGCACAGATACGAAAAAAGCAGTCTTCCTATCCGCTAACCCTCTACCCTAATCGGAAGAGTCCACACCTTCCTATCAAGGATCATATCCTCTGTAGCTGCTCCATATCATGCCTAATCACCTCCCTCCAATATTTCTTCGGCCTACCTATACCCCGCCTAAAACCATCCATAGCCAGCCTCTCACACCTCCGTACAGGAGCATCCGTGCACCTCCTCATCACATGCCCGAACCATCGCAACCTCACTTCCCTCACACATTAAAAAATAAGGGCAAAAAATGGCAAAACAGAAAAGGAAAGCAAAGATCAAAAGAATACAAACTATATAGTAGGAATCTTGAACTAGAAAAAAACACATTTCCCATTTCCTTCAACAGACAGACAGTCTTCTTCTCTTTTTCACCAAAGTTGTGACACAGGTATCTATTATTTTCATATGATTATTAGTGTATTTCAATTTGTCGTACCGCGTAGTTTGCCTTATTTTCAAGGCTACTAATCCTACTTTTCATGAATTATTGCCATAAGTTATCCTTTGGATAATCTGATAGTATAGAAATAGTGTCTTTCCATAGGTAACTGATTAGGAAATCGCGAGGTCGAATTGAGGCAGAAAAAGACTTGGCATCGGGGATAACCGAGTATAACGAGGGGGTGAATAATATCTTATATATTTGATCTTGGTTTAGTGTAAATGTTGAAATTCCTTGTCACATAAGTAGCGACCTGCACAAATGATACAACAACTGCCCAATGTCTCCGACATGAGTACAGTGAATTTTTTTGCTTACATTGTCAGTATAGCGATATGAAGGTTTCATTGTGCAATATTAACAGTTATATATTACTTGAAATGAACCTAAATAGTCGTTCACTCAACCACTTAAACTAAAAATAGCTGGCGGATACTTGATATGTGCATAACCGTATATAATGTATGTATATCGGCTAGGAAAAGTATCTGTAAATCCTATTAATTCCCTTCACTTCTACTTAATGAAATCCAAGAATTCAAAATCTATACTTAGCCATCTTTGATCTTTCAAAAAGCGCGAAAATGAGGACTAATGGTGGTAAGTGGTAACTATACTTTTCGACAAGCGCTAACTGTTGAATCTTCAAGTATAGTGAAGCAAGCTTAGAACTTAGCTAAAAGAAGAGGCCAATCACATGTAACTCCTCTTCATGTAGTAAGTGCCATGTTAGTTTCATTGTCACGACCCGAACCGGGGCCCTGGCCGTGACGAGCATTCCCGAACCTGAAGGCCCGGAACACCCTCTGTCTATCTGGTAATCATGCACATAATTCTTATGATCAAAGTAATACGGAATAGACACAATAATAAGGAAACATGGTCGACAATTTAAAACAGTTAAAGGCCTAAAAACATGCCCAACAATATTTAATAAACATCTGCAACAGTCTGCGAAATCTCTACTGACATACTAGCTGAATAACTGGGACAAGGCCCCCAGCAGACCAAAAACCATACTGAAATAAATACCTAAATGACTAGGCCTTCCGAAGCAAAGAAGGCTCACCAACTGAACTCTGAGACAACCCTGTCTGTAGACTCTACTGAGGATCTAGACCCCTAGACTGCACCTCAGTACCTGAGAGGAAGGGGGGGTCAGCACAATTGTACTGGCACACGAAGCAATCCAAAATAGAGTAATTGAACATATATGTTCATCAAACATTATGCATAAAACAGTTTCTGAAAAACACATGGGCACCTTCTAAAAACATGTAACCTATCTGTAAATCTCAAACTCTGATCTGTGTATTACTTCTGAGTTAGGTGGTATCCCCTACTAGTCTGATATTCCACGGGCGATATGGAATCAGCCATTGACTCGGCGGGGAAACCTCCAACCCGAGTATGCCGCAAGGGTTGGAGTTCCTGAATCTGATACGCCACACGACACTTAAGTCAGCGTATAATAATATACCCGGGTCGGCAAACCAAGGTTTTAGGCAATGAGTTGCTTGAACTCAAGCCCTCTTCAGGGAACCACCTAACATCTCTGTATACCCATTTTTAACCTTTTCTATACATACAACATTCTGAATGTCTAAAATCATGATAGTCTGAAATGTCTATTAGTCTGAGTCTGATATGGCATTGGTCTGAATTGGTATCGTCATACCAAGACTTGCAAGTCATGATTTCTGAGCCATAATACATTAAGCTAAATCTTTCATTTAAAGCATAATTTAGACCACCAAAAACATGCAACTGATATAGAAGATTTCGTGTTTCGAAACTCAAGTCAAAATCATGCAAAAACTTCATCAACATATGGTGGTCTAGTGCCTTTAGCAAATCCATGCACTCTTTCATTACATGCATTATGAACATTAAACATTATGCTAGATTCCCTATTTAGTGATTTAAAACCACCTTTAAATCATAACAAGAGTTCAATCATTTCATATAGTGCTTTTCAAGGATGCATTGCAAAACAATTCATATGCTATGAGAAATCTGAAAAATTCATAATAAGAGAAAATTCACCGAAAATCATGCTCTCAACAAGAATTCATTCTTAAAAACATGGTTTCATACATTCATATTCTCAAATCACTTTGGGAAAGGTCAAAAGACCAAAACAATGATGTTAAAACATTTAATACATGAATATATACATAGATTCAAAAACCCCATTCTAAAACATGATTTTTCTATGCCCATGAGAATTTAGGAAAACCCTGCGTACCTCTATTTCGAAAAATAATGGGTGCTTCTTGAAGCCTGTGGATTGGGGATTCCGAATCTCTAATCAATTTTGAAAACCCACGGTTGAGTCTTGATTTATTTGGGTTTTTAGTTTGAAACCCTTGGGAGTGTTCTTGAGAATTTTTAGATGAATGTGGATGTATTTTGGAGAATTGGGGACTGAATTTCGTGTTTATGGCTGAATAATGGTGGGAAAAGGACCATTTTGCCCCAAAAACGGAGTGTTTAAGTCACTTGAAACCATAAGATATGCGCCGCATATGATATCGCATATATTTACATAGGCGCCTCATATGATATCGCCTATATTTACATAGGCGCCGCATATGATATCGCCTATATTTACATAGGCGCCGCATATGCTATCGCATATGCTTTCTAGTGGCCATGTGTGATTGGTTAGACGACGCATACTACTTTAAAAGGCCATAACTTCTTGCTCGGGTGTCGGATTTTAGCAAAATTGGTATCATTGGAAAGTTAACTCGAAGACCTATCATTTGACACATAGTAGGATCTCTAATTCTATATTTACAGAGAGTTATGATTGATGGAAACTGACACAAATTACGACGTCCACTAAAACTTAATCGATCGAAATAGTTTCAACTCGTCCTTGAGTTGAACGACCTCTATGGTCTAAATTCATGATCAAATGGATTCACATACTACATAAACATGCCAAATTGACATAGGATTTAAGGCTCTGGGATTATCAACGCATCAAAGTCATGGTTTTTATTCTAGCCCAAAATGCGGGGTGTTACATTATCTCCCCCTTGGGATCATTCGTCCCCGAATGATGGATAGAATGTCGAAGTCTTATGGGTATGGGATAACGCGGACATGATATGTTCCCTAAGAAAGAATACACTAATCAAAAACATAACTATAAGATTGGAACTACTGATATTTTAAATGCTTATGCTGGACATGCATAACCGAGGCATGGAGCACACGACTGGAGCTACTCATAGGATGAATTCTCATAATGAATCATGCATATCTGATGCATGGATCTGTGACCGAGTTGTTCTCATGAATCCAGGACTGAATACACTGATAAGATGAACTTTTCTATTGAACATGCATTTCTAATGCATACATATCTGACTGAACTGACGTATGAACGTATGGCTATATACGTAATAATAACTGATGCGAAGATTGTAATAAGAATCTATTCATACAACTGAATGGGGTATCTCCCCCTTGGTACCCTATGTCCCTCTATGAATGCTCAATTCACTAAGATACTCGGAAAACTGAGGCGATGCACAGGGCACCTACGAATTGAATCATAACTGAACATCTGTAATATGAATTTAATGCATAATGCATGAACTGGGCTATACTCGTAACTACTGGTATACTCTATCTTGGAATAGTAGCATGTCTGAGATTTCGAGTAGCATGAATAAGTGCAAAGACGAGAAAACAAGTCATGCGAATCTGACTGCTAAACTGACTTATTGGCCATACAGACTGAATTATACTACACCCTCATACTTAACTGAAGTATCTCTTCAGCACAATTCTCTAAAGAAATTCTAGCAGTAATAGGGAGCCATGAATCTTGGGTATGGATTACACAAGACATCCAACTGAGGAATCACCACATTGACACTACTCTGCAGTCTGGAACATAGGCATATAACTCCTGAATTAGGATAGAATTACCAGGATTTTGGCATTACAACTTCTTACTTTCAAGATTAGCACACTTCTCGAATATCACTTAACTATACTATTCTCCTTAAATACCATATTCATTCAACTCAGCTTAAAATTCTCGTATGAGCATTGACAAATCTTTCTACTAATGTCGGAAATAACTTAATCCCTTCGCCGTGATCAAGCCTAACTCTAAGTCACAAAAATACAACATGCCAGACCATGCTATTATTCTAAACCATATGATGCAATCTTCTACATCTCCTTTAAAGATCGCATCCTAAGTATAACATGCCTTACCTCTTCAATGACTACTCTGAACTCTTACTATGAAGTCGCTAGCGCATATAGCGTTCCTTTACAACAATCTCAACATGCCATTCAAGCCTATCTTTATAACCACATATGAACTTCAAAGCAAACACTCATAAAGGAATACTTCACATATTCTCTAAACCACTATCAATATCACTCCCACGAGCTACCCCAAGAACATACACATACAAAATTCCACTAACCATCACATAAATAAAAACTTGGCCCCAAATCTTACTTCATACTTATGGTCTTATCTAAACAAGCCTACTATGATCTTCCATCAACAAGGAATAATTACTCACCACCACTATCATCGCATAAGGAGGAGTCACAAAAAGGTTAGAACATAAGATCTGGAGGCATGGAATGATACTATATGAATCTTAACACTCATCTAAGGCCTGAGGAATAGCAAAACAACAATAGGCGCTCACCAAAGCGCTCTGAATTTAGGGTATTCATGGCTATAAGCGGAATCTCTCCAATCATTTGGCGTAAAACATGAGTTATGGAAATGGAGCACATTATAAAGCGTGAGTACATGACTCTCTATCATATGTATGAACATGAACTGATCATGGAACTAAATCGTAAAGCATGAGTAGGTATTAGGATCACTGAGAAATACTGAGATAGGAATGGGTTGAGATTCACCCTTACTTTTTGATGTTCTATATCATCATGACATCACTACAAGAATCTGAGATTCTTACTTGGTTATTCGTTTAGTCATCTCCCTCTTAGCTTCAAGCCATCATCTTAAGTTTTGGGAGGTACCTTACTAGACTTTAAACTTAACTGCACTCACTGCACTCTGGGTTTTGAAATATGACAATACACAAAATTAATAAAACTTAACCCGAAAGACCACACATGAGAGTGGAACGCCCACTGCTAATACTACCTCCTGAGGCACACTCTATCATTCTGTAACCCCAATAGTCATCATCTATTACTCGAACACTTACTAACTTCAAATCTTCATGAGTATTCCCAAAGTTGAAGTACACACCCTCTAGTGCCTCTACTCTTATTTCTATTAGCACAACTTTCAAGGACTCGAGCTTAGATTATAACACCTAACATGGGTATCACCAAGTCTTCAATGAGCCACTCTATTTCTATCATAGTCTACCAACATAGCAACTTCAAACTTATTTTCCTCTACCATGAGAATCAAGCTCATATCAAAAGGCTCAACGCTATCAATCAAAGGTCCTTAACTTGGCTATTTAGAACACCATATACCATCTAGCTAGTCTTTTTCCACCTAGCAACTCAACGGTACCAGTAGCCACACACAACATGTAATAACCTTAGAAAAATACTACAACTTCATACCACCTTGGGCATACTTCTACATCACATATACAACGCCATACTTCATTACGAATCAAATAAACTTAGGCACTTGCATACACTGTTCAATCCTATAGATCACTTCCATATAACTAGTATCATTAATTAAGAAATCATCACATCCACCTCCATGGACATCAATTGTTTCAAACTTAATGTTTAGTGCTAAACATGATTTACAACCAACCTTACACACAATCCTCACTTAGAAACTATGAAATAAACATCAAGAAACACTAGTACACTAGAACTTCATAACCACAATAATCGATCATGACCTTACGGTTTTCCTTGTCATAATCCATCAGCACGTACTATTTCAACACATCAAGCTTACAAATCTAATCCCACGAAACATGTATCATCAATCTCTTGCCATTTTTCACCACTACACTATTTAAATTCAAGCCTATAGTCTAGCATCAATCATTTACCACCAATGAAGAGTGCAACATAATATAAATATACTAATCCTTCAAATTGGGATATTCTACCCAAATACTTCAAAAAATATACTACATACTTTCTCACAAGTAGTATTAGTTTACAACTACCAATCAGAAGAAGGTTAAGGGGTAAGGTCACATAATAGACATGATCAACCTTAAGCTTATATTATAACCATACAATCTTATCTACTTATACGGCTTTCTCACATCACACTTACTTACCCCAATGGGCATTTAGACTACCTTCAGATACCCCATATGACAATGAGTCTATACTTACAACCTACTGGCTAATCTAGCCATTTTCATTCATAGCCTATAAGGGGTTTCTATAACCACCTTAAGTATCCACTCTGGGCTCTTTCTCTATTTTGAAAGGAAGAAAACAAATAACATTCTGAGTCAACACTTCCTCCACGGACTACCATACAATTCATAAATGGTACCACCATATTAGTCTACCACCACGAAAGGGTAAATCATTCTCAATCAACGGTTATTCAACTATAAATATTTAATCACAAAAGTCACCCTCACTCTGACCTCTAACCTTATGACTTCATATCACAAACTTCTTGGTCTAATTTCACTACCAATAGGTCATGACACCGACACTCTAACTTATACTACTACTCGGGTGAAAATACAGCTCCAACAAACACAAGAACAGCAAGATGAACAACAAGTTGCTAGTGAATCGAAATAGGCCTCACATGGCTTCACTAGACTTTTGTTTTCAACAACACAATGATATCAAGATTACAAGAGATAGAAGCTTGATACACAATATTAAATGACTCAAGAATACACATCTTACTCTTGTCTTAACTGAACGCCTCAAAAGAACGAGGACACAATTTTACACTAGGGAACTCCTCTCCCGTCTTTTGTGGGACTTTTGAAATTTCTGCTAGATAATCAGAGAATATTTGGAAACACCAGAGTGAGGAAGAAATTAGGATAACTTTTCTTTTCGTATGGGTGACACCATAGAACGAATTAGAGTATGAAGGAGGAACATTCTGACTCTATAGCACGAACTAGAACATGAAGAAAGAGAGACATTCCTAAACGCCTTGTAGCCTCCTGCTTATAAGTGTGGTGCGCTACACACCCATAAACAAGACTCTACCCAACGCGATTTCGCAGACACCCTGGGACCATGAACCGTGCTTTGATACCAAGTTTGTTACGACCCGAACCGGGGCCCTGGTCGTGACGAGCATTCCCGAACCCAAAGGCCCGGAACGTCCTCTATCTATCTGGTAATCATGCACATAATTTATATGATCAAAGTAATACGGAATAGACACAATAATACGAAAACATGGTCAACAATTTAAAACAGTTAAAGGCCTAAAAACATGCCCAACAGTATTTAATAAACATCTGCAACAGTCTGCAAAATCTCTACTGATATACTATCTGAATAACTAGGACAAGGCCCCCAGCAGACCAAAAACCATACTGAAATAAATACCTAAATGACTAGGCTTTTCGAAGCAAATAAGTCTCACCAACTGAACTCTGAGACAACCCTGTCTGTAGACTCTACTGAGGATTTAGACCCCTAGACTGCACCTCATTACCTGAGAGGAAGGGGGGGTCAGCACAATTGTACTGGCACGCGAAGCAATCCAAAATAGAGTAATTGAACATATATATATATATATAATACGTGAGAGAAAATGTTCATCAAACATTATGCATAAAACAATTTCTGAAAAACACATGGGCACCTTCTGAAAACATGTACCCTGTCTGTAAATCTCAAACTCTAATCTGTGTATTAAATTCAGAGTTAGGTGGTATCCTCTACAAGTATGATATTCCACGGGCGAAATGGAATCAGCCATTGACTCGGCGGGGAAGCCTCCAACCCGAGTATGCCGCAAGGGTTGGAGTTCCTGAATCTGATACGCCACACGACACTTAAGTCAGTGTATAATAATATACCCGGGTCGGCAAACCACGGTTTTAGGCAATGAGTTTCTTGAACTCAAGCCCTCTTCAGGGAACCACCTAACATCTCTGTATGCCCATTTTTAACCTTTTCTGTACATGCAACATTCTGAATGTCTAAAATCATGATAGTTTGAAATGTCTATTAGTCTGAGTCTGATATGGCATTGGTCTGAATTGGTATCGTCATACCAAGACTTGCAAGTCATGATTTCTGAGCCATAATACATTAAGCTAAATCTTTCATTTAAAGCATAATTTAGACTACCAAAAACATGCAACTGATATAGAAGATTTCGTGTTTCGAAACTCAAGTCAAAATCATGCAAAAACTTCATCAACATATGGTGGTCTAGTGCCTTTAGAAAATCCATGCACTCTTTCATTACCTGTATTATGAACACAAAACATTCATGCTAGATTCCCTTTTTAGTGATTTAAAACCACCTTTAAATCATAACAAGAGTTCAATCATTTCATATAGTGCTTTTCAAGGATGCATTGCAAAACAATTCATATGCTATGAGAAATCTGAAAAATTCATAATAAGAGAAAATTCACCGAAAATCATGCTCTCAACAAGAATTCATTCTTAAAAACATGATTTCATACATTCATATTCTCAAATCACTTTGGAAAAGGTCAAAAGACCAAAACAATGATATTAAAACATTTAATACATGAATATATACATAGATTCAAAAACCTCATTCTAAAACATGATTTTTCTATGCCCATGAGAATTTAGGAAAACCCTACATACCTCTATTTCGGAAAATAATGGGTGTTTCTTGAAGCCTGTGGATTGGGGATTCCGAATCTCTAATCAATTTTGAAAACCCACGGTTGAGTCGTGATTTATTTGGGTTTTTAGTTTGAAACCCTTGGGAGTGTTCTTGAGAATTTTTAGATGAATGTGGATGTATTTTGGAGAATTGGGGACTGAATTTCGTGTTTATGGCTGAATAAGGGTGGGAAAAGGACCATTTTGCCCCAAAAACGGAGTGTTTAAGTCACTTGAAACCATAAGATATGCGCCGCATATGATATCGCATATATTTACATAGGCGCCACATATGATATCGCATATATTTACATAGGCTCCGCATATGATATTGCCTATATTTACATAGGCGCCGCATATGCTTTTCAGTGGCCATGTGTGATTGGTTAGGCGACACATACTATTTTGAAAGGCCATAACTTCTTGATCGGGTGTCGGATTTTAGCAAAATTGATATCGTTGGAAATTTAACTCGAAGAACTATCATTTGACACATAGTAGGCTCTCTAATTCGACATATACAGAGAGTTATGGTCAATGGAAACTGACACAAATTACAACGTCCACTAAAACTTAATCGATCGAAATAGTTTTAACTCGTCCTTGAGTTGAAGGACCTCTATGGTCTAAATTCATGCTCAAATGGATTCACGTACTACATAAACATGCCAAATTGGCATAGGATTTAAGGATCTGGGATTATCAACGCATCAGAGTCATGGTTTTTATTCTAGCCCGAAATGCGGGGTGTTACATTCATCTTCATCGGCGCTTCTAAGAAAAGCTTGTTTCCAAACACACTCACAGTACAAAGCTCTTGAATTTTGCTTCGATGTGACCCTCAATAGGCTTCTTACCTTCACATCTAGTCCTATTCTAGAACCTCACGTTCACCCTTCTTTTCTTTCTAATGCATTAATTGCTGCATTTAAAAGGGCACAAGCCTATCAACGTCGCAGTTCAATAGAGAATCACCAACAACAGCAGCACCTTAAAGTAGAAATTGAGCAGCTAGTTATTTCAATTCCTGATGATCCTAGTGTTAGCAGAGTTATGAGTGAAGCTGGTTTTTCTAGCATCCAACTAAAAACCAATGTCGAACATGCTATTTCTTCCGAAAATAACACAAAACCGATGGTCATAGCACCAGGAGATAATCTCAAATTGTCACTATACAAAACAGGTGATGATCCAAGTGCTAGATAAGTCATGACGGAAACTGTTTTTTCTAGCATCCGACCTAAAACCAATGGAGAACACGCTATTTCTTCAGAGACTTCTTCCAAAAATAGCACAAAACCAATGGTAGCACCAAATAAGCTCAAATTGTCACTATGCAGATCGATCGATGATCAAGTCAAGAATGATGATGACGTGATGAGCATTATAGAGACAATGATGAACACGAAAAGGAGAAAAATGTCTATTAAAGGAGAGTGTTTAGACAATGCTGAAGGGGTCGTTAGAGGAGTTATCGATAAGTTTGATAAAGGAGAAGTATCATTAGACATATGAAACATGTTAAGTTCACAAGTGTTCCACTTTCTACACTGAGAAATTTTTCGAAAGAAGAATTCGAGGCAAAGATTAGAGATCTAAGGATTCTATTAAGAAGCTATATAGACAGAGGGGTTGTTTTATATTTAGGTGATCTTGAATGGATATCTGAGGTTTGGACTAAACATTTCTACTTATTTACTGTTCTTACGACGATGGTGTTTTAACTAGCTTGTGCGCGCCTCGACTTTTCCACCACATACCTACTATCTCCTACCAGTACAGGTACAGGTATCGGGTAACTCTGCCAACCAAAGTATAGGCTAATGAGAAGAAATCACCTAGCTCCAACGGTCTTTACAACATCATCGTCTAGGCTGCACCCTCGGGCTATGATACTCAGACTCTTCAAAAATGCCGACAGGTGCATGTCGAATCCTCCAAAAGTAATGCATATTTTGAGGATCTGACATATGTGTGGCATCATTTTTGGAGAGTCCGAACAACATTGCCCAAGTGTGCACAATTGTCCCTTATTGTTACTTTCTTCAAACTATATCTTTGACTAAAAACGGGCAGCCCGGTGCACTAAAGCTCCCGTTATGCGTCGGGTCCATGTGCCTATGTGGACCTTCAGTGTGTTGATTCACTAATGTGCCACGTGCACTAAGGTTGTCAAAATTACCATTTTAATTAGTCCAGGGGTAATAGGACCTCTTAAAGTTCGGGTTTGTCTCAGCGATTTCGTGTATAGTTCAGGATGGAAACAGAGCATTTTCCCTTTAAATTATTGTTATTTTAAAAGTTTAATGCAATTTTCTTTTTCTTTTTCTCCTTAGTAATAATTGTGCTTGAAAGCTATGAATATAAAATATTTCAAAAATATTTAATGAAGAGATTATATTTTAAAATATAAGTGAGTGTAAAATAATCAAAATTCCTCTTGATTAATTTATTCTTAAGGAAGGGCGTGTAAAAAATAGAGTAACTTACATAAATCTCTGATACTTTAAGTAATATTACATAAAATCCCATTTATTTTGATAATTACATCTTATCCCGAAATTTTAAAATGTTGATACATATGTTAAGCGGTGATAAATATGAAGCAGATCAGTTAGTTATTTAAGGAAGCAATGGATTTTCTCTGATTTTAACAACGCAAATCATGCCCAATCTGTTACAAGCGTTAAAAACGCAATTCCATTCAACAAGAGTTCAACATTGAAGCAAACCAGATTAGAAGCTCAAAGTTTTTCAATTTTGGAACCAAAAAAATCGATCTTCCATCTTAAATTTCTCAATTTCTTCAATGGAACTAGTGACTGTGTTGTTGCGTCATTCTGGGGAATGGGTTTCTGAAACAAGGTACGATAACTATCGGGTCGACGGTATTGTAATTCATGAAAAAACATCGTACCGCGAATTAATGGACGCCATATCAATTCAATTGAAAATTGACGTATCTCTAAAAAGAATTTATGCCAAATACGTTGTTCAAGGCAATTCATCAGCGTTGGAGATTCATAATGATATGGCTGTGAAACTTTTTCTTAAGATTTTGAAAGCCGAAACTATATTCGGGAAGTATCCACTGTGCATTACAACGAGTGATATTGTAATTGAAAGTGATGATTTTGACGCGGATGATATGACAACTGAGTGTTATGATTTTGTTGAGCCGTCTGAACTTGCAGTAGTTGTAGTTGGTAATGTTGAATCTCTGCCAATTGTTAATGTGGGTGGTGAAGAACTGATAAGTGATTGTTATAACAGTGTTTTAAAGGTGAACCAAAAGTATAAAAGCAAAGTTACACTTGTCTCGGTAATGCGTAACTATTCAATCAAGCACAGGTTCAATTTCAGAGCTGAGAGATCTGACAAGCCAAGGTTTGATTTTAATTTCTCAACGACAAATTTTGATTTAATTCGCAACTTGATACATCTGGAAGCTGTAGTAATACATTTTCATAATAGTTAATTGGTGATTCATATAGTTGGTGAATCATATAACTGGTTTTTTATGTTGGTGATTAATGTAACTGATGATTCATATAATTAGTGATTCATATAGTTGGCGATTCATATTGGTGATTTATGTAACTGGTGATTCATATAACTAGTGATTCATTTAACTGGTGATTCATATTGGTGATTTATGTAACTGGTGATTCATATAACTAGTGATTCATTTAACTGGTGATTCATATAAGTGATACAAATAATTGGTTATTCATGTAAGTGGATATTCATATAAATGGTGATTCATATAAACAGATTGGAAAAATTGGTTACTCATATGTCTTGAGATTCATATAACTGGTGATTCATCTAATAAAAAAGAATAACAAATTAAGTTCATATTTGTGATACATAGTAATGTTTATTCATTTGTTAATTGGCTCATTTTTTGATTGAAGTAGTGATTCATATATAAACAGATTAATGTAACTTCATACGATGATATATTTTTTTGATGTATATTTCAGTTATGTCTTGTTGTGCAAATCGCCGGAATGTAGTTAGATATTCAAGGCGTCATGTAAGATTGGTACTGATACATTTATAGTACGTACCTTCAATGATGACCACACCTGTTCAATACTGGACAGAGTGTTTGAGCAGCAGCATGCAACCGTTGCCTTTGTAGCTGGAATAACAGCTCCAAAGTTGGTGAACCACAAAAGAATAATCACCCCAAGCGACATTATTGAAGATATAAAAAGTAAAGTTGGTTTGGACGTAGATTACATGATGGCGTGGCGTGCTAAAGAACGTGCTTTAAATATATTGAGAGGACGACCAGCTGACGGATATAAGAAAATGCCTACCTACATATACATGTTGAATTCTGTTTATCCCAATTCACATATAAGGATGCATAAGTCTCCGGATAATCAGTTCATGTATCTATTCGTAGCACTACAGCCTTTTATTAGGGGATTTAGGTATTGTACACTTGTTGTGGTAGTAGACGGAAGTCACATGAATGGACCATATAAGGGAACATTCGTTTCAGCTAGCACAATTGATGGAGCAGGTATTGCAAGTAGTAATTTATTTTTTTCTTACAAATGATGGTAATTGTTATATAACTTAGATATAATAATTGTTTGATATTATGTATCAAGAAATATATTGCCTCTTGCGTATGGGGTTGTAGATTCTGAGAATGATTCGTCTTGGACGTGGTTTTTCCAGCAATTTAAGTATGCTTTCGGTGAGCACGATAATATGTGTGTTGTCTCTAATAGACATGAAAGCATAATCAAGGCGGTTAGTGTGGTCTATCCATGTATACCACATTTTGCATGTATTTGGCATCTTTGGAATAATATCTGCACGAATTATAGAAAGAGTAAGGACAAGCTGACCGACGAGTTTTTTCCCATGGCTAAAGCGTACAAGTTGGATGATTTTGATGAGCTTATGTGTAAAGAGGAAAAGATTGACAATAGAGTTAAGGTATATCTGGAAAATGTTGGATTTGAAAAGTGGTCACGAGTTCATGCTCCAATAAATAGGGGGAGGATGATGACTTCCAACATTGCAGAATGTATCAACTCTTGTCTTGTTGAGGCTCGTGAATTGCCAATTTTAGATTTTCTTGAACAAGTCAGAAACTTATTTGGTGCGTGGAACCGCAAAAATAGAGACCGATCTAGCTTTCTTGCTAAAAACTCATTGGGAGGTAGGTTTCAACAAATTCTTCAATTGAACGAGGCAAAGTCATCGTGTATGATGGTAAGTTAAAATAATATTCATTATACTTTAACTAAGTTGATTTGCAGACTTTTTTTAACATTCTGATAATAGATGTACTTTGATACATCTGGGAGTCATAAGTATCATTTTGACACATCTGTTGAAATATGCAACCAGTTGAATTTTTGTTCTTTATATTTAATTAATCTGGGTCTTTTATGCTAATATAACACTGACTATCAGTGTTGCTTTGCCGATCGCATGTGTCAATAGCTGCAGCAGCAATATCAGTGATCCCTGTTGGATAAGCAGCAAGCGATGGTGGTACGTACAAGGTAATAGCTTTAGAAAAATCTTCATTTGTATTATGAAGGTCTTCTTCAGATTTCTGTGTGACGCATGTAAAAAGAGAACTTAGTGTTATAATGAAGTTTAGAATTGAAGTGCCTAAATTATCTATATGTATCATAATGATACATATGGACCATTATGTATCACTGTGATACATCTGAAAAATTTACATAACAGATAATCAACTTTTGATACTTGAAAATTTAATCATCTATAAATAAGATTGAAACATTGTTACTGAAAAATTGTTATGCCACAGAAAAACTTAAAATAAGGTTGTGACTATTATAATGAACAACTTCAAATTACAAAATAAAATTCGTTATAAGTAAATTGATATTACCTTTACGCGTTCTTTCCTTATGCCTTCATCTGCTTCAGCATCTGTATTATGTCTATCATCTTCTTGCAGCTTGTCTGTGTACGAACTCACAGCTTTCTGTTTGATTTATTTTAAATTTAATTTTGTATTTTGATCTAATTTCTGATATGAATTAAATTAATTAATTGTGTGTATCAAAATTGAAACAGTTTGATACAAATATATCAAAGTGATACATTTTGAAAATTTAAGGAATGCATTAAAAAAAAGTTGTCTATAATTGGAGAAGTGAACGCCGAGGAGGAAAGCTTCACTCTATAATTTGAGTGGGACCCACCGATAATAAGTTTTATATAAGTATTAACAATATGACATGTCATCGCCACACAACAACATTATTTCATGTATAAATAACGTAAATAACAATCTTTAATTACACTCTCTCCTATTTTTTTAATTACTTTACTCTCTCTCCCTATTAATATACATAACATAGCCGACATATACATAACATTCTGTTTATATGTTGGGGTTTTTGTAATATATTTAGGGAATTGCGATTTTTTTGTAATATTGAAAACATAAATTGTGTATTTGTGTAATTTTTAGTTTTTTTATTTATTATATAAATGGATCCTCTGTATATTTGTTCCTCAGTTTTTGCTTTGTATCAATAGACAAAAGGAGTCTTCTCCGGTAACCTTCCTAACTTTGCTTCTTATTATCAACCTTTGAACAATATGATCACATGCATAAAGATTTTGTTAGTCTTTTAATTATTTACTACTTCACTACATGTTAACTTTTACCTTTTCTATTTTTTTGTGTGATTCTGTTGTTATAATCTGCCGGTTCAAGTCATGAAAACAGTCCCTTGTATAAATGTGAGGTAAAACTGTGTATAATAAATAGGGCAAACAACATAAATTTTGATAGTTTTGAGCTTAATTACTGAAAATTCCAATATTTTGCATAACTGATGAAAATCCTCATTTTGGGTTTGTCCAGATACATAATTAGCTCCCGATATATTCAATGAAGATACACTTTTTCCTTTGTAAAGATACATAATTAACTCTTGATACTTTTTTTTTTTGATATGTTGAATACATAATACAACGAAGATATAATTTATCCTTTGTAAAGATACATAATTAGCTCCCGATAATTTTTTCCAATTTTTGATATGTCGGAATACATAATACATTGAAGATATAATTTTTTCTTTATAAAGATATATAATTAGCCCCCGATATGTTTTTCCCGATTTTGTATCTGTCGAGATATGTAATTAGCTCCCGATACATCCAACGAAGATGCATAATTAATTGAGACTTTTGTAATTGCTTTGTAAGGTTTGAGGTTTGTGTAAATATGGTAAGTTAAT
The DNA here is from genome assembly GCA_030864215.1 of Capsicum pubescens. Classification (NCBI taxonomy): domain Eukaryota; kingdom Viridiplantae; phylum Streptophyta; class Magnoliopsida; order Solanales; family Solanaceae; genus Capsicum; species Capsicum pubescens. The sequence continues at coordinate 300,442,564 of CM061542.1, read as the reverse complement.
GTGTATGTTTTGTTGGGAAAAATGGACTATTTTTCCCGCCCCTTCCGGACCGCTTTCAAGCAGAAAATAACAGAGAAATTAAAGAGAATAACAACACAAAGATTTAACGTGGAAAACTCCCCAATTGGAGAAAAACCACGGGCCTCCCAGAAAAATATTCACTATATAAAAATTATTACACCATATAATACACAATATTTTTCTCACACACCCTCACTTCCTAAAATACTATTCTCAAAGAGATCTTCAAGAGAATTATCTCTAAACCTCTTTAATAGTAAACAAGGAAAGAAATATTTTTTGTGTGTGTTAATAATGAAGGAGGTGGAGTTTATTTATAACTCTCAACCTCATCCCAACCAAAGTAAATTTCCGATGTGGGAGGTTTTCTTTTCTTCTTCAAAACAACTTCAACTTCAACAAATCTCCACCTTTTGAAGAGAAGAAAAATGAAATCCGTTGGCCCTTTATAGTTGTCCAGCTACACATAACAAAATCAGTTCTCCACCTGACTCTAAACTCGGCCAACCATGTGTAACTGCAACTTTCACATTGTCTGATACTGACAATCATAATTCTAAATTCAAGAATTATCATACCCCCACCATAAAGAGTACATCCACTCAGATTGAAAAACCAATCCAAGAATTTTCACTTGAAATCTCTTCCTAATTTCAAGAATTTCATTTTCGGCACATGTCGAAAAACTTGCTACTAACTTATGGTGCAACTCTCTTGTTGATTTCTTGAGAGTTCATTAGCCATCGACATTCTTTCCACCACACACCTTGCATCACTTATCAACCAATGCACATGTGAAAACTTGTGGACCAGCTACCAATTAAACATCCTCTTCCATGGCAATTCTAAAGTTGGCATTCATGCCATGAGGATTTTTATCTTTCTTACAAAGAGATATCATACTCCTGTTCTAGGGAAACAACATTGGCAGCATTTTCTTTGGAGCTTCCAGCCGAACTAGCCCCATTATTTGGACAATTATTTTTAACATGTCCCGGTTGTTTACAATTCCAGCAGATGTCCTTCTTCTTAGAGCTTTGCTTCCATTTTCCTTTAACAACAAGAGCTGAATCTTCTAGAGATTTTTCAACTCCATTCTTCAATCTTTTTTCCTCAGAAATCAATTTACTTGTCACTTCTGAGAAAATCACATTTTTCTTCCCATACATTAAAATGGGTTGCATGTGCTTGTAGGAGGATGGAAGAGACCAGATGAGTCGAAGTGACTTGTCTTCATCATCAATTTTCACTCCAATAGATTCCAATTCAGAAACAATCTCATTCAAGACACTCAGATGATCAGAAATAGTTGTACCTTCAGCCATTTACAATTTATGAAATTGCTCCTTCAAATATAACCTATTTGAAATACTTTTGGTTTGGTACAATTCTTCAAGTTTCTCCTACAACTCCTTTGTTGTAGACAATCCAATCACATTAGTAAGAACATTTTTAGCTAAACACAAGAGAATTTGACTTGTCGCGTTCATGTCTAGCTCTTCCCATTCTTCATCACTAATTCTGTATTTTTCTGAGTCTTTACTGCTTTCAGATTTTTCTGAATCCTTATCATTTTTTCCGCTAGTTGGTCTCTCTTTCAATGCCTTGTGTAATCCAGATTGGATTAACACATCCTTGACTTGCACTTGCCACAAGCCAAAATTAATTCTCCCATCAAATTTCTCAATCTCAAATTTTGTCCCCATCTTGTTTATCAGTACTAATAAATGGACAATAGTAATATAAAGTACCCACTAAATTAGTTTCCAGGAAAGAGAGGTGGATCACAAGGGATACACTTAAGTACCAAGTCTTTTCTTAGCCAGAACCTCTTTAGATTGTACTTATTCCCACTATTACCAAATATACAAGTACCCCAAAGTAACTCCACCAGAATAGCAAACTCCACCGAAATCAGACTCTACTTGCTACTCCACCCGAGAAGAAACTCCACTTGCTACTCCACCGGGACGAAACTTCTACTTGAGAACAATAATTCTAATTCAGAAATTTTTCTAAAACTCCACTTGCTACTCCACCGGGACGAAACTTCTACTTGAGAACAATAATTCTAATTCAGAAATTTTTCTAATGTGGAAGATCAGACAAACCTGCAACCACAGAGCATATTAAAATTTCAAAAGAATTATTCCACACCGAAGGCTCTGATACCACTTGTTGGGGAAAATGGACTATTTTTCCCGCCCCTTCCGAACCACTTTCAAGCAGAAAATAACAGAAAAATTAAAGAGAATAACAACACAAAGATTTAATGTGGAAAACTCCCCAATTGGAGAAAAACCACTTTCAAGCAGAAAATAACAGAGAAATTAAAGAGAATAACAACACAAAGATTTAATGTAGAAAACTCCCCAATTGGAGAAAAACCACGAGTCTCCCAGAAAAATATTCACTATATGAAAATTATTACACCATATAATACACAATATTTTTCTCACACACCATCACTTCCTAAAATACTATTCTCAAAGAGTTGTCCAAGAAAATTATCTCTGAACCTCTTTAATAGTAAGCAAGGAAAGAAATTTTTTTTGTGTGTGTTAATAATGAAGGAGGTGGAGTTTATTTATAACTCTCAACCTCCTCCCAACCAAAGTAAATTTCCGATGCGGGAGGGTTTTTTTTCTTTCTTCAAAACAACTTCAACTTCAACATGTTTATGTTATTCTTTCTAATAAATTCTTTCTTGGACTCGGCACTAGCAGGAGCTTCTGTACACCGGGCTGACCTCTTTTTGTTGTTGTATCTACTCATATTTTGAGGTAGAAGAACTCACAGAATAATATGAGTCATGTCAAAGAGATTTTGTTAGCCTTTTATTTACTACTTCTCTTGATGTTAACTTTTAGCTTCTTTTTTTTGTGTGTGAATCTGTTGTTATAATCTGCCGGTTCAAGTCGTGGAAACAGTCTCTTGTATAAATGTGAGGTAAGACTTTGTATAATAAAGGACTGACATATTTGGAGCTTAATTACAAAAAATCACGATATTTTGCATAATTATTAAAAATCCTGATTTTGAGTCTGTCAAGATACATAATTAGCTCCCGATACGTCCAACGAAGATAAATAATTAAATGGGCAATCTGGTGAACTAAAGCTTTCGTTATGCTAGGAGTTCGACAAAGGACCAGACAATAAAGGTCTATTGTACATAACCTTACCTTACATTTATGCCAAAGGCTGTTTCCAACCAGTTACTCCAACGCTCTCCTTCGTGGAAGAATATGATAGAAAAAATATTGTGTTTTGTTTATAGATCTCCTTACTGTCCCCTTTTTAGTATAAGGGAAGCCCGGTGAACTAAAGCTACTGCATGAACTGTTATGTCTGCTATAGTTTGAATGGAAGAATTCGACTCTGCAAGATATTTTTTGTGTACACACCTAAAGAAAGCGATTTTTTGATGGAATCCGTTGGAAATTAGCTCATCGTAAACATTTCTGACGAGCTTCCATCGAAAATCCAGATGTTTTAGTGATTTTGTTGTTGTGTCTGCTTATATTTTGAATAGGAAACTCATAGAAGAATATGATGACAAAAATTTATTGTGTTTTGCTTACATATCTGTTCTGCTGTTAGATTTTAGTGGTCTTAATGAACTGTTGTGTACGTTTATATTTTGAATGGAAGAATATAACTCTGCAACATTTGTTCTGTTCGCTACTAAATGAAAAAGAAAATTTCCAGCGGGATGTAAGAATGACTTGTTGATTTTGTTGTGGTATATACTCGAAAGAAGATAAAAAAAATTGTTGATTTTGACTTGTTATTGCAGAAGCCAGCTGCTCCTAGATGTACCTTATTGTTTAAGCTTTATACTATGGTTATCTTAGATCTGAGATCTTGACCCAACCTGCACCCACAAACTTTAAATCCTTAATGTACCTCAAGGGCTTACATCTTGGTTTAGAACTGTTAAATATGTGCATAACAGGCACAGTTTGTGCAACAATGGACACCAAGGTGAGGTATCTACATGAAATCTTTTGGAAGCTTAGGGTCGGCTATGCATTTCACCGAATATCAAAATTGATTTTTAGCAGTTATGGAACAATCCAGATGATGGTGTTCTATTTTATTGTTAAGCTTCATATGATGTCCTTAGATAAGAAAATAGAGGATTTTGATAAAGCGGATAGTTTTTTTTGTTTTTTTATAGGATAATGTTTTCAGGTCTGATTAGCTATTGCTATGATCGGCAATCTTGCGAAACAATGTCGAAATCTTCCAAGAGCGTTGCTCTCAAGATGAAAGTACACTGCAAGGATTGTGGAGTGGAACTAAAAAAGCAGCTGAAAGAGGTGAACGGTGTTGATTCAGTTGACATTGATCATAAACTTGGGAAAGTAGTCATCTCAGGCAAAGTAGATCCTGAAAAAGTCCTACGCAAGCTTGAGAAGCGTGGGAGAGAAGCCGAGCTTTGGCCATGTGAAAAATTAAAAGTGAATGATCCACCGAGTGGTTCGAACATTGTGGAGGTCAAGCTATTTGATAACCCAAGATTGCATAATGTGGAGGTCAAGCTGACTTTCCAAGGACAATCAACAAGTAATAACACCGGGATAACACAATCAAAAGTGCTTCCACATGGTGGTGGTGGTCGACTTTGTTCTGCATCTTCATCATGTTGTGGTTGCAATCATGGTAATACTAGATTTGGTTCTTGTTATGCCAATAACAGAAACAACTATTGTTACCATAATGTACCGACTACACAAGCGGAGATGCTTCCACATGGCTGTGGACTTTGTTTTGCATCTTCGTCATGTTGTGGTGGCCACGGTGGTAATTATACTCATTCTGGTTCTTATTGTGCGAATAACAGAAACAACTATTCTTGCCATTGCCTGCGGCCGCTGCCAATGGGATACATTCCTGATCCACTTGTTATGCAGCCACCACGGTCAGGTGATCGTACTATTCCATCAGCTCCTCCTTTTCCGTCCGGCTATTTTCAACCACCGCCATCACCACCTGCATCCTTGTCAGTGCATCCTTCTTACTACAGTGTCTTAAGTGACGAGAACATGAATAGATGTATAATCCAGTGATGTGTGTATGTGCATGTGCGCGCGCGCCCACTTGTTTGTGTGTATATTTCATGTTATGCTATGTGGTAAAGGTCCAATTTTCAACAAATAAAAGGAAAAAGAATAAACAAGGGTTGGAGGAAATACAGAAAAGTTTAGCAGTAATAGTTCATGTAAAATCTGTGCTGTTCTCGTGATAACTACTACGTTGGTTGTAACGTGCCTTTTCTTTTTTGATGATTGTGAAGTTTGTTCATTGTGTGAATATTGCCCCTTTGTTAATACAGTAATTTATTTTTAACCTTGTCTACTACGATCATGACCATGAAAAGAACCAATCCAAGCAAGTAAATCTTAATGGCTTCTTTGAAACCCAATTTCTGGTCCTTTTTCAGTTAACTCTGGTGCGCATGTTTGAGGATTTCTTTGTTCTTGTTGTGAGTTCCCTCTTTCCCAATCACATTTGAGTATTTGATAAGGTTTCAATTGCAAACGGTATTGATTTTTGAAATGTTGTTATATTTGGCAGCTTTTGTTTCGTTATTGTTCCTTTCCCCTAACTTTGGTATCAGAATGGTATGAATTTGCGGAAAATATGCTTCGTTGTGCATCAGAGAAGCCTTTCTTTAATTTTTACCAAGTCCATTCCTGCATTAGCAAAACAATATGTTAATTTCTAGTTTAGATCAACTTCCTATTGCATAGTTGAAAGTATAGATCAGCCCTCAAGTTAATTTGATAGTACTTTAGTCTATTAAATCCTCTCGATATTCTTGCTGTCTATTTCTTTAGTACCATAATGTCCATAGTGAATTTGACATTGACTCCATAACTGATAGTTCTTATGCCTGATTCATTCTGTATTTGTGTGAAAATTCCTACGAGTGCTTCCATAATGTCCATGGTGAATTTACATTTACCTTAACTACTTTTGACATGAAACAAACACCGACACAGTCGCAACACACACAGACACATACACATATATGGAAGCAAATCATTGGATTATGCAGCTATTTGCATTCTCAAGGCACTGTAATAGGAGGGACAATGAGCTAGTACTATCACTTGACCACAATGGTGGTGTCGGTACAGGTAGAGTTTGATAACTGGGGGCGTGCCCTACCCCAGCCTCTGTTGCTTATTCCAATTCACCTTTTCCAAAATTTGTCTGATTTTACTGAGTATAGCTCAACGAATATTCCAGTGAGGTACTTACTTCTCTCACTACATGTTCTTTTCCTGCTTGATGGGGATTTATAAATTTAAAGAATATCAGTGAGGTACTCCTATAGGCATAACTCCGCCTGTGTGAGCTCACTCACATTGCCGGTCCCAAGCCCGGAAAAAGGAGGAGGGTTGCCGTAGGTTGGCAGCCAACGTAAAACTTGCCAATTCATGAGGAGTCCTCATAATAAAATAATCGTAAATGAAGACTTGAAGATTCATATAGCCAATTCCAACTTGTTTGGGATTGTGGCGTAGTTGTTGTATGCACAATATTGGATGGAGAAGCTGTACAATTCAGGACCAGCTTAACTAAAGCCCCATTAGTCTTGTAGAATTTTCTGATTACTCGAGTTTATTTTCGCTGTTATTTATTGTTCTCAATTCTGCTGAAAATCTTATGTCTGAGAATATACGGGGCTTTGATCTGCCGGGAAAAATTCACAAGGTTCTTTGAAGTTGAACTAAACTACGTGAATTGAAGGACGGATACTATGTGGTTGCCGTAGACCCTGCTAAAGCAGTAGAGATGGTAGACGAGAATATGATGCAAGTTGCTGCAAACCTTGGTTCCATCCTGACGAAGAAATTTGAGGTTGTGGAGCTCCCTAACGGATTGAAACACGATCCATGTTGATGTTGCCAGTGAAGGACTTATTGCTCCTTTCTTGTGGCTGAATCTTGAATGGGATTTTTGCTTGCTTCTAGCAAAAAGTATAAATGTCACTGGTCACATGTATGGCCTTGTCGGCAGGGGCAGACCTAGTGTTACTTCATCGGAACACAATAGTTTGAATAAAGATCTTGAACCTGTGCTAGAATCCCGAAGTGAACTATTAAGTTTAAATTCTGGATCTGCCTCCGTTAGCTGGTGTTGGTTGGATAGTATATGACCGAATATTTGTCAGCGGAGCTTGTCTTTAATATCTTTTACTTTGGGTTGGATGAGCATACTTTTATTCTTGTTTGTGTACAGTGTGAAATGCTGAACACATTATTGTTCCCCGCGAACTTCAGCCACAACCTAGCAGAGAGACTTGTATATCATCACGAACTTCAGCCACAACCGCGAACACATTGAGAAAGTTTTGACAGACTTAAGTGCATTGCATTATGGAAACTGATTTCTATTGTTACTTTCTGGTGCTTAGTCTGCTAATTTTGTTCAAGCTGAGCATATGTTATATCATCACGGTTGCATGTCACTTTGTCTTGAGTTTTTTCGTTCTGTAGTGTCTAAAGTGGACGTACTACTTAATGGCGGCACTTGTTTTTTCGCCTGCAGAGTACACAGCGAATTTTGATAAATGTAAATACAATGATCGCGCTAATCATATAGCACATTTAGCATCCTTTTTACAATGCCTGATTAGTGATTGACATCCGTGCTGTGAAACCTAAAGGTTGATTGAGAAGGCGCTGAAAACTTAAAGACGCTCAAGATTCAGTGAACGAGTTCTTCAGAGGGCAAGTGAAGCTCATGGTATAAGTTGTCTGAGGGACTTTACAAGATGACATTTAAGTAACTTTTATACATCAATGGGACTGATCAAGGTAGATGTCGAATCTTTCAACAAGTCACTTATAGGAAAAATGAACAACAAAAGTTGCATTAGTTTGTTTTTTTTTCCTTTAATAACCGAGGAATTGGGGGCAGAGGAAGGGGAAATGGAGAATCGAACCCACACCAGCAAGGTGAACATTTAGGAAGCCAACCAACTAAGCTACTAAGATTCTCGAGTGCTGATCGTAATAGGTACCTTTGAGAAAAAAAGATTATAAAGCTAGAATATTTAAACAACTATGAGCAAATTTACAGACAAGTTACAACAGAAGTTGACTAACAAATCTATCACATCACAAACACACACACACACACAAAGACATATATGACACCATATCATGCTATTATGCAGCCATTTACATTCTCGTCACTTAAGAAACTATGATAGGTGATAGGCATTGACGGCGATGATGACGATTGTGGAGATGGTGGTGCCTGAAAATACTCAAAAGGCAACGGAGGAGCTGATGGAATAGCATGTTGAGAACTAGTATCACCACTGTGGCGGCAACATCCACGATGACTATGACTACGACGATTTATATCAGCATGATCACCACAACATGACGAAGAAGCCCTACAAAATCCACCACCATTCACATTCTTGGTAGTGCTAATTTCCAAGAATTCGTCATCACCACTGTGGCAACATCCATGATGACTATGACTATGACGATTTATATCAGTATGATCACCACAACAAGACGAAGAAGCCCCACAAAATCCACCACCATTCACATTCTTGCTAGTGCTAATCTCCAAGAATTCGTCATCACTACTGTGGCAACATCCACGATGACTATGACTATGACGATTTATATCAGCATGATCACCACAACACGACGAAGAAGCCCTACAAAATCCAGCACCATTCACATTCTTGGTAGTGCTAATCTCTAAGATTTTGTCATCACCAGGTAATTCATTTCTTGATTCTCCCTGGAAACTCAACTTGATAGTTTCTGTCAACTCTATAGTCAGCAAGCCTGGAATTCTAGACAATTGCTCTAGTTGAGTTATAATCCGAACATGTTTTGAATCATTTCCTTCATCGAACCCTGCATGAGCGCGGGATGCTTTGTGCAACACGTTTTTCAATTCCTTCTCACAAATCTTGCTGTGTATTTTCAGCTTCAAAGCAAATTTGTTTGGATAAACCAATGAATATGCCATTTGAAATTGCAAAGTTTTTTTCTTCTTTTCTCTAAGAATAAAGTTGTGAAATTTGTAAGTTGCTTTTGAAGTACTTATAGATAAAACGGTGCACTAAAGCTCTCACGGAGTTTGGGAACTGACCACAAGGATCTAGTGTACGCAGCATAGCCTTACCACTCAAATACACATCAGAAATTAAAGTTATGTCAAATGTATCAAAATGTCATACAATCTTGTGATCTTAAATATGCCACGTGAAAAATTGAAATTAAAAAGTTTTAAAAAAAAAAAAAAAGTCATTCTTTTCGAAACAAAGAGAATATAATAAAATTAGAAACATATGATCAGCAAGCATGTCGAAGCTAGCGCTTTAATTTTATTTTTTTTCTGGTGAAACAGGCAAACTTTTATTTATAATAGTACAAGAATATTTTACATGCCTTGTGATCCCGTCAAAACAGTAGAAGCGGTAGCCATACTCTTAACGCCCTGCGCAGGACTAATATAATACACACACTGGACTCTGAATTCAACAAATTCCCTACACTGTATGTAAGGAAGAATAGTGTATGACATCATTATAGCACTGATTTAGGAGTCAATTTGAAAGTTTAATGATGGGTCCCACCATATTCAATTGCAAAATTGGGGGGCATGGTTGGCTGTCAAACGGGCCGGGTTGATCCGGCCCGGTCTGAGCCGACTCGATCAGCCCAAGGGTTGTAGGGTATCGGGTTCCGGGTCGATTTAATTTTGAATTTGGGCTCGGTTAACCCGGCCCAGATCAAAACCGGTCCAGGCCAGTCGATTAACCGGCCCGGTCCGGTTAACTTTAAAAAAAAAAAAATTGAAGATTTGGGCCAAACTAGCCGTTGGCCCAACGGCTATATAGCCGTTTTTGGTTCCAAACAGCTAGTTTGGGCCCCTTTATTAAAATACATATATATATATTAATTATTTTTTTAATCCCAAAAAAAAAAATTATAAATACCCTAATGCATAAATTGAATATTTTTTCATTCATTTAATTATAAATTTTGGATCATTTTGCAATCAATAAAATTCAACATTCATTCACTCTTTAGTCCTTACTTTGTAATTTTTTTTCATTTAATGATTTAAATTGAATTTCTAGTTTAAATTAAAAACTTACGTTTAATATATTATTAATTTACTATCAAGTATTATTAATTTATTATATTAAGTAGCATATGCTTTGTATATTTTTGTATATATCTTCTGTAGACGTGTATATTTAATGTATACGTGGGTATATATTTTATAAATTAGTATATAAGTATATATATATATATATTGTAGTATATATATATATATTGTAGTATATGTTTTATTTGAAATAGTACATATATATTGAATGGTGTGTATATATGTGTATATATCTTCTATAGATGTGTATATTTAACGTATACATATGTATGTTTTATAAATTAGTATATAACTATATATGTATTGTATTATATGTTTTATTTAAAATAGTACATATATATTGAATGGTGCATATATTTGTGTATATATCTCCTATAGATGTGTATATTTAATGTATATATGTGTTTTATAAATTAGTATATAATTATATATCTATTGTAGTATATATATTGTATTATATGTTTTATTTAAAGTAGTACATATATATTGAATGGTGCGTATATATGTGTATATATCTTCTATAGACGTATATATTTAACGTATACATGTGTATTTGTTTTATAAATTAGTATATAACTATATATATATTGTAGTGTATATATATATATACATGTAGTATATGTTTTATTTAAAATAGTACATATATATTGAATGGTGCGTATATATGTGTATATATCTTCTATAGATGTGTATATTTAACGTATACATGTGTATATGTTTTATAAATTAGTATATAACTATATAAATTGTAGTATATAAATTGTATTATATGTTTTATTTAAAGTAGTACATATATATTGAATGGTGCGTACATTTGTGTATATATCTTCTATAGATGTGTATATTTAATGTATACATGTGTATATATGTTTTATAAATTAGTGTATAACTATGTATATATTGTAGTATATATATATATATTGTAGTATATGTTTTATTTAAAGCAGTACATATATATTGAATGGTGCGTATATATGTGTATATATCTTCTATAGACGTATATACTTAACGTATACATGTGTATATGTTTTATAAATTCGTATATAACTATATATATATATATATATATATTGTAGTATATGTTTTATTTAAAGTAATACATATATATTGAATGATGTGTATATATGTGTATATATCTTCTACAGATGTGTATATGTTTTATAAATTAGTATATAACTATATATATATATATATATATTGTAGTATATATATTGTATTATATGTTTTATTTAAAGCAGTACATATATATTGAATGGTGTCTATATTTGTGTATATGTCTTCTATAGATGTGCATATTTAATGTATACACGTGTATATGTTTTAGAAATTAGTATATAACTATATATATATTGTAATATATATATATATATATTGTCGTATATGTTTTATTTAAAGTAGTACAAATATATTGAATGGTGCGTATATATGTGTACATATCTTCTATAGACGTATAAATTTAACGTATACATGTGTATATGTTTTATAAATTAGTATATAACTATATATATTGTAGTATATATATTGTATTATATGTTTTATTTAAAGCAGTACATATATATTGAATGGTGCGTATATATGTGTATATATCTTCTATATACGTATATACTTAACGTATACATGTGTATATGTTTATATATATATATATATATATATATATATATATATATATATATTGTAGTATATGTTTTATTTAAAGTAATACATATATATTGAATGATGTGTATATATCTTCTATAGATGTGTATATTTAACGTATACATGTGTATATGTTTTATAAATTAGTAGATAACTATATATATATATATATATATATATTGTATTATATGTTTTATTTAAAGCAGTACATATATATTGAAGCAGTACATCTATATCTATATCCATAATCTATAATCTATAATCTATAATCTATAATCTATAATCGATATCTATATCTATATCTATATCTATATCTATATCTATATCTATATCTATATCTATATCTATATTAAAAGTGTGAATGGCTTTAGAAATGTTGTTTGAACTTTTTGTCCTTCATTAAAAGTCTTTGATTTAGACAAAATAGTCTTTTCTCTATTTTCCTAATATTTAAGAGTTGAAAATTAATTAAATATATTTATAATAAAATATTTAAATATTAAAAAGCATGTTTTTGTTTCGGTAGAAAACGTACAATCTAATTTTCTTTTTTTGGTTTTTTGATGGACTCCTAATTATGTGGGAACTCAAACTCCTATATATGGAAACTTTTCTTCTTTTAGCTCTTGTTTACGTTTTTTTTCCTTTTTTTTTTTTTTGTATAAAATCCTAAAATATAATTTATGTGACTCCTAAATGTAAAGAAAGTCAAATTCCTAGATATATGATGAGCTTTCATACTATCTTTTCTACACGTTTTTTTTATCATTATTTTATTTTTATCCTCAAATTTTCAATTGAAATCTTCTACTATTATAATTAAAGTGGAAAAATAATTAACTAATATGAAAACTAATAAATAGACGACTATTTTTATGAGAATAACTATTTTTTTTGATGATTGATATTTTTTTATTAGTTTGAGAATTCTAAATCAATTAAATTTAATTTTAAAAATATTTACAAAAATTTCTAAATAAATATAAAAACGTTAGAATGAAAAAAATTAAGAAGTACCAAATTTTTAAAAGTTTTAAGTACATAATAAGAATGTAATCAATGATTTTGTAAAGATTTAACTTTAAAAATAAAGAAAAATTTTAAATATAAAAAAATTATTGTACAACAGTGCATGATTCAAATTGATGTGTTTCTCTTAGCCCCCGACAGCAAGAGAAAGAGATACTGCATGAAAAACGCAAAAATGATTAACCATCAACCACTTTAAACTTGTGGCAAAATATATATGTACTTACACTAAAATATATGTTTATGTTTACATTAGTATATTAAAGTGTGAAGGAGTTTTGAAAAGTAATTTAAACTTTTTGCACTTCATTAAAAATCTCCGCAATAGAAAAAAATCATTTTATTTTAAATAATCAAACGTTACACGTGCGAGGCACGTGCAGTTAAACTAGTATATTGAATGGTGTGTATATATGTGTAATTGTGTATATATTTTTAAAATTCTAATGTAGTATATACTATATATATATAGTGGATATATATTGTTTAACGTATTTAAAATGTATATAGGTGGGTATATATAGTATATATTGAAAAAAAACTTTTTTTTTATTTTTCACCAGGTTTGATCGGGTTTAGATGGGTTAGACCGGATTGAATTAAGTTGGTCAGGTCAGAGTTATTTTTAAAAAATTTACTGTTGAATCCAAAACTGGCCCGATCCACTTAACCATAACCCGGACCGGCCCACAATCCGAATAAATTTAACGGGCCAATTCTGAATTTATTCGTGAGGTCCAAATAATAAAGCAAAATATGATAACTTTCTCAGCCAGGTTAATCTTGCAAAAGTTTTAAGGACCATAATAGCCTCAAACTTTTTACTTAATGTCATAAAGCTAACATGTTGAATGTGCCGTTTCAAATTTGCAGTTTTGCTTTTTTTTTTTCTTCCCAATTGCTTCTCTATTTTATAATTGACTATCAATACCACAAAATTTTAACCAAGAAAAATATAATAACTAACGGCTTAAAATGGTAAATTATAATGTCAAAAAATATTATAAATTACAATAGTTAACAACTTAAAATATCTAAAAATATATTAAAAATATAATTAATTATCTAAATTTTATTTATATCACATAAATTGAGATTAAAAATAATATATATTGGGCCCGTGCTAGCACGGCTCTGAATATTGGGTAAATTTTAGGAATAAACCCAAATTGAGTTGTCTTTCAAATTTTAGCCCCAAATAAAAAAGTTTCTCTAAAATAGCCTTTACCTGTTAACTAATATTCTTTTGGACGAAATTACTCCTAGCCAATTGAGTAAATTACATAAATGACCCTCATAATGAATAACAAGTCCATATTTATATTTTTCAACGTTTTTTTTCTCTTTTTAATTTTACTTTGATTTTTATTTTTTATTTTTTATTTTCACTCTTTATTTTTTTATTTTATTTTTTTCAACCCTTATTTTTTTTTCCTCTCAATTTTTTCCTTTTTTTTTTACTTTGATTTTTTATTTTTTCTTTCCTCTTATTTTTTGTTCTTTTTAATTTTTTCAACCCTTACTTTTTTTTTTTAATTTATCTCAACGTCTACTTTTATAATTTTTTTTTTTTTTATTTATGAGATGTTCTACAATTCTTGCCTTAGAGGCAAGACTTAACTCAAAGACTTTCAAACTACAAATTATCCCTCACGGACAAGAGTCGACACTACTACGTTATATCTTCATTTATGGGATGTTCTACAACTCTTGCCTTAGAAGCAAGACTTCGCTTAAGTACTTTCAAATAATAAATTATGGCCCACGAGTAAGAGTTGACACTGCCACGTTATGTCTTTATTTATGACATATTCTACAACTCTCGTCTTAGAGACACGACTTATCTCAAAAAATTTCAAAGAATTTCGTAACAACAATTCATGCTCTTAAATTTGTTTTGATGTAAAAAAAAAAAAAAAAAGATCAAGAAAAAAATAAAAAATTGAGAAAAATAAAAGTGAGAGGAAAAATAAAAATAAAGTTTGAGAAAAATAAGGGAAAAAAGAAAAAAAATACGATCAAACAAAATAGAGAAATAAAAAAAAAGATTGCTAAAAAAAGGCACACACTGTCCTGTTGAATACCTAGGATACATTCATTACATAGATGGATTCTTGATAATCTAAAGAATAAAATAAAAAGAATGGCTTTTGGATTGGGGTGATGGCCAAACAAATTAAAAAGAGTAAAGCATCATGACTGAATTGTTTTGTTTATTTATTCTCAGTTTTCGCTTTGGTGTGTATCAATAGAGACAAAAGAGTCTTCTCCGGTAACCTTCCTAACTTTGCTGTAGTGTGATTATGTTGTTATAAACCCTCAGTTCAAGCCGTAGAAATAATCTCTTGTATAAATGTGAGCTATGACTGCGTACAATAAATGGGGAAACAAGATAAATTTCAATAGTTTTGAGCTTAATTACTGAAAATTCCAATATTTTGCATAATTATTGAAAATCCTCATTTTGGGTTTGTCGAGATACATAATTAGCTCGTTCAAGTCGTGGAAACAATCTCTTGTATAAATGTGAGGTAAAACCGTGTATAATAAGGGTCAAACAACATAAATCCCGACACTTTCGAGCTTAATTACAGAATTTTTTTTTGCATAATTAATGAAATTCCCAATTTTGGGTCTGTTGGGATGCATAATTAGCTCTTGATATATTTTTTCTTTCGTAAAGATACATAATTAGCTCCCCACACATTTTTTTTCTTCCAATTTTTGATATGTCGAGATACATAATACAACGAAGATACAATTTTTTTCCTTTGTAGAGATACATAATTAGCTGCCGATTTGGATCTATCGGGATTCATAATTAGCTCCCGATATATCCAACGAAATGCATAATTAGTTGAGATTTTTGTAGTTACCTTATAGGGGTAAGAATTTGTGTAAATATGGTAAGTTAAGGTGTATGTTTATGTTCTTTCTTGGACTCCGTGCGAGCTTCAATACACCGAGCTGGCCTCTTTTTGTTGTTATATCTACTCATATTTTGAGGTAGAAGAACTCACACAATAATATGAGTCATGACAATGAAAATTTATTATGCTTTGTTTATTGATCTCAAATACTGTAACTGTTATGTCTGTTTATATTTTGAGTAGAAGAATATGATAGAAAAAATTATTTTGTTTTGTTTGTAGATCTCCTTACTGTCAGTTTTAGTTAAAGGGAAGCCCTGTGAACTAAAGCTCCCGCATGAACTGTTATTTCTGCTATAATTTGAATGGAAGAATTTGACTCTGCAAGATATTTTTAGTGTACACACCTAAAGATGGCAATTTGTTGATGGAATCCGTTAGAAATTGGCTCATCGGTAACATTTCTGACGAGCTTCCATCGAAAATCCGGATGTTTTAGTGATTTTGTTGTTGTGTCTACTTATATTTTGAATAGGAAACTCATAGTATAAGATGACAATGAAAGTTTATTGTGTTTTGTTTACAGATCTCTTCTGCTGTTAGATTTTAGTGGTCTCAATGAACTGTTGTGTATGTTTATATTTTGAATGGAAGAATATGACTCTGCAAGATTTGTTTTGTTCGATACTAAACGAAAAAGCAAATTTCCAGCGGGATGTAAGAATGACTTGTTGATTTTGTTGCGGTATATACTCGAAAGAAGATAAAAAAAAATGTTGATTTTGACTTGTTATTGCAGAAGCCAGCTGCTCCTAGATGTACCTTATTGTTAAGCTTTATAATATGGTTATCTTAGATCTGAGATCTTAACCCAACCCGCACCCACAAACTTCAAATCCTTAATGTACCTCAAGGGCTTACATCTTGGTTTAGAACTGTTAAATATGTGCATAACAGGCACAGTTTGTGCAACAATAGGCGCCAAGATGAGGTATCTAAATGAAATCTTTTGGAAGCTTAGGGTCGTCTATGTATTTGGCAGAATATCAAAATTGATTTTCAGCTGTTGTGGAACAATCCAGATGATGGTCCTCTATTTTATTGTTAAGCTTCATATAACGTCCTTAGATAAGAAAATAGAGGATTTTGATAAAGCGGATAGTTTTTTTTTTTTTTTTTTTTATAGGATAATGTTTCTGATTAGCTATTGCTATGATCGGCAATCTTGCGAAACAATGTCCAAATCTTCCAAGAGCTTTGCTCTCAAAGTGAAAGTACACTGCAAGAATTGTGGAGTGAAACTGGAAAAAAAGCTGCTAAAGGTGACGGGGGTTGATTCAGTGAAAGTTGATCCTAAACTTGGGAAAGTAGTCATCTCAGGCAAAGTAGATCCTGCAAAAATGCTACGCAAGCTTAAAAAACGTGGGAGAGAAGCCGAGCTCTGGCCATGTGAACAATTAAAAGTGAATGATCCACTGAGTGGTTCGAACATTGTGGCGCAACTGTTTGATAACCCAAGATTGCATAATGTGGAGGTCAAACTGACTTTCCAAGGACAATCAACAACTAATAACCCCGGGATAACGCAATCAAAAGTGCTTCCACATGGCGGTGGACTTTGTTTTGCATCTTCGTCATGTTGTGGTGGCCATGGTGGTAATTATACTCATTCTGGCTCTTATTGTGCGAATAACAGAAACAACTATTCTTGCCATTGCCTGCGGCCGCTGCCAATGGGATACATTCCTCATCCACTTGTGATGCAGCCACCATGGTCAGGTGATCGTTCTATTCCATCACCTCCTCCTTTGCCGTCCGACTATTTTCATCCACCGCCATCACCACCTGCATCCTTGTCAGTGCATCCTTCCTTTTACAGTGTCTTAAGCGATGAGAACACGAATAGATGTATAATCCAATGATGTGTGTGTGTGTGTGCGCGCGCGCGCTCACTTGTTTGTGTGTATATTTCATATCATACTATGTGGTAAAGGTCCAATTTTCAACAAATAAAAGTAAAAAGAATAAACAAGGGGTGGAGGAAATACAGAAAAGTTTAGCAGTAGTAGTTCATGTAAATCTGTGCTGTTCTCATGATAACTACTACTTTGGTTGTAACGTGCCTTTTCTTTTTTGATGATTGTGAAGTTTGTTCATTGTGTGAATATTGCCCCTTTGTTAATACAGTAATTTATTTTTAACCTTGTCTACTACGATCATGACCATGAAAAGCACCAATCCAAGCAAGTAAATCTTAATGGCTTCTTGTTGTGAGTTCCCTCTTTCTCAATCACATTTGAGTATTTGATAAAGTTTCAATTGCAAACGGTATTAATCTTTGAATGTTGTTATATTTGGAAGTTTTTGTTTCGTTATTGTTCCTTTCCCCTAACTTTGGTATCCGAATGGTATGAATTTGCGGAAGATATTCTTCGTTGTGCATCAGAGAAGCCTTTATTTAAATTTTTACCAAGTCCATCCCTGCATTAGCAAAACAATATGTTAATTTCTAGTTTGGATCAACTTCCTATTACATAGTCGAAAGTATATATCAACCCTCAGGGTAATTTGATAGTTTAGTCTATTAAATCCTCTCGATATTCTTGCTGTCTATTTCTTTAGAACCGTAATGTCCATAGTGAATTTGACATTGACTCCTTAACCGATAGTTCTTATGCCTGATTCATTCTGTATTTGCTTGAAAATTTTACGAGTCCTTCCATAATGTCTATGGTGAATTTACATTTATCCCATAACTTCTGGTAACAATTGTACCTTAACTACGTTTGACATGAAACAAACACGCACACAGTCGCAACACACACACACACAAACACGCATCATTGGATTCTGCAGCCATTTTCATTCTCTTCGCTTAAGGCACTGTAATAGGAGTGAGGCATTGGCGACGATGATGGTGGTGGTCCCTGATACTAATCAGATGACAATGGAGGGGCAGTGAGCTAGTACTATCACTTGACCACAATGGTGGTGTCACTACAGGTAGAGGTCGAATAACTGGGGGTGCTGTGCTCCCTACCCTAATCCTCTGTTGCTTTTTCCAATTCACCGTTTCCAATATTAAGATAAAAATCTTAATACGTCTGATTTTACTGAGTACAGCTTATACAACGCATATTCCAGTGAGGTTCTTACTTCTCTCATTACATGTCCTTTTCCTGCTTGATGGGGCTTCATAAATTTGAAGAATATCAGTGAGGTACTCTTATAGGCATAACTCCGCCTGTGTGAGCTCGCTCACATTGCCGGTCCCAAGCCCGGAAAAAGGAGGAGGGTTGCCGTAGGTTGGCAGCCAATGTAGAACTTGTCAAACCTTGAGGAGTCCTCATAATAAAATAATCGGAAATGAAGACTTGAAGATTCATATAGCCGATTCCAACTTGTTTGGGATTGAGGCGTAGTTGTTGTATGCACAATATTGTAGGGAGAAGTTGTACAATTCAGGACCAGCTTAACTAAAGCCCCATTAGTCTTGTAGAATTTTCTGGTTACTCAAGTTTAGTTTCGCTGTTATTTATTGTTCTCAATTCTGCTGAAAACTTTATGTCTGAGAATATATGGGGCTTTGATCTGCCTGGAAAAATTCACAAGGTGCTTTTAAGTTGAACTAAACTACGTGAATTGAAGGACGGATACTATGTCGTTGTCGTGGACCCTGCTAAAGCAGTAGAGATGGTAGACGAGAATATGATGCAAGTTGCTGCAATCCTTGGTTCCATCCTGACTAAGAAATTTGAGGTTGTGGAGCTCCTTAATGGATTGAAACACGGTCCAAGTTGATGTTGCCAGTGAAGGACTTATTGCTCCTTTCCTGTGGCTGAATCTTGAATGGGATTTTTGCTTGCTTCTAGCAAAAAGTGTAAATGTCACTGGTCACATGTATGCTAAGTTGTGCGGACTCTTCACTTTCAGTGCCGCACCCGTGTCGGATTCTTCAAAAATACACTATATATGGCGAATCCGACACACATCTGTTAACATTTTTCACGAGTCCGAGCAACATAGCATGTATGGCCTTGTAGGCAGGGGCAGACATAGTTTTACTTCATCGGAAAACAATAGTTTGAATAAAGATCTTGAACCTGTGCTAGAATCCCGAATTGAAAACCGTTAAGTTTATATCCCGGATCTGCCTCTGTTAGCTGGTGTTGGTTGGATAATATATGACAGAACAAACAATATTTGTCAGAGGAGCTTTTCTTTAGTATCGTTTACCTCGGGTTGGATGAGCATACTTTTATTCTCAAGTCCTCTTAAAGGTAAAATCATTCTTGTTTGTGTACAGTGTGAAATGCTGAACACATTGTTGTTCATCGCGAACTTCAGCCACAACCTAGCAGGGAGACTTGTATCCTACATTGAGAAAGTTTCGACAGACTTAAGTGCATTGCATTATGGAAACTGATTTCTGTTGTTACTTTCTGTTGGAGTAACTGGTAAAGTTGCTGCCATATGACCAGGAGGTCACGAGTTCAAGCCTTGGAAACAGCCTCTGGCAGAAATGCAAGGTAAGGCTGCATACAATGCACCCTTGTGGTGGGGCCCTTCCCCGGACACCGCGCATAGCGGTAGCTTTAGTGCACCGGGCTGCCCTTTTTTTACTTTATGGTGCTTAGGCTGCTAATTTTGTTCAAGCTGAGCATATGTTATATCATCACGGTTGCATGTCAATTTGTCTTGAGTTTTTGTATTCTGTAGTGTCTAAAGTGGCGTATTTCATCTTATTTACTTCGTGAAGGTATCACTTAACGGTGGCACTTGTTTTTTCGCCTGCAGAGTACGCAACGAATTTTGATAAAAGTAATTACAATGATCGCGCTAATCAGATAGTGCATCCTGGTTAGTTATTGACATCCGTGCTGTGAAACCTAAAGGTTGATTGAGAAGACGCTGAAAACTTAAAGACGCCCAAGATTCAGTGAACGAGCTCTCCCGAGGGCTAGTGAAGCTCATGGTATAAATCTTCTGAGGTTAATATTCTGACTTTACGACATGACCTATAAATAACTTTTATACATCAACGGGACTGATCAAGGATATGTATCTCAATAGATGTCGAATCTTTAAACAAGTCACTTATAGTAAAAATGAACAACAAAAAGTTGCATTAGGGGTAGGGGAATCAAACTCTCACCGACAAGGTGAACATTAAGGAAGCCAATCAACTGAGCTACTAAGATTCTCCAGTGCTGATCGTCATAGGTACCTTTGAAGAAAAAAGATTACAGCTACTAAGATATGGGGCAGTTACAACTTACAGAGGACATGACTCTTGATAGGAAGGTGTGGAGGACGTAAATTAAGGTAAAGGGGTAGTAGGTAGGAGTACGTTCGTAATAATAGGGAAGAGTGCTCTGTTTGTTTGTATCTGTGCCTGTAGTTTCTTGTAGTCTTTTGTTCATGGTGTTTTGGTGATGTTCATGATTTCATTTAGATAGTTTATAAAGTTACTTTGTGGGTGTTTTGTTTTCTCTAATATCTAGTAGTGTGATATCCCTTGTTGTTGTTTGCTTTTATGTTTTTTGTTTGTTATTTGTTATCTGTCCTGAGCTGGAGTCTATCGGAAACAACCTCCCTACTTCATCTGAGGTAGTGGTATGAACTGCGTACTCTTTACCCTCCCCAGACCCCACTTTGTGGGAATACACGGGGTAGTGTTATTTTGTTGTTGTTGTAGGTTTTTTTTTTCCATCAATAACCGAGAAATTGGGGACAGGGGAAGGGGAAATGGAGAATCGAACCCACACCAGCAAGGTGAACATTTAGGAAGCCAACCAACTGAGCTACTAAGATTCTCCGGTGCTGATCGTAATAGGTACCTTTGAAAAAAAAGATACAAAACTAGAATATTTAAACAACTATGAGCAAATTTACCGAGTAGTTACAAGAGAAGTTGACTAACAGATCTATCACATCACAAACACACACACACACAAAGACATATATGGCACCATATCATACTATTATGCAGCCATTTACATTCTCGTCACTTAAGAAACTATGATAGGTGATAGGCATTGATGGCGATGATGACGATTGTGGAGAAGGTGGTGCCTGAAAATACTCAAAAGGCAACGGAGGAGCTGATGGAATAGCATGTTGAGAACTAGTATCACCACTGTGGCGGCAACATCCGCGATGACTATGACGATTTATATCAGCATGATCACCACAACATGACGAAGAAGCCCTACAAAATCCACCACCATTCACATTCTTGGTAGTGCTAATCTCCAAGATTTTGTCATCACCAGGTAATTCATTTCTTGATTCTCCCTG
Organism: Capsicum pubescens; assembly: GCA_030864215.1. Taxonomy (NCBI): domain Eukaryota; kingdom Viridiplantae; phylum Streptophyta; class Magnoliopsida; order Solanales; family Solanaceae; genus Capsicum; species Capsicum pubescens. The sequence continues at coordinate 300,420,543 of CM061542.1, read as the reverse complement.
GAAACTCAACTTGATAGTTTCTGTCAACTCTATAGTCTGCAATCCTGGAATTCTAGACAATTGCTCTAGTCGAGTAATAATGTCAGGATCGTTCAGCGGGTTAATCACTTTTGATTGTGCGATAATCCGAACAAGTTTCGAATCACGTCCTTCCTCGAACCCTGCGTGAACGCGGGATGCTTTGTGCACCTGACTGCCGTTTATCGGAATCCCTTGTACCCATAAAAGTTCTGGTTTTCTCCCAAGTTTTTCTAACATGGTTATAATTGTTGCAGGATCAACTGTGCCTGAAATGACTAAATTTCCAAGCTTTTCATCAATTTTCACTGAATGAACACCTTGGATTTTTAGCAACATGTCTTTCAATTCCTTCTCACAAATCTTGCTGTGTATTTTCAGCTTCAAAGCAAATTTGTTTGGATAAACCAATGAATATGCCATTTGAAATTGCAAAGGTTTTTGTTTTTGTTTTTTTTCTGTTCTCTAAGAATAGAGCTGTGAAATTGTAAGTTATAATTTCCTCTAAGTTGCCTTTTTGAAGTACTTATAGGTAAAAAGGACAGCTTGGTGCACTAAAAGACTCGCTATCTGTGAAATCTGAGAAAGGCCCGGACCACAAGGATATAGTGTATGCAGCATAGTCTTACCCTACATTTTTGCAAGAGATTGTTTCCACGATTTGAAACACGTGTTTGAAATACTTATAGATAGACCGACAAAAGGCTCTGTATAATAGACCTTAGCCTCATACCACATTTCTGCAAGAGGTTGTTTCCACGACTTAAACTCGTGTTTGAAATCTCGTGTTTAAAATACTTATGGATAGATTGACAAGAGGTTGCGTATAATAGACCTTAGCCTTACACTACATTTCTGCAAAAGGTTTTTTCCACGATTCGTGTTTGAAATACTTCTAGATCGATAGACCGACGAAAGACTGCGTATAATAGACTTACACCACATTTCTGCAAGAGATTGTTTCCACGACTTGAATTCGTGTTTGAAATACGTATAGATAGACCGACAATGGCTACGTATAATAGACCTTAGCCTTACTCCACATTTCTACAAGAAACTGTTTCCACAAATTGAACTCGTGTTTGAAATACTTATAGATAGTCTGACAAAAGGCTGCTTATAATAGACCTTAGCCTTACACCACATTTCTGCAAGAGGTTGTTTTCACGACTTGAACTCGTGAGTGAAACACTTATAGATAGACCGGCAAAAGTCTGCGTATAGTAGACTTTTAAGGCTCGGTCCTTTCCCTGATCTCATGCATAGCGAAAGTTTAGTGCATCAAATATTTATTGACTAATTCTATCATATGATAATATAATCATCATCATATACGTATTAAGTCTTTGGGTAAATTAATCAATTCAAAATTTTGTAATTTCACTGAAACTTACAGACTGACTTTATTCATCATGATGTATATTTTTACTTTATTTACAAGTAACAAATGGAAAGAGGAGTTAATTTTCCAAATGGTCATTCAATTTTACTTGAGTCGAGAGTCTATGGGAAATGATTTCTAATTAGATTGAGTACACACGATCCCCTTCAGACTCTACTTACTAAACTACACGAAGTATATTATTGTTGTTGTTGTTATCGTTTTATACCGAAAATAACCCGACTCAAAAGATCCAAAGAAAAGTCATTTATGTTTTGCTAGAAAACATTTTTCTTCGTACCAAACACACCCTTAATGCCGACTCACATTATAATTTAAAAACAAGTTTTTAGTATCACGAAAAGATTGTCTCGAATTCGAACAGAGAATGTGGAATATCATGATGCAAATTCAAAAAAATCGTTCTTTGAAATGAATATCAGATACTTACTGTTAAATTAAAAGAAAAAAAAGTTTTATTATCATCAAAGGTTATAGTGACGTGTGTCAAAGTTTTCTGTTCTTGACCATAAATTTAGAGTTCGAGTTTTGAGAAGACAGCCGATGACACATTCAGATTAATCGAACCTTAAATCAAATGTCGAACATCGAAATGGATATAAATTTTTTTTTCCTTGAAACAAAATAATCAAATAATTTCCTTTATTCCTAGATCAATATCAACAAAAACCACATTTCTAAGGCAAGTGAATTTGAAAAATCAAGTTTCTAGTTGAATAAAAGAGAGTAAGAGTATATATATATATATTACACTGTTCTTTCTTTAGCATTTACCAAAGGAACATTGATTGATTAAGTAACATTCTTTTATCTAATTTTAATTGACTTCTTAGGATGTATTAAAATTGGAAAAAATTATTTTCAATACCTACCCTTCAATGTTGACTATTGGTAATTATTTTTTATGTTGACTATTTGTATTTTTTTTTTTAAATAACTTATTTTATTCATTAATATAATACATGTTTAAGTTAACTTGGAAGAACTTTCATGATCTACAAGAAATTTAGCATTAATAATCTTATTATGCTAAATGAATTTTTGTTACAACAAACAAATGAAGGTGACAATTGGCGAATTGAGCTGAATTTAGACAAAAGATCAACCGCCATAGCTACACCAAAATGTTATTATGTACATATATTTTCTGCGTCATGTAATTTTTTAAAATTTAAATGATAAGAAAAAGACGAGTTGAACTAAATTTGAGCAGGTCAAAATGATGTCTACACTTTGATAGAACAGAATGAACTAAGCTAGTAAATAGACGGGTCAATAATAAACCGAATTTAAACGGATTAAGCAAGTTATAAATTCATGGATTAATTTTATGAAAAAATAACATAAACATACTCCTTAACTTATCATATTAAACATACACCTTAACTTATCATATTTACACAAATCTCCAGCTTTATAAAGTAATTATAAAAAATTCAGCTAATTATATATCTTCGTTGGATGTATCAAGAGTTAATTATGTATCTCGACAGACCCAAGATCAAAAAGAAAAATCAAAAACTAATTATGTATCTTTACAAAATATATATATATATATATATATTTTCATTGGAGGTATTATGTATCTCAACAGATCCAAAATCGAGAAAAATGTATCGAAAGCTAATTATGTATCTCGATAGACCCAAAATCGGAATTTTCAGTAATTATGCAAATATCAGAATTTTCTGTAATTAAACTTCAAACTGTCGAAATTTATGTTGTTTATGAAAAAAAATAACATAAACATACACCTTAAATTATCATATTTACACAAATTCTCACCCTTACAAAATTGTTACAAAAATTTCAGCTAATTATGTATCTTTGTTCGATGTATCGGGAGCTAATTATATATCTCGACAGACCCAAAATTAAAAAAAATATATTGGGAGCTAATTATGTATCTTTGCAAAGAAAAAATATAACTTCGTTGGATGTATTATGTATCTCGACAAACTCAAAATCGAAAAAAATATATCGGGAGCTAATTATGTATCTTTACAAAGGAAAAAATGTATCTTCATTGGATGTATTATGTATCTTGACAGATCCAACATCAAAAAAATATACTGAAGGCTAATTATATATTTTTACAAAGAAAAAAAAGCATCTTCATTGGATGTATTATGTATCTCGACATCTCCAAAATCAAAAAAATGTATTGGGAGTTAATTATGTATCTTTCAACAACAACAACAACAACATACCATTGTATTCCCACATAGTGGGGTTTAGGAAGGGTAGAGTGTACACAGACCATACCAGTGCCTCAGATGAAGTAGAAAGGTTGAAATGGAGGCTCGTTTCGGAGTCTTGTGTGATAAGAAGGTGCCTCCTAAGATTAAAGATAAGTTCTACAGAGTGGCAGACCGACCGACTATGTTGTATAGAGCAGAGTGTTGGCCAGTTATGAACTCCCACTTTCAAAAGTTGAAGATGACGGAGATGAGGATGTTGCAATGGATGTGTGGACTTACCAAGAGGGATAGAATTAGAAATAAGACTATTCGGGAGAAGGTAGGAGTGGCTTCGGTGGAGGACAAGATGCGAGAAGTGAGGTTGCGTTGGTTCGGGCATGTGCTGAGTAGGGATGTGGATGCTCCAGTTCGGAGGTATGAGATGCTAGCTATGGATAGTTTTAGGCGGGGTAGAAGAAGGCCGAAGAAATATTGGGGCCTGTAGTGTCTTGTAGCCTTTTGTTAATGGTGTTTTAGTGATGGCCATGATTTCGTTTAGATAGTTTATAATGTTACTTTGTGGGTTTCTTGTTTTCTTTAATATTTAGCAGTGTGATATCCCTTGTTGTTGTTTGCTTTTATGTTTTTTGTTTGTTATTTATTATCTGTCCTAAGTCGGGGTCTATTGGAAACAACCTCCCTACTTCATCTGAGGTAGTGGTATGGACTATGTACACAATGTTGGTGTTTGTCCTGACTTTCTTACCATATTTGGGTTTTCCTTTAGGTACCATAATTGGGTTTTCCTTTTGGGAAAAGGAAAATATATTCTCCATATTTGGCTAATTCTTATCCTCGTAGGAAAAGGTTATAAACTCTATAAATAGAGATTCCTTTCTTCTAGTTTTATAGCATCCACAATGTAGTCCTAGAGGTTTGAGAGTTTCGTTTGGGAAGAGACTTTGTGAGACACAAGTGTTGCGGGATCACTTGTGTGAGCCTCTTTTATTCTGAGTGAATTGTGTGAAGTTGTCTCTCTTGACAGTAAGGGTGTCAAACGGGTCGGGCTGACCCGGCCCGACCCGGCCCTATTAGCTAACCCGGCCCGGTAAGCCCTAGAGCTTAAGGGTTCCGGGTCCCGGGCCGGGTTTTTTTTTTTAAAATGGGCCCGGTTAACCCGGCCCGGACCAAGCCCGGTCCAGGCCCGCCGGTTAACCGGCCCGGCCCGGCCCGGAATATAAAAAAAAATAAAAATAAAATTAATTTTGGGCCAACTAGCCGTTGGCCCAACGGCTATATAGTCGTTTTGGGCCCATTTAATTAAAAAAAAAAAAAAAAACTTTAAAAAATATTTTTTAATCCCCAAAAAAAATCTATAAATACCCTACAACTTCAAATCATTTTTCACACAATTTTTCACTCTCTCAAATCTCATTCTCTCTCAAATCTCAATTCTCAATTCTCTAATATTCAATATATTTAATTTCTTAAAGTGTTCACTTAAATTTTTTAATTTTCGTTTACAAAGTACGAGCGGAAGTTTCTAAAGTCGCAATCTTCGGATACTTCCAAAATTTGGTATTGTCGTTCCATCTCTTACGTTTAATTTTTATTTATTGTATTAATTGTTTAATATTTAATTTTATTATATTTGTGTATTTTGAATATTTTTAGTTTAATTTAATTTATATTATGGATAAATTAAAAAACCTCGCTGCTAAAGGTGTTAAAATTTTTCGTCCCGGAACCGGTAGTGGTAGTAAAAAGCGAATTACTAGCGGTAGAGGTAGTTCAAGTAATAGATATACCTGTGTGCCTTCGCCTCCGGTACCGCTTGGTACACCTTTTGAGGATGAAATAGGTGTAGGTGCTCACGATATGGATTATGTAGAAGCTCAGGAAAATTATGGTATAGAAGAAGAAAATGAAGTAGATGCAGTTAATTTAGACGAAGATAATGAAAATATTGCTGAAACACCCACAGTAGGAGATGCTAACGTTAAATCTGAATCAGTTAATCTCCCTTCCCGTCCTCCCAGTGCCCCAAAACCTCGTAAAAGAACTAGTATTGCATGGCAATTTTTTGAACGTATATCAGATATTGAGGTGCAGTGCAATATTTGTCAACAAATATATAAGCATAGAAGTGGAGGCAAGCAAGGGGGTACGGGTACGTTAATGAGACATATAGATGAAGATCACAAAAGAGAGTTAAATATTGCAAAAGGTGGTGGGAATGTTGGTGGGTCAACGCAAACTAGAATGAACCCAACAACCGGTCAAGTAGCGAAAAAGTATAATAAATTGAGGGACAGGGAAGAAATAGCTAAAATGGTAGCTGTGGGTTGTTTGCCTTTTAGTTTTCCTTCTTCTGATGCTTTTATTCGTTATATACAAGCAATTTATAATCCTATGTTTAATGGTATTCCTAGAACTACTTGTCGGTCTGATATTTTTAGACTCCATTCACAATATTGTTTTTATTTATCAACATTGTTAAAAAATATTCAATGTAGATTGTCCCTAACTTCTGATCTTGGTCGTGCTGTAAATAAAAATGATTATTTAACCGTTACTTGTCATTGGATGGATAGTAATTTCGTGATGCAAAAACGTATTCTTGCTTTTTTATATGATGAAGATCGTAAACATACTGGACAATTTATTGTTGATTCTATTGTTAAAATTGTCGGATACTCTGGTATAGAAAATAAAATTTTATGTATTGCTTTTGATAATGCTTCTAACAACAAGACTGCTATAACAAAAATAAAATTTACGCTATCTCCGTCCTTGCCTGAAATTTTTCATATTAAGTGTGCATGTCATATATATAATTTAATTGTAAAAGATGGTCTTGAGTTTTTTGAGCTTTATATTGAAAAAATTCGTCTTGCCGTTGGTTTTATTCAAGGAAATAATCGTAGATCGAGAATTAGAGAATTTAAAGTTAAATGTCAAGAAAATGGACTTACACCGATTTTGATGCCTGAGGAAATTGATACTAGATGGAATTCTACGTATGAATTTTTAAAAACTTGTTATAAATATAGAATTTCTATTACACTAGCTTTTAACCAACATTGCGGTTCATTTGCTGATTCTGCTTATTGCATGCTACATAATTCTGATTGGGTTGTAATTAATGATCTTGTTATGTTTTTAGAAAAATTTTATGTAGCTACGGTTGAATTTTCCGGTGCTTACTATCCTACTGTTTGTAATATTTTGGCATATATAGCCGATATTTCTGGTTTGCTCCAACAATATAAAAATAAAGAAGGTTATAAAGAAGCTGTTGGCGCCATGTTTACAAAATTTAAAAAATATTTTTTCCCGATTCCCCCTATTTACTTGGTTGGTGCTATGCTAAATCCGTGCATGAAATATAATAATATGTGTCACTTTAGTACTTTTATTTATACTAACTTAGAAATAAATACTAACCATGATTCTGAACAAGTACAACCTGATTTGTGGACGGCTACGACTGATGCAAAAGATTATATAGAAAAATTATATAATCACTATGCTGATTTATTTGATTCAGTCGTACCTACAAATATCACTCCAACTGTCGCTCCTCATCCTCCCGAGGAGCCATCATCTTCTAAAAGGCCGGCACATAGTGGTTTTTCTGATTCGTTTTATGATTTAAATTGTTGGAACAGTGTTGATGAGAGAACTTACACATCAACTTATCGGGAAGAGCTGAAATATTATCTTCGGACAGCACCAGAGGATCGCAGACGACGGATCAACACGCTGGATTGGTGGAGGAATAATGAATCACAATATCCTGTGCTTTCAAGATTAGCTAGAGATATCTTGAATGTTCCAATGTCAACCGTTGCATCAGAGAGCGCCTTCAGTCAGGGACGACAGCAGCTTGGAGACAACCGACACTCATTGGGAAGCAATGCAATGAATGTTCTAGTTTGCCTCAGAGATTGGATTAGAGCGGAAAGAAGAAACCAAGGAATGGAACCGGAGCCGAGCGACGAGCTGAAACTAGAAGAAATTATGACTTCACGGGAGAACTCAGCAGAATCAAGTCCAATGCATGGTTTTGCCCCCGTTGACTTTGATTATCCTATGCAAGTTCCCATTAATATTAACATGAATGAGTTGGAAAAAATGATGCATAATTTATAGATTTTTCATTCATGTAAATTATAAATTTTGGATCATTTTGCAATCAATAAAATTCCCCAAATTCATTCAGTCCTTAGTCGTTGTTTTTTATTTTTTTTGAATAAATTTTGAATATTTGTGCATATATCTTCTATAGAAGTGTATATTTAACGTATACATGTGTATATGTTTTATAAATTAGTATATAAGTATATCTATACATATTGTAATGTATATATAATGTAGTATATTTTATAAGTAGTAGTATATATACATTTAATAGTGCGTATACACGTGTATATATCTTCTATAGAAGTGTATATTTAATGTATACATGCGTATATGTTTTATAAATTAGTATATAACTATACAAATATATATTGTAATGTATATACATTATAGTATATTTCATTTAAAGTATTACATATACATAGAATAGAGTGTATATATGTGAATGGATCTTCTATAGACGTGTATATTTAACGTATACATGTGTATATATTTTATAAATTAGTATATAACTATACAAATATATATTGTAATGTATATATATTGCATATATCTCATTTAAAGTATTACATATACATAGAATAGAGTGTATATATGTGAATAGATCTTCTATAGACGTGTATATTTAACGTATACATTACTTTATGTTTTATAAATTAGTATATATATTGTAGTATATACTTTTTTTAAAGTAGTACATATATATTGAATGGTGCGTATATATGTGTATATATCTTCTATAGACGTATATCTTTAAAGTATACAAGTGTATATGTTTTATAAATTAGTATGTAACTATATATATATACATATTATTGTATATATATATATGTATATCACTATATTGTAGTATATATTTTATTTAAAGTAGTACATATATATTGAATGGTGCATATATATGTGTATATATCTTCTAAAGTAGTATATATTTAACGTATACATGTGTATATGTTTTATAAATTAGTATATATATATATTGTAGTGTATATATATATATATTATACTATTATAGCAAATGTTTTATTTAAAGTAGTACGTATAGTCATATATAATTATATATTGAATGGTACGTATATATGTGTAATTGTTTATACTTTATATATTTTTTAAAAATATATGTTGTATATTGGAGTGTATATAGTGTATATTGGATTTTTTATTTATTTTTTAAACGGGTTTGACCGGTTTTTAACCGGGTTTGACCGGGTTTGACCGGGTCTTGGTGGGTTTGACCGGATTGGGTTTAGTGGGCCGGGTCCGGGTGGATTTTAATTTTTTTACTGTTTGACCCGGCCCGGCCCGGTTAACGCCAAACCCGGCCCGGAACCGGCCCGAAACCCGGGTAAAATGGGAGGGCCGGTTCCGGGTTGGCCCGGCCCGGCCCGTTAGACACCCCTACTTGACAGTTTGTACTCTCTTTTATATAGTGGATTGCTCATCTCCTTTTGTGGATGTAGGTCGATTGACTGAACTACGTTAAATTATTGTGTCTTCTTATGTGGCGTCTTTCGAGGTTTGCTTTGCTAGCTTCCACATGACACCTGATTATTTCGGTCCTAACACACAATACCCTCCCGAGACCCAACTTTGTGGGAATACACGGGGTAATGTTGTTTTGTTGTTGTTGTAGTTTTTTTTTTTCTTTTAATAACCGAGAAATTGGGGGCAGGGGAAGGGGAAATGGAGAATCGAACCCTTACCAGTAAGGTGAACAATTAGGAAGCCAATCAACTGAGCTACTAAGATTCTTGAGTGTTGATCGATAGGTACCTTTGAGAAAAAAAGATTATAAAACTAGAATATTTAAACAACTATGAGCAAATTTACAGACAAGTTACAACAGAAGTTGACTAACAAATCTATCACATCACAAACACACACACACACAAAGACATATATGACACCATATCATGCTATTATGCAGCCATTTACATTCTCGTCACTTAAGAAACTATGATAGGTGATAGGCATTGATGGCGATGATGACGATTGTGGAGAAGGTGGTGCCTGAAAATACTCAAAAGGCAACGGAGGAGCTGATGGAATAGCATGTTGAGAACTAGTATCACCACTGTGGCGGCAACATCCACGATGACTATGACTACGACGATTTATATCAGCATGATCACCACAACACGACGAAGAAGCCCCACAAAATCCGCCACCATTCACATTCTTGCTAGTGCTAATCTCCAAGATTTTGTCATCACCACCAGGTAATTCATTTCTCGATTCTCCCTGGAAGCTCAACTTGATAGTTTCTGTCAACTCTATAGTCTGCAATCCTGGAATTCTAGACAATTGCTCTAGTCGAGTAATAATGTCAGGATCGTTCAGCGGGTTAATCACTTTTGATTGTGTGATAATCTGAACAAGTTTCGAATCACATCCTTCCTCGAACCCTGCGTGAACGCGGGATGCTTTGTGCACCTGACTGCCGTTTATCGGAATCCCTTGTACCCATAAAAGTTCTGGTTTTCTCCCAAGTTTTACTAACATGGTTATAATTGTTGCAGGATCAACTGTGCCTGAAATGACTAAATTTCCAAGCTTTTCATCAATTTTCACTGAATGAACACCTTGGATGTTTAGCAACATGTCTTTCAATTCCTTCTCACAAATCCTGCTGTGTATTTTCAGCTTCAAAGCAAATTTGTTTGGATAAACCAATGAATATGCCATTTGAAATTGCAAAGTTTTTTTTTTTTTTTTTTTCTGTTCTCTAAGAATAGAGCTGTGAAATTGTAAGTTATAATTTCCTCCAAGTTGCTTTTTTGAAATACTTATAGGTGAAAAGGACAGCTCGGTGCACTAAAGAACTCGCTATGTGTGGAATGTGAGAAAGGTCCGGACCACAAGGATATAGTGTATGCAGCATAGTCTTACCCTACATTTTTGCAAGAGATTGTTTCCATGATTTGAAACACGTGTTTGAAATACTTATAGATAGACCGACAAAAGGCTCCGTATAATAGACCTTAGCCTCATACCACATTTCTGCAAGAGGTTGTTTCCACGACTTAAACTTGTGTTTGAAATCTTGTGTTTAAAATACTTATAGATAGATTGACAAGAGGTTGCGTATAATAGACCTTAGCCTTACACTACATTTCTGCAAAAGGTTTTTTCCACGATTCGTGTTTGAAATACTTATAGATCGATAGACCGACGAAAGGCTGTGTATAATAGACTTACACCACATTTCTGCAAGAGGTTGTTTCCACGACTTGAATTCGTGTTTGAAATACGTATAGATAGACCGACAATGGCTACGTATAATAGACCTTAGACTTACTCCACATTTCTACAAGAAACTGTTTCCACAAATTGAACTCGTGTTTGAAATACTTATAGATAGTCTGACAAAAGGCTACTTATAATAGACCTTAGCCTTACACCATATTTCTGCAAGAGGTTGTTTTCACGACTTGAACTCGTGAGTGAAACACTTATAAATAGACCGACAAAAGTCTGCGTATAATAAACTTTTACGACTCGGTCCTTTCCCTGATCTCATGCATATTGAAAGTTTAGTGCATCAAATATTTATTGACTAATTCTATCATATGATAATATAATCATCATCATATACGTATTAAGTCTTTGGGTAAATTAATCAATTCAAAATTTTGTAATTTCACTGAAACTTACAGACTATTTGACTTTATTCATCATGATGTATATTTTTACTTTATTTACAAGTAACAAATGGAAAGAGGAGTTAATTTTCCAAATGGTCATTCAATTTTACTTGAGCCGAGGGTCTATGGGAAATGATTTCTAATTAGATTGAGTACACACGATCCTCTTCAGACTCTACTTACTAAACTACACGAAGTATATTATTGTTGTTGTTATCGTCTTATACCGGAAATAACCCGACTCAAAAGATCCAAACAAAAAAAAGTCATTTATGTTTTGCTAGAAAACATTTTTCTTCGTACCAAACACACCCTTAATGCCGACTCACATTATAATTTAAAAACAAGTTTTTAGTATAGCGAAAAGATTGTCTCGAACTCGAGCTTTAAAAAAGAAATTATCTCTAACAGAGAATATGGAATATCATGATGCGAATTCAAACAAATCGAGCTTTGAAATGGATATCAGATACTTATTGTTAAATAAATTAAAAGAAAAAAAGTTTTATTATCATCAAAGGTTATAGTGACGTGTGTCAAAGTTTTCTGTTCTTAACCATAAATTTAGAGTTCGAGTTTTGAGAAGATAGCCGATGACACATTCAGATTAATCAAACCTTAAATCAAGTATCAACATCGAAATGGATATAAAACTTTATTTTTTGTAACCAAAAAATAATCAAATAATTACCTTTATTCCTAGATCAATATCAACAAAAACCAAATTTCAAGGCAAGTGAATTTGAAAAATCAAGTTTCTAGTTGAATAAAAGAAAGTAAGAGTAAAGATTTTCAATCATATATATATATATAGATAGATATTACATTGTTCTTTCTTTATCATTTACCAAAGAAACATTATTTTGTCTAATTTTAATTGACTTCTTAAGCTGTATTAAAATTGGAAAAAATTATTTTCAATACCTACCCTTCAATGTTGACTATTTGTAATTTTTTTTTTTAAAATAACTTGTTTTATTCATTAATATAATACATGTTTAAGTTAACTTGAAAGAACTTTCATTATCTACTAGAAATTTAGCATTAATAATCTTATTATTTGATCATCTCAAATAATTATGCTAAATGAATTTTTGTTCCAACAAACAAATGAAGGTGATAATTGGCAAATTGAGCTGAATTTGAACAAGTCGAAATGATGTTCGAGTTAATAATCAATCAAAATTTAAAGGTTAAATTTCAGAAACAGCGCCTAATAGTTACTTAACTTACCATATTTACACAAATCTCCAGCCTTATAAAGTAATTATAAAAATTTCAACTAATTATATATCCTCGTTGGATGTATCAGGAGCTAAATATATATGTATCACGACAGACCCAACATTAAAAAAATATATAGATATCGGAAACTAATTATGTATCTTTACAAAAAAATATATATATATTTCGTTTGATATATTATGTATCTCGACAGATCCAAAATCGAAAAAAATGCATCGGAAGCTAATTATATATCTGAACAGACCAAAAATTGAGATTTTCAGTAATTATGCAAAATATCAGAATTTTTTGTAATTAAACTCCAAATTGTCAAAATTTATGTTGTTTATGAAAAAATAACATAAACATACACCTTAAATTATCACATTTACACAAATTCTCACCCTTACAAAGTAGTTACAAAATTTTTAACTAATTATGTATCTTTGTTGGATGTATCGGGAGCTAATTATGTATCCTGACAGACCCAAAATTGAAAAAATGTATGAGGAGCTAATTATGTATCTTTACAAAGAAAAAAAATATAACTTCGTTGGATATATTATGTATCTCAATAAACCCAACATAAAAAAAAAATATACGGAAACCTAATTATGTATTTTTACAAAGAAAAAATTGTATCTCCGTTGGATGTACTATGTATCTCGATAGATCTAAAGTCAAAAAAGATGTATCGGGGAGCTAATTATGTATCTATACTAAGAAACAAATGTATCTTTGTTAGATGTATTATGTATCTCGATAGATTCAAAATTGAAAAAAAATGTATCGGGAGCTAATTATGTATCTTTACAAAGTAAAAAATAATGTATCTTCGTTAGATGTATTATGTAACTCGACAGATTCAAAATTACAAAAAATGTATCGGGAGTTAATTATGTATCTTTACTAAGGAAAAAATGTATTTTCATTGGATGTATTGTGTATCTCGACAGACCCAAAATTAGAAAAAATATATCGGGAGTTAATTATGTATCATTACAAAGAAAAAAAATATCTTCATTGAATATATCGGGAGATAATTATGTATCTTGACAGATTCAAAATCGAAAAAAATATATCGAGAGCTAATTATATATTTTTATAAAAGAAAAATTGTATCTTTGTTGGACGTATCGAGAGCTAATTATGTATCTCAACAAACTCAAAATCGAAATGTTCAGTAATTTTGTAAAAATATTAGAATTTTCTATAATTAAACTTAATATTGTCGGAATTTTTGTTGTTTACCCTAATTTTGTCACTCTATCTCTACATATAAATCTCTAAATAGTGACCCGACCCGGCCCATTTTGGAATCAAAGGAATTCAACCCAACTGTATATATAACCAACTGATCACCACTCTCAACTAACTTCCTCCTTCACCTCTCTTTTCTCCGGCGAACTCTCCGGCGAAAATCGTGAGTTTCCGTTTCATTTTCCGTTCACTTTTTCATTTCTCCGGCGAAATCTCTCAATTTCACCGCGATTCTTGCACTTAATTTGCATTGCATGCGCATGTGAATAACTAATTTCTTAAAAATTCAGTCGTATAAAATGTAAAAGAACCGGAAACATGATCTTATTTATTGATTTTACCGCGTGTTTTGATTCTCGTAGTATTTTTTTTTTTTTAATAATTTACGAAAAAAACTTCAATTGCAATAGCCAGTTTCCTTTTTCCACATTTCTTCGGTGAAATTTGTTAATTTTATCGCGATCATAGTTCAATTGCATTTTTGTTTTTCGATTCTTCTGATATAATATGCATTGGATGTGCATGTAATAATATATTTCTGAAAATTTGTAAAAAAAAGGTTTCCGTTTTCTATTTCATTTCTGTGATCTAATTTCTCAATTTACATCGATTTCAGTTCTAATTTGTCAATTATTTTTTCTAATTTATGAAGAAAAGAAAAGCTTCAAAATCGTCTGAGTTTTTTGATTTTTCGATTTTTATGAGCTAATTTGCATTGCATGTAATAATTTGTCAATTTTACTGCTACTATTTTGATTCTTGTTGTGAATTGTTTTCTAATTTATGTAAAAAACTTCAATTGCATTACTCGGAGTTCTTGTTTTCTTTCGATTTTTACTAGTATTTAATTCGCATTGCATGCGCGTGCAATAATAAATTTCTGAAAATTTCAGTCGTAAAAAAAGGTGATAATTGGAAACTTGATCTTACTTGTCAATTTTTCTGCGATTTCGATTCTTGTTATGAATTGTTTTTCTAATTTACGAGAAAAGAACTTCAATAGTAACCGTCAGAGTTTCTTTCTTTCTTTTTGGTTGATCCTTACGATTTTTCTTTGCTTTTAGTGTTTCCATGATTCGGATTGATCAGTGTTATATATCGTTTCATAATATAATGTATTGTGTTGTTGTATTGTACTATACTGAATTGTCTTGATGAATACAACGTTTGGATAGATCGTATTGTCTTCTGTTGTTATTTAATGCCATACATGAACCTTTCTTGCTTTTAGGGGTAAAATCTTTGGCTCAATTAGTGTATAAAATCTACGTTAGTTCAAATAGGGTTCGGTAGGGGATGGAGTATTATCACGATTCGGATTGATTAGTGTTACATATTTTTTCATAATGTATTGTATTGTGTTGTATTGTACTATACTAAATTGTCTTGATGAATACAACGTTTGGATAGATTGTATCGTCTTCTGTTGTTATGTAATGCCGTTCCCAAGCATTTCTTGCTTTTAGGGGTAAAATCTTTGGCTCAATTAGTGTATAAAATCTGCATAAGTTCAGACAGATTTTGGTAGGGGGTGGAGTATGTCCATGAGTCGGATTGATCAGTGTTACATAGCGTTTCATAATGTATTGTATTGTATTGTGTTGTGCTGTATTATATTGTATTGGATTGTCTTGATGATACAATGTTTGGATAGATTGTATCGTTTTCCTTCTTTATATAATGCCATACATGAGAATTTCTTGCTTTTAGGGGTATAATCTTTGGCTCAATTACTGTATAGAATCTGCATAAGTTAAAATAGGGTGTGGTAGGGGATGGGGTGTTTCCGTGATTTGGATTGATCAATTTTCTTTGTTTGGATGGTTGTTACATATTACTTCATAATGTATCGTGTTGTGTTGTAATGAATTATCTTGATGAATACAACTTTTGGATATATTCTTGTATAGATTCGGATTTTGATTCTTGATGTAAATTGTTTTTTCTAGTTAACACAAAAACTTAAATTGCAATCATCAGAATCTTTTTCCTGATTCTTATGAGCTAATTTGTATTGGCTGCGCATGTAATAATAAATTTCTGAAACTTTCAAATAAGGTAAAATCGGAAACTTGATCTTAGCTTGTCGAATATTTGTTCCAAGTCAAAGAATTTCCCTCCAAAGGATAAGAATTCCCCTTGCTTTCTTTCTGCTCTGCTTGTGCAGCGACATATGTCTTAATAGATCTGGAACTTTTCGCTTTAAGGGGTCTTTCCATGAATCAGATTGATCAGTGTCACATATTCATAATGAATCATATTGCATTATATTGTGTTGTGTTGTGTTGTATTGTATTGTATTGTATTGAATTGTCTTGATGAATACAATGTCTATATAGACTGTGTTGTTTCCTGTCGTTATATAATGCCATACACAAGCATTTCTTGATTTTAGAGGTAAAAAATTTTTGTGTATAGAATCTGCATAAGTTCAAATAGGGTGTGGTGGGGAATAGGGTGTTCCCTTGATTCAGATTGATCAGTTTTCTAACACTTCTTTTGATGGTAGTTACATATATTTCATCATGTATTGTATTGTGTTGTGTTAATGAATACAATTTTTGATTGATTTCCCTTGATTGATTTGTATTAACAAATACAACTTTTGGATAGATTGTTTCTTTTTCCGTTGTTACACATTGCCATACATGCCGGGGGTCTATCGGAAACAACCTCTCTACTTCTTTGGAGGTAGCGGTATGGACTGCGTACATTTTACCCTCCCCAGACCCCACTTGGTGGGAATACACTGGGTTTGTTGTTGTTGTTGTTGTTGTTGTACATATGTACATATTGCCATACATGAGCGATTTGAAGGACAAGCTATCCACGCAAGTCATTTGTTAAATTCACCTAATCATGAACCAGCGGATTCAGCTTTGGTAGTTACTGTGTTAGGAAACTTGTTGATCTCCATAAATGTAAATATATTTTCATTCTTCAATACTATTAATAGTCGGAAAGTAGATTATGTTTGACCCCTAATGCCCACCTAATTCTTTCCTCAAACAAGCTGGATATACTTATGAATGATGTTGAGTAATGGTGAATTTTTCAGGTAATTGTTAAGAGGTCCACCGATTTGAACTCCCCAAATTCAAATGGGGAAAGACGATATATTGACCCCGACAATGACCAACCGAATACTAGCAACGGGTCTGGAGAAGCTACGATGGTACTGCGATACGTGCCAGATGGAATCTCGAGATGAAAATGGATTCAAGTGCTACTGCATGAGTGAGTCCTATCAACGTGAAATGGAAATATCTGATGAGGACTCTGATTGCATTGATGGTGACTGTTCTGAGGAATTTGAGAGGTTATTCCTTAAGTATATGAGGCGTAATTATCGCTTTAGCCATGTTTCTGCCGCTGTTGTGTACGAAGAGTATAGCGCTGATGATCGTCACCATGTCTTTATAAGTTCCACTCAATGGGCAACATTAACTGAGTTTGTGAAGTACTTGGGAGAAACAGGAAAGTGTAAAGTTGAACAGACCCTGAAAGGTTTGTTTATTACCTACATTGATCGAGAATCTGAGACTCTCTTCAAAGAAAAAATGAAAAACAAGAGAATAAGGGCCGACCTAGCAGATGAGGTGAGGCTGGAAATGAGGTTTAAGAAGCAAAGAGAGTGTGCAGAGCAGTTTACGGGTGCGGGAAATCTGTTTGATACTTCTCACATGTTTGAGTTGCATCCGTACCTCTTGGAGAAACCGGAGACTGATCAGAAGATCAAGTTTAAATCAGGCTCGACATCAAAATCTGTTGTGAAACAGAGAGCAGGAAGGTCAAGATCTATGTTTGGTGAGAAGAGGCGAAAAGGTAACAAGGACAGTGAAGGAGCTGATAAGAATGATGAATGGGGAGGTTGCTTGGTGATGGATCCGTTAACGACAGAGAAAGAGCAAGAAATGGACCGAATTAATAGGAAAGATAACTGGATAATCGTGGGGATAATTGTGAAGGTAGTGAGCAAGGATTGGGCTAAGACGAGTTACTATAAGCAAAAGGGTATCGTTCGTAAGGTCATTGATAAGTATGTTGGGGAGATTGAGATGCTTGAAAGTAGGGATATTATAAGGGTTGATCAGGATGACCTTGAGACTGTGCTTCCCCAACTTGGAGGTCTTGTGAGGATCATTAATGGTGCATATCGTGCAAATGCCAGACTGCTAGCAGTTGATAGAAAGAACTCTACTGCTAAAGTACAAATCAAGAGGGGAATATATGACGGGAAGATTCTCAAGGCTATTGATTACAAAGATATAGCAATGATTGCTTTCTAACAGGATAAATAAATGATGCAAAGAACTAGTATCGTTCAAGAACTTCTTCTACTTCTTATCCTAGTTTGCAAGACCACTTGTAGTCCCCCACTTTTTTTCTTCTTGTGACTTTTCTATGCGTGCAATAAGGGGAACTGCGTGGTACTTTCTTGCTTTTGCTTTTGACAACAGATTTAGATACTGGTTTTATCATGTTTTGCTGGTAGTCAGTAACCGTACTGAGTTGTAACGTAGACCTTATTGTTCCTTTATTTTCTAGCAAAACACTCTACCATGAGCTGATCTTATATCTGTATATAGCAAGATTGGTTCTCAAAACCTTACTGCAGTATGCTCTTGATGTCGTTGGAGAATATTAACATGCTTTAGATCATCGAACAATTTGTGAACGAGGGATAGAATGAATTCCCTTGTGTACAGGTACTAGTTTCCTTGTTTGGTCTAATTTGCTGCAGCATCAGGTTACTCGTTTTGAAGTCGTCTGAATGATTTGAGATGTATTATGCAGTCTATATATCTTTCTGTTTTCGTATTGATGAAAAATGGATCACTCGATGAACCTCGGGTTTCATAGACTCAATTTAGAGTGGAAATTGTTGCAAGCAGAGAGAGTCATGAATTCATGATGATGCATTTGGCTTCTAATTCTATGCTCACTTTTTAGAGTTAGTTGATCTTATGGACTATTTGTTATCTTATATTTGTGCAAATACTTGTAGATTAGCATTCACTGTAAGCATACTGGTTGACACATCAAAGGCACTGTGCATCTAAAGAACAGTTGTGTTTGAATCATAGTTGCATCCTACGTTGCTCGGACTCTCCAAAAATGTTGCCGCACCCGTGTTGGATCCTTCAAAAATACACTTTTCAGGATCTAAATGCATCCGTAGACATTTTTGAAGAGTTCGAGCAGCGTAGGTTGCATCTTTTGGTAGTGTTGAGCAAACTAGTAGTCCACCCCCTCATAGTAGTGACTAAAGCCAAGGTGTTTCTTTTTGTTGGTAGAACCATCTGGCATTCGATATCTATTGGTTCGATTAATTTAAATTTGTGTTGCGTAAGATTTGGTTCATTAAAGGACGAAACACACCTTACCAGAAGTTTTTGTTCCCAGGACTCGAAATCGAAATCTCTAGTTAAGGTTGGAGGGATTCTATCCATCCATAACACAAGATATTATACGTCGTTGAATGAATTCAAAGATTACACGACTCAAACGGTTCAACCTTATGAATTCAAAGATTACACGACTCAAATGGTTCAACCTTTTTTAAAATTTATAAAATCTATCTTAACTAAAAATATGTATCAAGTGTATGTTCGATCTTAATTAAACCTTCGATTCACCCCTCACTAACTCCCGGACTATTATTCCACATCGAGCGTGGAATTAAAGAAATACTACAATTGTTATTTAAATAAAATAAAGGAATATTGCATTTTATCTCAAAATTATTAGTATTTCACACTATGAACACATGATGCAAAATAATACTACAATTTTGATATATCTAATTTCGAAATTACTTAAGCCGGAATCAAAAGTTCAATCAAACACTAAATAAAATAGTCTCATATTTTATTCCGAGATTATTATTATTTCTACAGAATCTCGAATGACTCATTGGTTGCAACCTTTTCGTGTGAGCTTAACATCTATCGAAAATAATTTCTCTATCCAAAAGATAAAAGGTACGATCTACATATATGATAATACATCCTACACTCTCCATGCCCTCACATTTTATTCCGTAATTATTATCCCTTCCGACTCCAAACCATGTTATCCCCGTCTTTCGGGTCATGGGCCTAGTGAAGTGGATCCTTTCAGCCCATTAACAAGGGATTAGTCATCTTTTTCACCCTAAAAATTATATTCGAAAAGTCTATATCACATTTAAACTATCATAATGACCTATTACATACCTAAACTATATAAAAGTGATATTTTTTACACCCTGTAAAGTATTATACCACTTGCATGTGGTGTGGTGTGATGTTGCACACGCGCCTGCCACGTCAGCATAATACGAAAAAATAATAAATTTATTATTTTCATAATTTTTTCTTTTTTCTTTTTAATTTATTTTTTTTCTTTTTCGTCAATGTCTAAAACCTCCATTGTTATGAGGCCAATGTTCAAAACCTCGATTGTTATGAGATCACCATATTCACCACCATAAATTTTATCCCACCAATAAAATTACCATAACAATTAATTTCTTCTATCCATGTTCTTCATCCGTAACCTATTGTCTTTTGTTAAAAAAAAGAAAAAAAATCTCTTCTTCTTTGTTGATTTTTTGGTGAGAAAAAGGCAAGAAATTTTTCCTTTTAGAATGAAGAAAGAGATATATGGAACAAAACTACCAAAAATATTAAAATTTAAAATTATATTGTCAAAGATGCAAATAACATATCCAGCCATCGCTGCTAAAACTCCGATATTGAAGAGGGAGACGTTTGGTGATTGAAGCTTCGAGTAGCAGCTGTGGTGGTTTTCATTTGGGTGTTTCGGGTGGTTATCTGTAGTGGTGGTGGCGCTATAGGTCAAGAAGATGGAATGAGGGTGATGATGTTGTGGCGGTTATGGATCTGTGATAGAATTGTTACAAAGACCTGATTGTCCACGGCTGAGTTGAGGATGGGTGAAATCTCCATCGATTCGGTGGGAATGGAGGATGGGGTGTGAAGAAATTGCATTATTTGGGGGTGGGGTTGAAGTTTGGGGGTGAGGGTGATGAAAAAGATATGTTGGTTGGGGTGGGGTTGGAGTTTGGGGTTGGAGGGTGACGAAGAAGATGATGATTTGGGGGTGGGGTGATAAAGAAGATAATGATTTGGGGGTGGGGAGGGGAGATGGATGCTGGCGGCCGATAAAAGAGTATTAAAATAATTTTTTTTGCTTTAATTTTTAATTTAGATGCGCCTTTTGTTATTTAAATAATTATGTTTTTTTCACGAGATTTAAGGTGTAAAAAATATCACTTTTATATAGTTTAGATGTGTAATAGGTCATTATGATAGTTTAGGTGTGACCTAGACTTTTTGAATATAGTTTAGGATGAAAACGATGACTTTTCTCCATTAACAAAGGTTCTACATTCATGATACATCCTAATCATCCTAGACATTCTTAGTAGTCGTTTCGCCATAAATATTATTCACGATATTTTGAAATACTTCTTTCTTTATTTCAGAATACTTGTTTGTCCATGAAAATCAAAAACTTATTTTGAAAATACATTTTTTATTTTTTTTGGACTCAATTTTTCCTATCACTTCATAAAAAAAGTATATCCAAAGTCTAAAATATTTTCGAAAATAGTATAACAAAACACAACTCCAACTTTATTTTCAACTTCAAAAATATCAAATAAAGTGAAAACGTTTTTTATTTTCATGGCCAAACGAATCCTAAGACTCCACATTTTATTCCGAGATTATTCTTCTTGTCGATCTTCCTGGTAAAGTTGTTGCCACGTGATCAGGAGGTCATAGGTTCAAGCCTTCGAAACAGCATTCGGCAAAAATACAAGGTAAGGCTCAGGAGGTCATAGGTTCAAGCCTTCGAAACAGCCTTCGGTAAAAATACAAGGTAAGGTTGCGTACAATACAACCCTGTGTGGTTGTGTCCTTCTTCGGATCCTGCGCATAGTGCACCGATTTTCCGGGTCATGGGCCTAGTGAAATGGGTCATTTCAGCCCGTTAACTAACTACCATAACTAGGTAGCTGAGATTTGATAGTTTTGTTCATCAAAACAAACACAGAAATTAGTTGGTTGAGCTACTTTCTGCCCAACTACTATACATACTCCCATTAATTGCTTGTTAGTTGTTACTACTAATATTAAAGATCTCCTATTTCTTCATAATTTTATAAGATAATATTATTATTTTGATATTTTTCATAGATCCCAAAGTTGAAAGGGGAAGAAAAGAGAGAGGAAAATGAAGGTGTTGGTGGTTACACGTAGTGGTAAAGAACTCATCAAGGGTGGACTTCAACTTAACGATTCTGTATGTTTACTCACATCTGACTTTCTTTCTTTTTTGTTTTGTCAAATTCACCTTAATTCTATGCGAAATAGTGGTGAAAATGATGTTTATAGATGCGTGATTTTTGTATTTGATTAGTTTGTTTATGTAATTCTCACTGATTCTGTGTGTTTTTCCATATTTCTGAATCTGGGGTTGTTTTTGTTTTGTCGAATTTAGCTTGATTGGTGTCCAATTATGCTACGTGAATGCGTATTTTAAGCTAAAATAGTGGTGAAAATTCGTTGAGAAGGACGTATATAAATGCGTGATTTTTGTATTTGATTAATTTGTTTATGTAATTCTCACTGATTCTGTGTGTGTTTTCCGTATTTCCTCATCTGGGTTTGTTTTTGTTTTGTCAAATTCAGCTTGATTGGTGTTCAATTATGCTACGTGAATGTGTATTTTAAGCTAAAATAGTGGTGAAAATGATGTTTATAGATGCGTGATTTTTGTACTTGATTAGCTTGTGTATGTATGTTATTCTCACTGATTCTGTGTGTTTTCCATCTTTATTCGTCTGGGTTTCTTTTTGTTTTGTGAAATTCAGCTTAATTTATGCTCAATTGGTTTGTTTATGTATATAGATGGCACTTTTTATTGGTTTGTTTATTTAATTCTGCTTGTTGCTGTTACTGATTCTGTGTGTTTTTCCATCTTTGCTCATCTGGGCTTGCTTTTGTTTTTCCAAATTCAGCTTAGTGTATGCTCAATTATGATAGATATATGTTGTTGTCACTAATTCTGTATGTTTTTACATCTTTCCTCATCTGGGTTTGTTTTTTTGATAACCGTGGTGTCCGGGCCAGCTTGGGCCCACCTCGACTAATTCCACGGGATACTTGCCACCTCCCACCAGCAACTGGTATCAGTTTACTCGATCCACCAATGCTAGAACAGATGGGAAGAAATCACCTAATGTTTGTCTCTGTTGGGAATCGAGCCTCTCTCCGAGACAGTGCCCAGATCGTTACGCCTTTCGTGCGGGTCGGAACTTACCCAACAAGGAATTCCATTAATAACCGGCCGTTTTGATCCTTTGGAACAACTCGATGAATTTAGTAGATCGTTTTAGGAGGCCCTAATGACTATAGATCAAACCTATCCAATTTTTACAGTACGATGGTTGGCTGTTGGGAATTGAACCTGAGACCTCATGGTGCTCAACCCAACTTCATTGAACTTTGTTATGCAGAATTTAGCTTCCTTGATGTATGAAAATGCATGATTTTATGTTATTGGTTTGGTTTGGTTGTGTATTTTATGCTTCTTGTTGTGACTGATTCTATATGGTTCTCCATCTTTGCTCGTCTGGGTTTGTTTATGTTTTGTGAAATTCAGCTTGTTTGATGCTTAATTGGTTTGTTTATGTCACTGATTCCGTATGTTTCTCTTTTTCCTCGTATGGGTTTGTTTTTGTTTCGTAAAATTCAGCTTCCTTGATGCTCTATTGTTGCTACATGAACTCTGTTTTTAAGCAGAATAGTGGTCATTTTGTTTAATGAAATGATGCATATAGATGGGGCATTTTAATTTTATTGGTTTTGGTTAATGCAATTCTACTTCTTCTTCTTCTTCTTCCTCTTCTTCTTGTTATCGTCACTAATTTTGTATGTATCTCCATCTTTCCTCATCTGTTTTTTCCTTCAAAAAAGCGAAATTCAGTTTGCTTGATACTCTATTATGCTACATGAATGTGTATTTTAAGATGTTACCGTTTTGTTTTTTTTAAATGAATGTGTATTTTAAGTGAAATAGTGATGCGTTATAAATATGATGCATATAGATGCGTGGTTTTATTGGTTTGTTTGTGTAATCCTGCTTGTTGGTTGTTGTCCTTCCTTATCTTGGTTTATTTTGTTTAGTGAAATTCATCTTGTTTTATGCTCAATTTTGCTATGTGACGCGTATTTTAAGCAGAATAGTAGTCGATTCGTTTAAGAAAATGAAGCATATAGATGTGTGATTTTTGTATTTTATTGGTTTCCTGATGTGAATCTGGGGTTGTTCTTGTTTGTCATTTCAGGCTACAGTTGCTGATCTGCAGGAGGCAATTCATAAACGAAGTGAGTGGCTACTCTATTTATTCTATTGCTATGTAATATAGGGCTGCGTTATTTTGAGTCAGCAATTTCAAAGATTCAACCTTTTTTAAGAATATTCAGTTGACTGTGTTATTGTGTACGCAAATGGTAGCTTGGTTTGTATTTCTTTGTTAATAACCGTGAACCATGTAGCCAATGGCTTACTAGGATTTTTGAGGTATCAAAATATGAAAAAGTAAACCTATGAAGAAATCAAGGAGATTCAACACATAGTGTATGTGTGTGTATGTACACACACACACACACACACACACACACACACTTTTTAATGTTTTAGCGATCTTGAATACATGTGGCTCCGCCACTGCGTGCAGCTGGATTATTTCAGGGAGTAGCTGCTATCTACCACCAGCGCAGACATGGGGTAACAATCCCCGCCAAGGTGTAGACATATGGGAAGAAATCACCTAGTGTTTTATGCCTTTCATGTGCTAAATCGTAGCTTAGTTTGCTATTTCACACTTCATGCATCTTGCATAGAGAATAGAAGATCCGTCCCTTGGAAAGTTCCTGATAGTGAATCATTTATTTTGCTATGATGTTCGACTTTGCTATGTCAATAGTTAATAGGAGAGAGAAAGAAAGAGAACAGTTAGGGGAGGCCTTTTTCTTTATATTTATATATTTCGGGAATCGCATCATCATGCACTTTAGGCCCTTCTGAAAGCCATGAGGCGGGGTCACATGAGTAATGAAAGACTGAGCTTGCTCATGTTCACACTAACCCAGACTAGGAAGCTTGAAAGCCATATCATATCATATGGATTTAGAAAGTCCGATAAAAAAACTATAAAAAAAGGACTGAGAAGGCTTGAATGGATGGCTTCAAGGCTAGGCTCGATCCTGCATATTTAGATCAGGGAGTATCTGTTTAATTTAATTAATGCACTCACAAGCGGTCACATTCTTCCCTAGCTTCGTGTTAAGGGCACAACTTAAAGAACAACTTACTCTAAATATCTATCATATCTGCCCCAAGACACTTGACTAAATGAAAAGGCAAAGTAGTTTGAGAGGAAGGTGTGATAGCTTTTACCCTGCATTTTACTTAAATTGATTTGTGCATTACCACGAACTTTAGTGCTCTACTGATTGGTCATGTTGTGTTGGATGTGTGGGCTTACTAGAGGGGACAGGGTTAGGAATGAGATTATCCGAGAGAAGATGGGAGTGGCTTCGGTGGAGGATAAGATGCGGGAAGGAAGACTGAGATGGTTTGGGCATGTGATGAGGAGGGACGTGGGTGCCCCAGTTCGTAGGTGTGAGAGGCTAGCGTTGGATGGCTTCAGGAGGAGTAGAGGTAGGCCGAAGAAATGCTGGAGGGAGGTGATTAGACATGACATGGAGCAGTTGCAGCTTACTGAAGACATGACCCTAGATAGGAAGGTGTGGAGGTTGCGGATAAGGGTATAAGGCTAGCGGGCTAGTACTGTTAGGACTGTGCGCATAGGTGCCTATGGTTTGTGAGTGTTTGTTACTTCTACGCGGCAGTCCCATTCATAATTTCTCAGTTCCTATTTTCTTATTGCGTGTTGCCGTATATCATGTATTACGTACTTCTCTGATTTATGTTTTATTATTCCTTACGCCTTATCTCTGTTATTTCTGTGTCTGTTATTTCTATTTCTGTTATGTCATCCACCCCCATGTCGAATATTCTGTATCTTGAGCCGGAGGTCTATCGGAAACAGCTTCTATACTTCTTTGGAGGTAGCGGTATGGACTGTGTACATCTTACCCCCCACACCTCACTTTGTGGGAATACACTGGGTCTGTTGTTGTTGTTGTTGTCAGAAATAAGAAAATTTTCTCTGTGTGTGTGTGTTTCTTATTTGATCAGCTGCAATATTAGGATATTTAGTGTATGAGAACATATGTGTTGGGTGCGTGTGTGTATGGGTATTTATGTTTGCTCTCCCATTGTGTACATCTATGCATGTAAGAATTAATTAAGTGTCAAAAACGTTATCTAGCTTCAGTATATCTCCTACCAGTCTACCACTAGGCAGAAGTTCACCACCCTCATTAAGACAAATAACATATAATTTTGATTAGTCAGACTAATACCTAATATATATTAGAAAGATGCACTCCTCTTAAAGAAAAAAAATAGAAGGATGTATTCCCTTTGCTCGATTCAAGTGAACGGATCATTTTCTGTTGTCCAACTCTTTTTGTTTTTCTCATGAATTCCTTATATGCTACTCCCTCTGATTCGATTTATGTGGTAGTGTTTGACCAGACATAGAATGTAATAACGAAAGAGGCTTTTGTAACTTATGGTGCTAAACATGCCATGACTTTTGTGTGGATATAAAAATGGAAAGGAAAGTTTAGTGAATTATTAAAAGCATGTCATTAAGGGCATGTGACCAGGAGGTCATGGGTTCAAGCCTTGGAAACAGCCTCTGGCAGAAATGCAAGGTAAGGCTGCGTACGATACACCCTTGTGGTGGAGCCCTTCCCCGGACACCGCGCAAGATGTCATTAAGGGCAAAAAGGGAAGTTTAACGTTAAATTGTTTCCAAATATAGAAAGGTGTTATCCTTTTTAGAACAAATTAATAAGGAAATAATGCCACAAAATGTAACAGAGGAAGGGGGTATTACAAAAAATTTGAAAATATAATCATCAACTTACATAGAGTTCATTGTTTGTTTTTTAATAAGAGGAAGACATCTTGAAATGGAACCACTGTGCGTATTGAGGTTTTTCTTAGTTCCATTTATCTCCTGCCACAAGGTACGATATTTGTCTTTTGGAAACAACCACTCTACCTTGTTAGGTAGAGGTAGGTCTGCATACACTCTCCCCTCCCCAGACCCCATTTGTGGGACTTTGCTGGGTATGTTGTTGTTGATGACACAGATTAAACTTCTCTTGACAAACTTTTTTCGTTTTCATTGTGCATTCTTTGTATGTTATAATTACAATTTGACAATTTAGTCATCAATTTAACTGGGATTTATAGAATGATTTTTCATTGTTCAGGTATCATTATCATAATTTTGAACTTCGATACTAATTTCAATTCAGGTTTGAAAGTTCGACCTAAAAGTTTTAAGTCGTGGGATTTAAATGGCATGAAGGGGTTAAGTTTCGTGGTCTCCTTAAAGTTTCATGTAGTCAAGTTTTAGAACTAACATGTGCAATAAAAGAGTAAAGGGAAGAAATACCGTTTGACTTCATTTAAACAATTGATACTTGATCGATTAGATTGTATTGATTAGTGATGACTGATCTGATGACAACTGCAGTGCATCTGAACAATTTTTGCTTAAACTCAATCGAAAGAATATATTCTTAGAATTTAGTCTTTATAGGAGGATGGAGGATCATTTGTGTAAGAAGTGAGAATGCTTTTCTAAGTAGTTGGTACTTGTTACTTGATACACTTAACCCACGGTTAAAGAGTTTGTGTTAATCTAGTATCGGCAAAAGTTTGTATCAAACTGGATATTCTTTATCTGCCAAACTTTTCTCAATGATGTTTCGGTGTATTTCTTGCTTTAAAGTGATCATATGCAGTTTTGCTTTTTTAGTGAATGCTGGGGGTGATGAATTACGTACATGTAAGGTTTTAGATCCATGACAACATGTCATTCCCACTAGTTCTCAGTTGTGCAGCTTACAGTCGAGCATTTTCTTTATTTAATCCTTCTGTCATTTCTGTCTGTGCTTGACATTGTTATGGGATCGTTATGAGGTGTAACATTGAAATTGAACGCACAGTGGTAAGGATCAATCCATCGGATAAATTGCGAACTAGTACTTGTCTTGTGTTGATGCCAGTTTCTTATTTTAGAAGTTGCATTAATTTATGAGTTTGACTTCATTGAAATATTCTTTACTTCTGATAAACAGCCAGAAAATACTATCCTTCTAGACAACGACTCACTCTGCCTGTCCAACCTGGCTCAAAAGAGAGGCCAACTGTTCTTCACTACCAGAAGAGCCTCAGTGAGTATACTAAGGGGAGCACAAGCGAGTTAACGGTAGTTTTCAAGGATCTGGGTCCACAAGTCAAGTATAGTACACTTTTCTTCTTTGAGTATCTGGGGCCTTTGCTACTCTATCCTATCTTTTACTACTTCCCAGTCTACAAGTATTTTGGCTACAAAGAAGAGCGTGTTATCCACCCTTTCCAGACTTATGCCTTGTATTACTGGTGTTTTCACTACTTCAAACGAATCATGGAGACCTTCTTTGTGCACCGCTTCAGCCATGCCACTTCTCCA
Organism: Capsicum pubescens; assembly: GCA_030864215.1. Taxonomy (NCBI): domain Eukaryota; kingdom Viridiplantae; phylum Streptophyta; class Magnoliopsida; order Solanales; family Solanaceae; genus Capsicum; species Capsicum pubescens. The sequence continues at coordinate 300,391,998 of CM061542.1, read as the reverse complement.
ATTTCCAATGTTTTCCGGAACTGTGCCTACTATTGGTCTTTTGGAGCTTTCATTGCTTACTTCGTGAATCATCCTCTTTATACTCCTGTTAGCGATCTCCAGATGAAGATTGGATTTGGATTTGGGATAGTTTGTCAAGTTGCAAACTTCTATTGCCATTTATTGTTGAGAAATCTCCGAAGTCCCAGTGGTAATGGAGGTTACCAAATACCCCGTGGCTTCTTGTTCAATATTGTCACCTGTGCAAATTATACAACAGAGATCTACCAGTGGTTGGGCTTCAACATTGCTACTCAGACTGTTGCAGGATACGTCTTCATGGTTGTTGCTGCTGGCATTATGACTAACTGGGCCCTTGGAAAGCATCGTCGTTTGAAGAAGGTAAAATATTGGTTATTGGTTCATTTGATCACATTGCTTGCATTATATTACATCTACATTGAGGGTTGTCGACAACCCGAACCTTTTTCTTTGAAGAAATGGTAACATTTCTTCTTATATCAGTAGGCTTCAATTAGAAAGTATGTGATGCTATCTCGAATGGCATATTAACTATTCTATCAGCTTCCGTTTGCTGGTGCACAACAATTTGTAGTCTTGTAGGAGTTGAACCTAAGGAAAGAAAGTCGAACCTCATCTCCTTCGCAATGAATTTATCTTATCTAGAGAGGACTAAAATAAAACACTCTTTTTTTCTTTTTAGAAAACTGTCCACATTTGCATATTGTGATGGTTGACAGTTCAGACTTTAACACGGTTTGCTTGCAAGAGAATTTAAACATTATGCATGATGACTACATTATCACTAAAAGTTCTCTCAACTTCCTGCCAAATTTGGTTTGCACTTTATTCAGATAAGATAGCAAATGTGAATAAGTTGTATTTTGCTCGTCGAATTAATTTGTAAGCTACTTTGCTAGACATAGTGAAGCTTCTAAACAAATCAACATAACTCCTAACTAGCAAGATATTTACTATAAACAAATACTCTTTTGTACTTGTCTTTTCTGTTTTCAATGTGTCATTTGTTCTGGTTCTTAGCTTTGATACATTTTCTTTGCAGCTCTTTGATGGAAAGGAAGGAAGACCAAAGTATCCTCGACGATGGGTGATTTTGCCTCCTTTCCTGTAGACCATTTCCTCCACGATGTGAGGAAGCCTGATTATTATTTATTTAGTCAACCATTTTCTGTGAACCTGCAACTTTTGAAGGTTTATGTTTCTCATTAAAGGATATAATACTTGATCAGATTTTTCTCTTGTATTACTTTTCCATGTCTTAGCTTCTTTTTAGACCAGATGATATTTGTAGTTCATTTCTTTGTGACAAGCTTCAAGAACCAGCAGTTGCATTAATATATTGTTTATGAGTTATTACAGTCTGCAAGAAACTCACATGCATCTTACAGGTGGCGGCGGATGTAGCCTATCTACAGTAGGTTCGACTGAACTTAGTATTTTCGACATAGAACATAGATATGTGTTAAATAAAACACCATATTTTGGTCAAATATTTAATTCTAAGAAATTTAGAGGTTGAATTCATCAAGTTTAAATCGATTTAGCTTTCATACATGATTTAGTGTTGGAACGGGAGGTCTGGAGTAACTGGTAAAGTTACTGTCATGTGACTAGGAGGTCATGGTTTAAGCCTTGGAAACAACCTCTGGCAGAAATGCAACGTAAGGTTGCGTATAATACATCCTTGTGGTGGGGTTCTTTCCCGGACCCTGCGCGTAACGAGAGCTTTAGTGCACCGGACTGCCCTTTTACATGATTTAGTGTTGCAGTGTTATTAGTAAGGCATCTGGTTTTATACTGGTAGGGCAGAGCCACAAAGTAAGCCATTCCCCTTTTATGCTCTGCTGTAAAGATCCATCAAATAATGGATCTAGTTGTCTCCAGATGGTAATATTTCTCAATGTACTTTCATTAGAAAAACAAAGGATGAAAAGCCATAGCATGTTAAAGTCTTGGTGGTCGGTGGACCGAGTTATCAGGTATTTCGGTATTTGTGCTGGTTTGCTGATCGGATGAACGGAGTTACCTCGTACTTGTGTCGGTTGGAGTTAGCCAAGTTGTATACATGCAAGAAAATGAGCATGTAAAGGTTCAACTTGTTTGATGTTGATTGCTAACCATGTATTTAAGGGGCAGCCCGGTGCACTAAAGCTCCCGCTATGCGCAGGGTCTGGGAAAGAGGCCCTACCACAAGGGTGTATTGTGCGCAATTTTACCTTGCATTTTTGTCGGAGGCTATTTCCAAGGCATGAACCCGTGACCTCCTGGTAACGTGAAAAGTTAATCTTTTGGTTGAACATTCCCAGGCCAAAGTGTTAAAGATTGACAACTGTATGATGAGAAAAAAGTAGTCTTTCTAAGTTGGATTGGCATGTGCTAAAGTAGTCTTTACAAAAAGCTGGAATGGCTATGGAGTATGACCCACACTCCCTCTCTCTCTCTGTCTTTTACATCTATAGAAGGATGGTGTTCAGTGACGGATCCAGGATTTAAGTATCGTGGTGCTCGAGAGGTTCGAACACATATATTGACGTTAAGGTTCTACCGGGAAACTGAAGCATCCAATTATCTTTTTTGTTTATATGTTGCTTTTTTAAATCTTATACCTGTTTTTATATATAATTATACCTGATTTGTGTCGGATTTAGTGAATGACAGAGCACCAAATATTTGGCTATAGGTTCGCCCCTGATGGTGTTGGGTAGCCATTCCCTTTTGAGAGAATCGTACGTCGTGAGCTTTCTTCGATGGTGTTGACATTAAACCACTATTTATGTGTGTATTTTCAGTCTCGCCATCCGGCCTCAAATAGGAGGGGCCGTAGCTATGCATCCTCCCTATTTGGATCTCGGACCAGCTATTGCGCATCTGAACTATTTTATATTCTATCTGCTATTTCCTACTAATACACGTGTCAGGTAATTTTATCCGCACAAGACTTACGACAGTTAAGTAAAACTTATTTAACGTTTTTTAAAATCTTTATTGGAATTTGAACCATGATCGGAGCATGACTTCTTTAACAACAAAATAATAACTTAAGTTATTCAGATTCTTCACTTTTGGTATCGTACCCGTGTCGCTACGGCATGAATGTGGGTATGAGATTCGACCTTGATCTGGTCAATCGATTTTGGGTACTTTGATCAAAATTGACTGGAAAAGTTCGGAAAGATTTAAGAAATTTTGTAATCAAAACAAAAGTTAAGGTGAAATTGAAGAAAATGGAATACTTTGTATATAAAAATTTATATGTTATTGTTCTTCTTTTTATCTCCTTTGAGGATTTTTTTCTTGAATATATTTTCTCCTCTTCCACATAATATCTCATAATTTATGTTTTATAACTCTCTATTTTTCGATATTTGAATTATTTTTCACTAAATCTCCGTACCCGTATTCATCCTAGATCTATATCTTCGAGTATTTAAATTGAGATCGCGAAGAATCCGACCCTAGATCCGTATTCATATCGAACATCCGCACCAGAATTCGAACAACCTAGGACGCAACACACTTAAGTGATTTCTTTCCATCTGTTTAAGCCACTATGAACAAAGTTCTTTAGTACTTTCACTAATAACTGATGTCCCAGTGAGATTAGTTAAGATGCTCACAAGCTGGCCCGAACATCAATATTATATATTAAAAAAAAAATTGGTCCATAACCTTGGTGGTGACCCCCACTACCTCATTGTTAACCAACTTTCCAACTATAAATCTGTTGACTTGTATTAAAGAAAATGAGATTTTGTAGACACACATCATAATCATGGGGGGTTAAGAAGATTTTTCAAGATCCAATATCCCTTTATTATATTAATTTGAGATTTGATATGATTTAATTATCAACTCTTTTCAACTTTGAGAAAAAGCATTCTTCTGTCATGACATTAAGTATTTGCTGTCTTGATTAGCTTTGACATTTGAGGTGCTAATTTTTTGTTAATTAAGTAGGGCAGATGGAGGGAAGATTATATAGGTACAAAAATAATTTAAACATTACATATTTACTATGAGTGAAAGGGAGTCTTGGAGTAACTGGTAAAGTTGTCTCCATGTGACCAGGAGATCACGGGTTCAAGCCTTGGAAACAGCCTCTGACAGAAATGCAGATTAAGGCTGCGTACGATACACCCTTGTGGTGGAGCTCTTCTCCGGACACCGCGCATAGTGATAGCTTTAGTGCACCGGGCTGCCCTTTATATTTACTATGAATCTATGACACATAAAAGGTTTGAACCAAAATTATCGAGATATGTCAAATTCGGAGTGTGGATAGAACTCGAACATGCACTCTTTAAGTCGTAAGTCTGATGAGTCAAACAATTTCGGTATGGCATAACCTTAAAAGTACAATAACAACAACAATAATATATTAGTGTAATGTTACAAGCGTCGGGGTCAGTGGCAGAGCCACCTTTGCTTCAGGGGTTCATCCGATCCTTCGACAGAAAATTATACTATTTTTACATGGTTAAAAATATTTTTATGCATATATAGTAGATGTTGAATCCCCTTCGACTAGTTCATAAGGATACTTCTGAACCCCTCAATGAAAATTCTGGCCCCGCCACTGATTGGGGTCTATCGAAAATAATCTCTCATATTCTTCAAGATAGGGATAACGTCAATCTTACATCTATCTTGTGAAGATAAAGATGTTTTCGATAAATCTTCGATTCAAATAAAGTATATCACAAATCTTGTCCGTTAACTAAGTGCGGAAAAAGGAAAGGTAAATAACATTTTTTTCTGAATTAATCAGACTTCAATATACGTATCAGAGATCGAAAAAAAATAAAAGGTGAACAGAAAAGTTGAGAAAAAGCGAAATAGATGGATCCAGTAGGGACCACTTAACGAAACAAATAATATCATCCGTTGATCAATACTGTTAACAAATCCAACGGTTAATATTTATTCTCTATTTTCAATATAACCCCTCCAATTCTTTTTTTCCTATCTCAACCAATAACTGAAAAAAGGAAAAAAAAAAAAAAAAACTTTCCATTTTACATTTCTCAACAGTTTTCCTTTCAATTCTCCAAAAGGTACAAATTCATTTTCAATTTCATGCTTTTATTTCTAATTTTTATGTTACATTTCATGTTTCAATCTATAAGTAATAATGACGGAGCTAAAATTTTGAGTTTATGAGTTCTGAGCGGGTAAATTATTTATATGTATGATTCTTGATGTAAATACAAGGTTCGAGCTAAAGTTATGCTGGTCTATATAAGCACTAAATGCGCGATCATATATTTTTTCGTTAATATGTATACATATCTGCACTATAGGAGACACGAAAATAGGTGATCTCGTTCTATCTGTCTTATCACATGTCGTTGTGTATGGTGGCATGTTATGTTGCTCGGACTCTTAAAAAATGTGACTGCGCCCTTGTTGGATCCTCCGAAAATGCATTACTTTAGGAGGATCTGACACAAACGAACGAGCAGTGTCCGAGTAACAATAGGTGATAGGTATCGCAAAAATGTATATAAAGAATTTTGCTTTCAAATGTGTGTATGAATGTAGAGATATGTGCACATGTTTCAAATCGGATTGTGTGATTTTGGATTTTGTTCTTATAATTTTTTTGGTTCCTGTGTTCGATTTACATCTGATTTATAGTATTACTTTGTGTCTTGTTTCTTTTATTATCAAGCGTGGTGTGTTATCCCATTTTATTGTTTATTTTTATGATTTTTCTTTGTTATACTGTTATCTGTCCTGAGCCGAGGGTCTATCGGAGACAACCTCTCTACTTCATCTGAGATAGTGGTATTGGTATGGACTGCATATACTTTACCCTCCCTAGACCCCACTTCGTGGGAATGCACTGGGTATGTTGTTGTTGTTATTGTTTGGTAATTTGTTCTTGGATCAACTGCATAGAAACTAGATCATAGATTTTAGAAATGGACCTTGGTTTAACTCAACCGCAACATCTAACTCATGAGGTGAGGATTGCCCGACCATATTAGGAGGCCAATTTTCTGTCCCACAACCACAATCAGTGTGGGACTTCTAACACCCTGGATGCCCAAGCTTGTCGATTATAGCGTAGCCAACATCATATGGGGGTCCAACATCGGGTAAACCAAGCATTGAGATGAGCCTGTCTTTGACACCATGTTAAGAAATGGGACTTTGGGCCTAATTCAACGTCAAAAGTTAGTTCATGAGGCGAGGATTGCCCAAACCCCATCCCACAACCGATGTGGAACTTCTAACATTATAAGTCTTTGAATCACAACAATTGGTCTTTGAGGCTGCATATTATGCTAAAAGTTCGGTTCTCGATGCAGGAAGTGACATAAGATGGCAGAAGGTGAGGATATTCAACCACTCGTCTGTGACAATGGAACCGGAATGGTCAAGGTAAGCTGAAAATTATGTACTAGTACAACAGAGTTAATGCAGCGGCATGCATCCATCCTATGTTGCTCGGACTCTCCAAAATGTTGTTTTGCCTGTGTCGGATCCTCCAAGAATGCACTACTTTTGGAGGATCCGATATGCACCTATCCACATTTTTGTAGAGTTCGAGCAATATCCTAAAGAAAGTTAAATAGATTCTGATGTTGATTCAATATCTAGGCTGGGTTTGCGGGAGATGATGCTCCACGAGCTGTATTCCCTAGTATTGTTGGTCGCCCTCGTCATACTGGTGTGATGGTTGGTATGGGTCAAAAGGATGCCTATGTAGGAGATGAAGCTCAATCAAAGCGAGGTATCTTAACGTTGAAGTACCCCATTGAGCATGGTATTGTCAGCAACTGGGATGATATGGAGAAGATATGGCATCATACTTTCTATAACGAGCTTCGTGTTGCCCCAGAGGAGCATCCCGTCCTCCTAACTGAAGCACCGCTTAATCCTAAAGCTAATCGCGAAAAAATGACACAGATCATGTTTGAGACCTTTAATACTCCAGCTATGTATGTTGCTATACAAGCTGTTCTCTCGCTGTATGCCAGTGGTCGTACCACCGGTAAGCAAATCTTCATTCACCAGCATATGCATTTTTCGACTCTCAAATATCTCATGTTTCTACAATGAAAAGGAAATTTTATTTATGTGTGATGCATGGTGAAAACTCTCGGACATAGCTTCTCTACCTCCATGAGGTACGGTTAAGGTCTGCGTACACTCTCCCATCCCTAGACCACAGTTGTGGGATTAAACCGAGTATGTTGTTGTTGTTGTTGTTGTGATGAATTCAACTGTTGCATTTCGGCCACAGAATGCAACATATGGTAGTCATCTACGATAGGCAAGAGTAGATTCACCTTTGTTTGGAAATACTTAGGACGTTGAACTAGTATTTCGCTAACTGTTGTGAAGAGTTCTGGTATTTACACTGCTAAAATGCATTATCTTTGCACAGGTATTGTGTTGGACTCCGGTGATGGTGTTAGCCACACTGTCCCAATTTACGAGGGGTATGCCCTACCACATGCCATTCTTCGTCTTGACTTAGCAGGTCGCGACCTCACTGATCATTTGATGAAGATCCTCACGGAGCGTGGTTACTCATTCACCACAACAGCTGAGCGAGAAATTGTCAGGGACGTGAAAGAAAAGCTCTCTTACATAGCATTAGACTATGAACAAGAACTCGAGACTTCAAAGACCAGCTCTTCCGTAGAGAAGAGCTATGAGCTACCCGATGGTCAAGTGATTACCATTGGTGCTGAACGATTCCGTTGCCCTGAGGTCCTATTCCAACCTTCAATGATCGGTATGGAAGCAGCTGGAATCCACGAAACCACATATAACTCTATCATGAAGTGCGACGTTGATATTAGAAAAGACCTTTACGGTAACATAGTCCTCAGTGGTGGTACTACCATGTTCTCCGGTATAGCCGATAGAATGAGCAAAGAACTTACTGCATTGGCTCCAAGTAGCATGAAGATTAAGGTAGTAGCACCACCGGAGCGAAAATATAGTGTCTGGATAGGAGGTTCTATTTTGGCTTCCCTCAGCACCTTCCAACAGGTTTGCATCTATCTCCTCCTCCTCGTCGCACTTATCACTCACTTTTATGTTCATTTCGCATTATGATAACATGAGTTGAGCTTAAGTAAAGAAACATGGTTAGTGCGGATTCATATCACCGACTCCAACTTATTAGGGACTAACGGGTAGTTATTCCCTTGCCCTGAGTATCTATCGGAAACAACCTCTCTACCTCCCAGGGTAAGGTCTGCATACACGCTACCCTCTTCACTTGTGGGATTACACTGGATATGTTGTTGTAAACACAACAAGAAGCCAAGTGGATTACACAATTTAAACCTTGTATATACAGTGTTATTTTAAACGAAGGGGTTTGGATGAACTCCGGCACCCCTTAGTCCTAACCGGGGTTTTTGTTTTTCTTTTGTCTGCAGATGTGGATCGCGAAGGCAGAGTACGACGAATCAGGTCCTTCAATTGTTCACAGAAAGTGCTTTTGATAAGAGGAAAATGCATCCTCCTACTGGAACAAAATGCAGCTTTGTGATATTACATTCTTTGTTTTCTGTATTTGTTGTTCTCATTTTGGATTTAAGACATTAAAGAGTGCAAATAGTTGAATGTTTTGATGATCTTATTCTTTTGTCTGTTCACTTTGTAAGTTTCAACTGTTTCATAATACTTCCCTTCTGTGCATCTATCTCCTCATCCTTAACACCTCCACGGTTCACTTGAGACGATTGATGAGGTTGAATTGACCTCCAGGACTTCTTTAACGTATACTAGCTGGTCTATTCACCCTTAACACCTCCGCGGTCCGCTTGAGACGATTGATGAGGTTAAATTGATCTCCGGGACTTCTTTAACGTATAATAGCTGGTCTAGTCACCCCTAACACCTCTGAGGTTCACTTGAGAGGTTGAATTGATCTCCAAAACTTCTTTAACGTATACTAGCTGGTCTACTCACCCTTAACATTTCCACGGTTCACTTGAGACGATTGATGAGGTTGAATTGACTTCCAGGACTTCTTTAACGTATACTAGCTGGTCTATTCACCCTTAACACCTCCGCGGTCCGCTTGAGACGATTGATGAGGTTAAATTGATCTCCGGGGCTTCTTTAACGTATAATAGCTGGTCTAGTCACCCCTAACACCTCTGAGGTTCACTTGAGAGGTTGAATTGATCTCCAGAACTTCTTTAACGTATACTAGCTGGTCTACTCACCCTTAACACCACCACGGTCCACTTGAGACGATTGATGAGGTTGAATTGACCTCCAGGACTTCTTTAAGGTATACTAGCTGGTCTACTCACCCTTAACACCTCCGCGGTCCGCTTGAGACGATTGATGAGGTTGAATTGATCTCCGGGACCTCTTTAACGTATAATAGCTGGTCTAGTCACCCCTAACACCTCTAAGGTTCACTTGAGAGGTTGAATTGATCTCCAGAACTTCTTTAACGTATACTAGCTGGTCTACTCACCCTTAACACCACCGCGGTCCACTTGAGACGATTGATGAGGTTGAATTGACCTCCAGGACTTCTTTAACGTATACTAGCTGGTCTACTCACCCTTAACACCTCCGCGGTCCGCTTGAGACGATTGATGAGGTTGAATTGATCTCCGGGACTTCTTTAATGTATACTAGCAGGTCTACTCACCCTTAACACCTCCACGGTCCACTTGAGACGATTGATGAGGTTGAATTGACCTCCAGGACTTCTTTAACGTATAATAGCTGGTCTAGTCACCCCTAACGCCTCTGAGGTTCACTTGAGAGGTTGAATTGATCTCCAGAACTTCTTTAACGTATACTAGCTAGTCTACTCACCCTTAACACCTCCACGGTCCACTTGAGACGATTGATGAGGTTGAATTGACCTCCAGGACTTCTTCAACGTATACTAGCTGGTCTACTCACCCTTAACACCTCCGCGGTCCGCTTGAGACAATTGATGAGGTTGAATTGATCTCCGGGACTTCTTTGACGTATAATAGCTGGTCTAGTCACCCCTAACACCTCTGAGGTTCACTTGAGAGGTTGAATTGATCTCCAGAACTTCTTTAACGTATACTAGCTGGTCTACTCACCCTTAACACCTCCACGGTCCACTTGAGACGATTGATGAGGTTGAATTGATCTCCAGAACTTCTTTAACGTATACTAGTTGGTCTACTCAAGCATGACGCTTGTCCTTTTCCATACTCCTTTAGTAAACGAAGTTGCTTGAAAGTAGATTTCGAGATTAGATAAGTGAATGTAGAGATTCAAGACAGGATTTGTCGTAAAATTGAGATTATTTAGTTTCGCTCTTTATAAGATAGGGTCCATTTTCTCTAGCTTTTTGGAATGGAGAATTCACCTTCAGATGATATTTCTCAATCAAGGTAATAGCACTAAACTAGAAGAGTACCGTTGACTCGAACACACAACCTTAGGACTGAAGGTGATATGTACTTGTATTTCGCATTTCATAAATTAAGGTAATCTTTTATCTCACTTAAGATCGAAATATTAAGGAGAATGGAAGAATATAGAGAAAAGGAAAAAAAAAATTATCCTCGAGCAAAACGACAAAGGTAGTCGTTTGAACAGTCCAATGCACTAAGCTTCCGATATGCACCACAACTTGCTTCAAAGTTTTCAATGCCCCATAGAAACCTTCCCAACTACTATAATGTCAATTGAACTCACCAAGACCAAAACATATATTGACACAAACGCTTTTTAAAATTTGTGGTCTAAAACAATATTTGAATATCGAAAAAGGTACAAATATATCCCTGAACTTTGACTGATGGTACAGATATACCCTCCGTCATACTTTAGGTACAAATATACCCTTGTCGTTAATGAAAAGGTACATATATAACCCTAAACTTTAATAAATGATCCAGATATACCCTCCATCATACTTTAGGTACGAATAAACCCTTACCGTTAATGAAGAATTTTAAAGTTAAATTGTTTCAAATTATAATACGGTGACGTTTTTTTAAGCTAATCAAAATCAATCAGTTTTACACTTGTTCTTTTACTCCTTCAGTCCCAATTTAAACTCTTTTTTTGGTCTATTCCATCAAAAAAAGGTATTGAGACTGAGAGTATACATATATAGTCTACTACTAGTCTGACTTATCACAGCAACAACGATAAGTCGATAACCATGTTCGTTCATCATTCATGGAAACACAGCTACTACCAGTGATCAACAAGCAGCGCGTAACGTGTTGTAGTGCAAGAACATGTTAAATGTCCCGAGAACCAATTAGGTATGTGTTAAAGAGCGCGAGCTTCAAGTACTACTACGGCCTGAAAGTACAAGAAACTCAGCTGTAGATCTTCCAGATACCAGTTCTATAACCCAAAGACATGATCGCCATCTCCCACAACATGTTTGGGATACTCAACAGATTGACTTTTGATCCGGGTATTTCTGTCCAATTAACGGATATCTCAATCATTGGAACCCGAAACCATTTGCATAAGTAGACTAGTTCAACGTCAAAGCACCACCTGTTAGAAAAAGGATTGTCAGTATCTTTCTACTTGCCCAAAGTTGGAGATCTTTGAGGAAAAGCAAAAACTCGACGATGGCAAGAGCAATGTAAACTAAAACACTCAATAAACATGTGAGTGGCAGATGCATTATGAGGTAAATACCCAGGCGTACAGACAGAGAGATCGGAAAGAACAACTAATGTTCGTGCACAGTGAGTCCCCAGTGACTTTGCATATAGGGAAAACTATGGAAATGTAAAATCAGGACGTTAAAGCTTTCATCTTCATTACGATCTACATGAGGATGCCAAGAGAAGAAGAAAGTGGACAGCCCGGTACGCTAAGCTCCTGTTGCCATGTGACAGTGTAACACCAAGAGAAGAAGAATTTCTCAAAAGATCCTAAGACGATTCACAACCATTAAGTGTAGACGATTCCCAACAAGCATATAAACATGAGGACTACTACACTCTAACCACAGCATGTTTCTTCTAGATTCTCGTAAGTGAATTTAGAGAAAATAATAAACACTAATACGCTAAATTAAATGAGGAAAAAAAATTATAAAGACAGTCCCATAAAGGTATTGTGGGATTCAATGGCTTTGTAGAGGGGCCAATAAATGGCCAAACGGCCTTTTGTGCAAGTTCAACAGAAACCAAAGCTTTGAAGCAAAATCAAAGATTTGGCTGAACACTTGAACTTCATTCCACCATAAAAAGTTATACTTTGCAGAATACGTACCCCAAAGGAAAAAGCTTTATGGAGTAATGAGGCGATAGCAAAATACATACCAGCTAAGTGAAAATGCTCATAATGCTCCTAAAAAGACTCTCGTCATGGGACAAATAAAAGAATCCACTAAAATATAGCTCCAGTTAAACACAGTGGTTGCAAAGAGGAGGCACTTGAACAAATACCTTTTCAAGCGGATATTTAGAAAAAGTCTCCTGGCGGCAGATCTGGTAAACATCTTGAATCCACACTGCATAAACGCAGCAATTTTCAATAAGTACAAGTAAAAGGCCTAGCTGAGGCTTCTATACAGGAACTCAATGTAGACGAGAGGTTTGAGCTAATCTATAGAGTACAAGATTACCTGAGTATCACGAATTCCACTACCAGCAGCCAAGAGAACCACAATATGGAAACCTTTCATCAGGAAATTGCGATACCATTTTCTCTGTAACATTGCACAGATATCAAACCATAAGGAGGTAACAGGAAATACGCAGAACTAAGAAGGAACAACTCAACATATACACAACAAACAAGAGCAGTCAAAACTAAACTGTTGCTAGGGCTTTCTCTTCAAGGTGAGCACGTGAACCAAATGCAGCTGCGGGAACATCTGATATTCTTATAGTTGTATCACTACCAGCAGAATCTTCAGACTGTGGTCCCTTTTTAGCAACTGCATGAATCTGGCTGGAAAATAATTAACTAAAAGAAAGTAGCCACAATTTTCACTAACAAAAATTTAATGGATGCAATTAAAGATGTGCCCCACGCTGTGGGAATACACTGGGTTTGTTGTTGTTGTTGTTGTTGCAATTAAAGATGCAAAGACATCAGCAGTGAAGGGCCACAAACCTGGTTTTCAAGCTTTTCCATATCATCTACTCTGGTTGCCCCATCAGCATCAAGCATTAAAAGCAATTCACCACGTGAGTGAAGCATTCCCTGTTTTTACAATGCTTTCGCAGAAGCAAATGGCTTTAATCAATTGCCACAGACTAAAAATGAATTAGTAAACACATAACACAGAGGACTTTCTGAATCAGAATGGGATCTTGAGTTTGGACTCACTTTTCTTATAGCTTCCCCTTTCCCATGGTTCTTCCCAAGAAGGATAACTCGTACGTTGTCTACAGAGTATCTCTTCACAAATTCAAAAGCAACTTTTTTTGTTCCATCAGCACTCCCATCATCAACAATAATTACCTATTCAAGAATCAATCAGTTAAGAATGTAGAAAGGCAATGTTATATCCAGGCTTTACCCAAATAAACAATAGCAATAGCAAGGATTATTCAAAGGGAAAACCAAATTTTAAAAGTTTTTTGTTCCAACTTTTGTGCAATTTCCATTGTATTTATAAATTTTGTGTCATGCCTATGGTGTCGTGAAACATTCATCTCCATTTCAGATTCTTACAGGCTTGTCTCCAAGAGCTTTGCCTACTCATCAATAATACCAATAAAACTAGAATTGCTTGACCAGGGTAAAGGATCACGAGTTGACAATCAGGAACTGGATACTATCTTTCTTCCTTCAAAACCCAACTCATGCTCCTTTCTGTTCCTTTCTTCGATAAATAAAATGCTGGAAAGATCTAAGGTATAAACAACACAAATCAAACACCATGTTTTTCTTCTACATCCTGTCTTTTTGTTTAGCAGACAGGCAGGCTCAAATTGTTAGAAGAGATAAAAACCCTAGTCAGCTTCCTTATGAGACTTTAGGGAGAGTTTTTCTTTTTCTCGGGATTCGAAAATTCAAACTAAAGCAAAAGGAAACATGTTATATCTTGACTCATACCTCATATGTAAATGAGCTTTCATTGGCCGCACGCCTTTGAAGATAACTGCACAAACCCAAAAATTTATATGATCCTTAATGCCTTGATTTAAGTGAAGTTCTTCAAGTAATGTACAGCAAGGGCATGCAAAAGTATTATCACAATTCACAAATGAATAACTTTAATTTTCCTGCCGATGTTACACATGGAATTGAATAGATAATCTTCTACGTTAGAACACATGCAACCACATAGAAGATCTAATGGCAGGTCTAAGAAATTAATAAGTCCTTGAATGTAAATTCTCTCTTTTACCACCTTCAAACGTCCCCACCAACAAACAAAAATCAAGAAACTTAAGCTACCACGAATAGTTGTTCACAACCAAACTAAAATAGTCAGAAAATAATTTCACGAATACAGAAACATGACATAGTATCCACGGAAAATTAATACCAGAGGATGGCTCTCTATTCAACAAGATAACAAAGACCAAGCATCATGTTAACATGCCGACTAAAGCTGTCAAAGTCATAACCATAGCGGTCAGAACGAGTTATAACCTTTGCAGAACACAAAAAGTTTGCAGCATTAACATATGCAGTGTGCAGAAAACAGTGTCATACTATCATCTAATCAAAAACCGATCATATCATAAGATTTCAATTGATCCATCAGTAGACTTCTTAGAGTACTAGGGCAGAACCCATATGAGTCAAAATTGCAATTCAAGAGATAGTAGAAGCATTTATAATTAAAAACCACATGGTCATCTTACAAACTTGAACCTCTGCATGTTATAAAGTTAAATGAACCAGAAGTCAAGAGACAGCATGGGAACTATAGCCACTGACTAACTGTGAGTAATCAGCAGAAAATATTAAAGCTGTAGATTGTGGAATCAGACATCACAGGAGAAAAGTAAACGGTAGAGATAGAAGGCCAACTCTGATTCACTTACTTTAAAGTTTCTTCAAGGGCTCCAGGTAGCCTGTGCTCTTCATTGTATGCAGGTATGACTAAGGATATGTACTTCTCAGCAGGATCAAATATATGAGGACAAGGAACCTGAATTATATGCTAACAAGGTCAACTAAAAAAAAAAAAAACTCAAGGCTACACAGCACTTCACATCATCATGTAGTTTCAAGCTGGTAAAGTGGCTTTGAGACTAAGATCAATAATATATGATCAATGACTAGAGATTGTTTCAGTATGCAGTCCAGTAAAAAAACGCTAGAGATTAAAGTGAAATACTGACGCAACTGTAGAACTGATCCAAAATATCACAGTGGATTGGTAAGCTCAAGTATTTAGGAAAATCACAATTCCATAAAAGTGTGATTGTGCGTACCTAATTAACACATCGCTTAAAATACACCTTGGTCAATCACCTTTGTCATGTCTACTTCAGCTACTTAGGACCATGAGCTTGATACTCCTTACACTCCCCTCCTATTCTGGATCAATTTAAATTGCCTATGTAATTCTTAGTCTATCGCCTGTGTCATCCCAATATTCAATCACCCGTGTTTCTAATTGTGACACACATAATCTTAACAACTTCGATACTCAAGTTATGCAAATAATCAGATCACACTGCAGATCAAGACACTTTAAATCTGAAAGATACATTGAATTTACAAGAACAAATCATTGTCACAAAAGCAAGATTGCACAAATCCAGGAAAGGAAAGATAGCTTCTCTTTTTTTTTTATGAAGTAATTGTTATATTGACTGGCATCAAGAAGATGCTGAAAACAGTACAAAGAAAATTAGGGAAAGATAGCTTCTCAATCCCACAACTTCCAAAATAAAATCTAATAGAACATTTCCACAACTAAGCATTTTGGAAAAGAATCACAGTTCGATTTTCATCCTTTTTTCTAACCACATGCCAAATGACACAATTCAAATTAGTAACATATCCCACTATCCATCAACTATGCATCAATCAGCAACTACTTTGGTTGCCTATATGAATCTACTACAGCAGTTCTGCTCCATTTGGGCCAGAACAGTAAATATAAAGATCACTTTAAAAAATTCAAATATTATGAACCCATGATTTCAGAAGTGTAATGGGTTCAGCAATAAGAATCTAACTATTGAATCCATTGACTCTAAATTTTATCTGTCTCTAATTTGGACCCATTTCATACCAATAGTAAACAATTTACCGCCCGCGTAAACAATCCAAACAATCAGGAAAAAAGAAACATGCTACGGATGTACATATATTTCCAAAACAATAACAACACAAACTTTCTACTTTTTCTAGGAACCTAGCAAGAGAAAACGATTCAACTTTGGAGGAGGGTTTGTTAAGTACCTGCTTAAATGAACTCGGATCTTCAAAGACGGGAGGAGCTTCCACATGACTGCAAAATACAAAATCAAAATCGAAAATTCATACAATAAATAATTCAGAAGAATGCAAAATAGGACTTTTTTCTTAAAAGGGGTTATTATAAACATGTTCTTTTGAATTTTATAATACGAAGTGAAAATCAAAATCGAAAATCCATACAACAGTAATTCATAATGCAAAATTGTTTTTTTTTTTTTTTTTTGCAAAATCCATACAAGATGGGGGAGGGGAGATTGAGATGATTTGGACACATGAAGAAACGAGGTGCAGACACCCCAGTGAGGAGGTGCGACGGGCTCGATATGGTTGGTACGAGGAGAGGTAGGCCGAAAAAGTACTGGAGAGTGGTGATTAGCCAAGACATGACGCAACTTCAGGTTACCAAGGACATGATGACCTTAAATAGGAGGGTGCGGAGGACATGTATAAGGGTAGAAGGTTGGTCGGGTAGGAATACTGTCTTGCTTGTCAAGGGTTTAGGCTGGTTGGGGTTTATAGTTGTACTAGTCATAGTATTGTAGTTCCTGTTTGTGATATTTATTATAGTATGTTGTCGATTGTATTTCGTTTATAGCACCATTTTGTAGTTATTATTATTTTTCTCTTGTAGACTTTGCACTATTTTCTATTAGTTATATTTTCTTGATTGTTTCCTTCTGATTTATACTAGGATTTGCTACACTTGAGTCGAGGGTCTTTCGAAAACACCCTCTCTACCACCACTAGGTAGTGATAAGGTTTGTGTACACTCTATCCTCCCCGGACCTCACTTGTGAGGTTTCACTGGCAACGTTGTTGTTGCGTATAATAAACCTACATGTGATTCAATCCTCTACTGAATTTTCTAATACAAATGAGCAAAAGCAAAATCTAAAATTTATACAACAGATCATTCAGAGGAATGCAAAAAAGAGGGCTTTTGTTAAAAGGGGTTACTATAAGCACATATACATATGATCAAATCTTCTCCTGAATTTTCTAATACAAATTAGCAAAACCAAAATCGAAAATTTATAAAACAGTAATACAGACGAATTGCGTAAAAAAGAAATGTTTTTTTTCTTGGCTAAAAGGGGTTATTGTAAACAACCCCATGAGATCAAATCTTCTTCCGAATTTGCTAATACATAGTGATAATCAAGATTGAAAATTCATGAAAGAGTAATTCTGAATGCAAAACAGGGATCAAAGGACAGAGTAGATGAGGCTGCTCCTCCCTTAACCAATGGTCTCAAATTCGAGTTGTGGATATGGAAAAATCCTTACTTGGTAGGTAGTCCTCCCCCAAATGGACCCTATACATAGGGCCTATCCGAACTAGTCTAGCTCCAATGCGGGTACCAAATACCACCAGAATGCAAAATAGGGATTTTTTGCTAAAAGGGGTTATTGTAAATACCCATGTGATCAAATCTTCTTCTAAATTTTCTAATACAAATGAGCAAAATCAAGATCAAAAGTTCATAAAAGAATAATGCAGCGGATGGGGCTGCTCCTCCCTTAACCAAATTTGAGCTTTGGATATGGAAAAATCCTTTCTTGGTGGTAGCGCTTCCCCCTAATGGACGTTATACACTGTGCGAATCCAAACTAGTCGAATGCAAGAACCAGCCACCAGAATGCAAAATAGGTATTTTCAGCTAAAAGGGGTTATTGCAAATACATAGATGTGCTCAAATTTCTCCTAAATTTCCAATACAAGGTGCAAAATCAAGATCGAAAATCCATGAAAGAGTAATAATTCATAAAAAAATGCAAAAATATGTCATTTTTGCTATATCTTCTAATTATCAAATTCAAAGTGCAAAATGAAAATAAAAAATTCACAATAAATACTTCAGAAGAATGCAAAAAAGGGGGCTTCTTTGTTAAAAGGGGTTATTGTAAATACCCCATGTGATCAACTTTCTCCCTCAAATTCTAATACCAAGCTAAATTCAAATTCAAAAATCCATACAACAAATAGTTTAATTCAGGAAAAAAAAACGCAAAATAGCTTTTTTAAAAATTATTATTGTTATAATTGATTAGTATTTTTTTTAGGCTAAAAAGGGTCATTGTAGATCAAATCTTCTTCTAAATTATCAAGTTCAAAGTTCGAAAAAATCGAACTCGATAATTCATAAAAATTGCAAAAATTGGTAATTGTAAGAATACATACGAATGATTGAATCTTCTTCTGAAAGTTTCGAATATAATGGCAGCAACTAATCCAACTCCGACAACAATAGCTGAGATTAATAGCAATTCCAAAATCGCCCAAATTGTTCCCATTTTCTTTTAGGGTTAAATTAAATCAATTGAACAAAATTGAATGAAGAAGAAAAAGGGTTAATGTAAAAAGTGACCCGAAATGACCCGAGGTCAACAAGGTAAACACCTTCTCTTCTTTTTTTTTATTTCCCATCGCGTGTCCGTGTAATATTGAAAACATAAGTTGTGTATTTGTGTAATATTTAGTTATTTTATTGAAAAAATAACATAAATATACACTAAATTTATCATATTTAGACAATTTTTCATACTTACAAAATAATTATAAAAAATTCAACTAATTATGTATCTTCATCGGATGTATCCGGAGCTAATTATGTATCTCGAAAAATCCAAAATCGAAAAAGGTATCAGGAGCTAATTATGCATTTTTACAAAGAAAAAAATGTATCTTCGTTGAATGTATTATGTATCTCAACAGACTCAAAAATTGAAAAAAAAAATATATCATAAGGTAATTATGTATGTTTACAAAAAAAAAAAAGTATCTTCATTAGATGTATCGGGAGCTAATTATGTATCTCGACAGACACGAAATCCCAACTAATTATGTATTCGTTGGATGTATCTGAAGTTAATTATGTATCTCGATAAATTCAAAATCGAAAAAAAATATCAAAAGCTAATTATGTATTTTTATAAAGGACAAATATGTCTTCGTTGAATGTATTATGTATCTCAACAGATCCAAAATAAAAAAAAATATGGAAAACTAATTATGTATCTTTACAAAGAAATGTATCTTTATTGGATGTATCGAGAGCTAATTATGTATCTCAACAGAACCAAAATTTGAATTTTAAGTAATTATGCAAAATATTGTAATTTTCTGTAATTAAGTTTCAATCTGTCGAAATTTATGTTGTTTTCCCCCCAAAAATATGTTCTGAAAATGCTGCATTAGGCCCATTTATGTTTTTTAAGGCCTTCTATCTAGGGGTGGGTGTTCGGTCAATTCGGTCTGATTGTTTAATATCGATTTTCGGATTGATAAAAATGACATCCGTAACCAAATCAAAATAAATTTGGTTTAGTTCGGTTTTTACAAATTCGATTCGGTTATTTCGGATTTTTATTTCGGTTTGAAATATTAAAGTAGTTAGCCTCTCTTTTTCATAACTGAGCATTTAAAATTGATGATTTTTTTAGAAAAATTATTTTTTTCAAATCTGTTTTTCATTCCCAAATATAAATAACTATAAATAACTCAACATGGATGAAACGAAATAAAATAATCATAAGCTTAACATAATACATAACGTCATTAATCATTGCATATAGTATAACTTTGCATAAATAATCTACAAAACAACACAAAACTCATAAAAATAGTCCATGAAACAACATACTTTCTGCATAAATAATCCATAAAATAGTCCAAAGTCATCAAAATAGTCCATAAAATATTTGAGTCACTAAAACAATCCATTAACAACCTGCGGCGTATGAGAATTTGTTGTTAAGTGTTAATTGTGAATGCGAATTACTAAATATTATATATATAGAGAGAGAGATAATATAATATTATATTATATTATATATATATATATTATTTATTTATAAAATTTTGTTTTTTCGGCTTAACCGAATTAAAAAAAAACAAATGAAAACCAAATCGAAAAAACAAAATTTTAAAATTACAAATTGAATTTGATCCAAAAAACTGAAAAATCGAAATCAAAATTAAATTTCAGTTTGATTTTTTCGGTTTAAATCAAAATATATCCACCTGCTTTTATCCATCATGTCAATAACTTGGCCCAAAACCTTGACTTGTTTGGTTTGGGCTTATCTGTTTTCTTCTCGGGTTTGCAGAGTATAAGTTTATAATTTAGGGCAAACAAAATTTTTTTTAACAGTTTGGAGTTTAATTATAATTTTTTTTGATACTTTTCATAATTACTGAAAATTTCAATTTTTAATCTATCGAGATATATAATTAGCTCCTGATACATCCAACGAAGATACATCTTTTTCTTTGTAAAGATAAATAATTCGTTCTCTATACATTTTTTTCGATTTTGGGTCTATCGAGATACACAATTAGCTCTAGATACATTCAACGAAGATATATAATTAGTTAGATATTTTGTAATTACTTTTTCAAGAGTGGAAGTTATGTAAATATGGTAAGATAAAGTGTATGCTTATGTTATTTTTTCTATATTTTAGTGTCAAAATATCGCACAGGTACTTATGTCTTGCCCCTTTAAAGAACGTACTTTTTGCTAAATATAAGTTCGATTACTAAGGACAAAAGTTATTGACCAGCTCATTTGAAAGACAAGTCGTGCAATTTAATATTTTTGCTCTCTTTTTTTTTTTTTTGTTTCCCTTTTTAAGTTTTAGTATAAATAGTATGGTTATGTTTCTTATATATTTAAAATATATTGGTTTTATTTTTCTTATCTAACTCTGTTAATGAGATATTGCTCCTTATTAACTAGTTAAGTTGAATATATAATACTTGGAGTTGTTTCAAATGAGCTTAGTTATCAAGTATTTAAAATATTAATATTTGGAACTTAAAAATAAAATTATGCTTAATTAATTATATGGATGAAAAGTTTATCAAATTAAAGTGTCACAAGTGCCCCAGCCATTGTGATCTAAGCATTGGCCTTTTTTATACTTTGCTTTTCTTTCTTTTTGCAGTTGGAAGTTAGAACTACCCTATTTATTTATAGTATAACTTGAAATTAGGACAAATAAAATAATAAAATAAGTTTGTTTAATTAATTAATTTGAAGCAACTACAAATTATTTATGCATGAGCTATAAGTTGACAGGTTTGATTCGTAAAAACGATCATTGATGCTTGTACGAGGATAGATTGTACATATCATACTAATGTACTAAAGGTTCGATTTTTTCTAACCCCGTGAAAGTAGAGGCGGAGTCAGCTTAGTAATAGGGGGGTTTGTCTGAACCTCCTTCGATAGAAAATTATAATATTAATACATGATTAAAATGATTTTTATGTATATATTGTAGGTATTGAGCCTCCTTCAGTGATTTTTTTCTTCAGATTTTGAAACTCTTCAGGCATCGGTCTACCTTTTAAAAAAGATCATTCAATATTTATCAGAGAGGTAAGATTTGCATACGTCTTGCTCTTTTTAGATCCTATTTGTGAGATTACACTGTGTATATTACTATCATTGTTGTATCATCTGTTGTTTATTTCTCGTGGTCGCATGATCTTATTTCATAAGAATTTAAATTAGTCGAGCTTCAAAATGTGTACTAAATTATGGATGAAAAATCAAAAAAGTAGATTTTTGATCCCCTTGTGGAGTCCCACACCTGTGTAACATCCCAATTGATATACAAGTAACAGAAAAAATAAAAAATAAAAAGTTGGTTTCTATTGTAGGGACCTTCTCAAGAAATGATTAAAGGCAAAGGTAGTAAGCAATAGAAAAAAAAAAGTTTAAAAGTTGGAACTTTTAAAATTGAGTAAAGCTATCTATTACCTTCTGAAATCTGATTAAATTTGCTACGACATACTTTAATTTTACGAGAGTTCTATTACCTTCTTGATCTAAATTTTAGCGTACTTTTATCAATCTTTTTAGCTGATGCAATACTTTTTATCAGCCTTTTTAGCTGACGTCCCTCATTTTACGTAATAAAGGTTCCACTTCAGCACAAAAAGATGATAAAAATACGTTAAATTGAGTTCAGAAATAATAAAACCCCTGTAAAATTAGCCATCGTTCGAGGATACCGAATGCTTATCTCTTTAAAATTCATTTTCTCTTTTTTACTTTAGTGTGTGGTACAACATACATAAAATTGTGTAGTAGAGTTGGCATATGTTGGCCTTTTTACATGGTTCATTCTTTAACACTTTTTTTTTGTCTCCCCCATGATTCATTATTACCTTCCAACTTTTCCTCACTATCTAATTATTCATTATCATCATGAAGGTCACATCCCTCTCATCAAGCCATTACTTGTTTTTATTATTCTATAATATAAGTCGATAGTCTATCGAAAACAGTATTTGATTTAATTCTAGTTTTAAGGTAAATGTAAGATTCGTGTCTATTTTATAGTCTATTTTCTTCAAATTCCACTTTGTAGAACTATAACAGATATATTGTTGTATAATTATAAAATGAGGTAACAATTTGAATAGAGATGGCAAAATTAATGGAGTTGAATTTTTCACAATATAGATGTGAAAAATTGTTTAGTACTATACCCTACTTCTTTGATGTAGATATTACATAATAACTTTTATATTGGATAGCACTATATAGTTGCCTTCAATATAGGCAATTTTCCCACCAACTAGAAGGTCACAATAAGGGAAAGAGCATGGGACATGCCATCACTAAATAGTTTTATTAAAGAAAAAGGATATTGGCTTCTAAAAATTTCTCCAATCATTTTTACTTGTCTTGTTTCGCTTCTCGAGAGTTAGAGAAACTTTATGGGATATGCAAGCATGAAATAGTTACTCCTTCCATCCCGTTTTAATTGGTCATTTTAATTAAAACATCTAGTACCTCCCTAAATTATGACCAAATTTGCTACGACAAACTCCAACTTCACGTGGATCCTATTATCGCTCTGAATTAAATTTTAGCGTATTTTTGTCATCCTTTTTAGCTAATGTGACAGCTTTTGTCAGCATTTTTAGCCGACATGGATCTCATTTTATGTAATAAAGGTGTCATATTAGCAAAAAAGGTAAGAAAAATACGTAAATGATAGGACCCATGTGAAGTTGGAGTGTCGTAGCAACTTTAATCATAGTTCGAGGGGTACCGAATACTTATCTCTACTAAAAATAAATATCTCATATTAGTTGATCACATACTAAATCAGGATAGAATTATTTTTTTTTTTCTCATTTTACCCTTTTAATTAATTGTATACATTAAATAGTAAATAATTACAATTTCAATGTTCATTCCTAGAGAGTTGTTCAATCTGCCATTTTCATCACTTTTATTTGTTGTGTTTCCCTTCTCGAAAGTCATATTACATGATCTTAACCGACATTTTAAGATTTCTTTTCATCATATTAATATAAGAAGAATTGTAACTTATATTAGCAATATTTTTTAAATTATTTTTGAATATCTAAATTTTAATTTTAAAATATTAAATTAATCTAATTTAATCTAACTTTGAAAAATTAAATAAATTGATTCTCGGTGAGTGAAATGTGACAAGTAAACGTAAACGGATGAGGTAAGTATCACAAGAACTACCTGAATGTTCACGTTAATTGAATGATCAACACATTAAATTTCATAAATTTGGTCTCTGCTCATAAAGTTTAATATAAGACCTTATTGAAATTGGCCAAGACATTATTTTAAATCAACAAAATAAATTAATGAAAAAGGGACACCTTTCAATCATAGTAGTATTTTTGTATCCTCGATGTGCATTAATTTTGGTGACAATAAGTCATATTAATAGGCCCCTAACACTTTAATTTAATTCAAATTAAATATATTTATGTGATAATAATTGAGTTTATAGTGAAATATTTATGTGATAATAATTGAGTTTATAGTGAAATATTTATAAATATTTAATAAATATGTTGATACATATATAGGATTTGAGTAAATTAAGCACGTACAAATTGAATCCACTCTTATTGACTAAGTAAAAATAACTAAGCGTAAACTCTTACGAATAAACATTGATTGATTATTGATAAAATGATAATTAAGTTGTTATAATAGATCAAATCACATTGATAGCATAAAAGATGTTTATTTTATGCGCGTACATAACTTAAATGATCGACGAAAAATAATATATATGTGATTTGTTTAGATCAGAAATTAGAATAAAAAATAAAATAATTTTTACAGGACTAATAATTATGGTTTCCTCTCCTTTTTCTTAAATTTCTAGTGGGATGCACATGAACATGAATTATAATTTTAGCAAATTTTATTAATTATTAGAATGACTATAATTTAAGCAATTATGTTCATTCATGAGTTGGACCTTAAAATAGTCAACTTTTTCATATGTCATGAAAAAATCAAAATAATTTAAAATAACATTATAATAAATCAAAACAATAACTTTCATTCCTCATTCTTGAACTCAACTCTGTCACATTCAATCTATTCATTTATTGCAATAATTCTCATATAATAAAAATAGAATACAAAAGATCTAACCAAAAAGTTAAAAAATTCTCCCTCCATATTTAGAATATTTTCAAGTCAACAAAATAAGAAAAAAAACAAAAAAAAAGTGATGAACACTTCATCCATCCATCCATCTACCTCATTCAATATCTGTATAAAATAGTCTATTAAATAAATACTATAAACAATAGATCTCCAACTAATAAATTAAGATATTAGTGGCAAAAAGTTTAACTTGAAACTCATTATCCAATATTTAAATTCTCAGTTCGCCTCTAATAAAACTTTACTTCAACACCTTTAATACTAAAAATGAAAAAGAATTTAACTACTATAGGCAGGGGGTTGTAAAATAATTAATACCACTTATAAATTTGAATTTTAGTCAATTAAATAACTATGAAAAAAGATACATATGGACTCAAATTAAATTTTCATTTTTATAGTATTTTTTTCACAGTAAACTAAGCTCAGAAATCTTGCAAAATATGTGATAGTAAATCATCAATTACAATGCATATATGAACTTATCTATCTCTATATATAAAAAAAAATCTTTTGCACTGACAATGTATTTAATAATAAAAAATAAAAATCTTCGAAAAATGATGACCGACAAATTATATAATGCTCAAACTCTTCAAAATTATCAACGTGTCGAATTCTTCAAAAATAATCTTGGAAAGGACTTCATTTTTAGCTAGAAACTATGTTTTTAGTTTGTCGATGACCCAAACTCACAACCTTAACCATTGAATATGACTCAAACACACTACCTTAACAGTCGAATGTGACTTGAACCGACGATCTTAGCTATTGAAGATGACTCGAACCCACAACCTTTAACAGTTGAAGGTGACTCGAACCCACGACCTTTTAACAGTTGAAGGCGACTCGAACCCACGACGTTTTACCAGTTGAAGGCGACTCGAACCCATGACCTAAGAAGGTGACTCGAACCCACAACCTCAACAGTTTAAAGGTGGAAGGAAGGCGGAGTACGCTTATCATCCGAGCAACTCTTCTCATCTATCAGCTTTTTCTGAAGAATAATCCAACACATGTACAATAACATTTTCAAAGAATCCGATCAACAAAACTCGTAGATATACATACTAATGAGCCATCCCCATATGTTGAATTTCACCATTAGTATAATTAATACTTCTCTGATTAGGCATAGCTAACATAGCAGTATGATCAAAAAAATCTTTCAATGCAACAACTGATTCCAAAATCAATTTCAGATCTTCAACACAACCAAACCCTAAATCACCAATTTTCCTAACAGCATAAACATAAAATGTTATACACCCTTTTCTAAACTTAAATCTTGCCATTTCAGTACCTTGTAGTCCTCTTATCATCTTCTTATTCACTTCACCTAACGGTATTTCAACTGGCCATTTCATATCCACTTCTGTTTTCATCGTCTCTGATTCGAAAACGAACAGCACCACCTTCGATTTCTTCGTACCCAGACCTAACGTCAGTGTATGCCAAGCTTGGTGCGCTAGGATTGTGAAGTTGGTGGGTAAATAAGCTGTGGTAGATGGAAATATGTTTGTAGTGTTAGCTGCAGATGGATGATTAACGGGGTGAAGGGAGAGCAGACGCAGGAGCTCTAATGGCTTCGCGCGGCGTATGGTGAAGGATTTTACGATGAATTGGCCTCCGAATCGGAGGCCTTTCACATCGGAGATCTGCTTAAATGTGAAATCTGAAGTGGATTTTGCTGCTGGTGCTGCAGATGGAGTATTTGAGTGTTTATATTTCTGCTTACTGGATTTTTCTCTCTCCTTTTGCTGTTGTTGTTGTTGCTTCTTTTCTCCCATGGATGAAGAAGGAGGTCGAAGAAGAGAAGGTGGAAAACAAAGAAAACGATGATGATGATAGAGATAGATGGTTGTGGGTGGTGGAAAATGAGGTAAGTGACCAATATTTAGCTTTTTGTGATTTTATTATTTATTTATATATCTCTGTCCTAATTTATGTCACAGTTAAATTTAATTTTAGAGAGTTGACTAAATTTTTATTACAACCAAAATATCTTATATATTTTTTAAATATGTTAGTATATTAATTATTAAAATACATGTTTCTTAGTAAAATTATTTATGATTATTTTTTAAAAAGATTTATTTCAGTTTAGTTATTCCTTTTATAAAATGAGGAGAATTTTATGTGTATTCTTTCAATGTCGTCCTTCATTAAATGACTAAATAAATTTATATTTTAAAAATATAATTAATAAAATTAAATTTGATAAAATAAATCTCTAATAATTTTTTTTTAAGAGAACTGTCAAATCAATGAGACTTAACTATTTTGAAATCGTGAGAGTAACAATTCAACTTTAAAATATTTATTTTATCTTTAAAGAAATAATTTAATAATCACATAAATATCTATATCTTATTTTAGATGTAAATTTTAAAAAGTTTTCTTTCTTTTTGAATTTCGTGTCAAGTTAAACTAACTCATATGCATTGAGATAAAGAGAACATAATTTATTGTACTTTTTACTTCTGATGTTGGAACTCTTCAATAATAATATCACAGTTGTGTGGCGTTCTTGAAAAATATACTCCCTCCATCTTATTTTATGTGTGTTTATTTCTTTTTTGATTCGTTTCAAAAAGAAGATCATCTTTTCTTATTTGATAATTATTTAATGACAATATTCCCATTTTATTCTTAGTGGATCCCACTTTAACTTTAAGAGAGCAATTTTGTAAACTTTACAAAATCACCATTTATTTCTTTAACTTCGTGTCAAGTAAAATGACGATACATAAAATGAGACGGAAGAAGTACTATATTTATAAATTCGATATGCATCTAATAAAATTTTTAAAAAATTGAAGTAACGTAAAATTGTACGAAATATTTAAATATATGAATTTTAATTTAAAAAATTTGAATTTCTATATTTAAACAGACAACTAAAATTTAAAGATTTATATCTCAAAATTTTCAGTTGTATCACATAAATTTAACAAGACAGAGACTACTTGTTAAGTTTATTAAAAGTATTGTATCTAATATTACTTCCTTCGTCCTATTTTATTCGTCCCAAATTTTTTAACTTGGTGTCTCATTTTACTTATCCTTTTTTACTTATTAAGATAAGACAATTTTTTTTTTATATTTTACCCTTTGCATTAATTACTTTTTTATTTAATTAAAATATAAACATCATTTAATAGGGGTACTATGATAAACTAACCATGCTATTTATTATTTTTCTTAATAGCTGTGTCATCTCAATTTGGGACAGATAAAATAGGACGGAGGGAGTAGTACATGTACTATACCAAGTATATAATAATGACACCAACAAAAAGGGCAAACCACTTTGCATAAATTCAAGGTTATGTTTGTATTAATTTAATCAAATAAATGATTGTCTTCTTTTTCTTTTTCTCTTTCTTTTCCTTTTTTTTCCTCATTTGTTGTTAAATATTTTTTTTTAGATTCGATTATTTTATATTTATATCGAAAAATGTAATTTTAGAAGAAAAAAAAAATCTCTATCAAAAGTGATATTATTATCAAGATTCAAT
Organism: Capsicum pubescens; assembly: GCA_030864215.1. NCBI lineage: Eukaryota > Viridiplantae > Streptophyta > Magnoliopsida > Solanales > Solanaceae > Capsicum > Capsicum pubescens. The sequence goes on along the minus strand of CM061542.1, from coordinate 300,363,629 downwards.
CTTGAGAAAAAGACACCCAACAACAATTATAATATTAACATATTCAATATAATTTTACGAGCAGGGATATTAAATGGTGGCTAATGGCTCGTACACAATCTTACATCTACTTGGTGTAAATAGAGAAAGTACTTCCAACAAATCGCTTAAGTAAAACATATCAAAATAAATATAAAAAAATATAATTAAAAAATAATATAAAGAAAACATCAACTAATAATAAAGAAAAGGACATGTAACTTTGAATAAATTCCATGTTATCTTTAAAGCTAAGTTAATCACATTATTAGTGTTCTCTTTTTTTTTCTCTTTGAGGGGTGGGAGGTAGATTTAATATTCTATATTCTTTTTTGAAATTTGAATAATTTAAATTCTTTGCAGAAGTGTAATATAAAATACTCATTTTCAAATTTAAATCCAAAATTTAATTTAAGAAGGAAGAAATACTCATTTATCATAATCTTTCTTTTTACTCTAATTCAATCACAATAATGATGATTTGTTTTCTCTTTATTTTGTCTAGATAAAGTAGGTGTGAAAGTAATCCATAATTATGTCACTTCTTTTGTCCTTTTTTTCTTTAGGAATTTTAATTCTTTTATTTTACATGTTTAATATTATTATTTTATTAAAAAAAATAATTGCGAACATCTTTATTGTAACATCGCTATTTTCAATCAGCACAAGCCCAGAATAATGTTATGTACTAAAAAAGCGATTAAATTTTGTTGCTAAGATTTAAACGCTGATTTCTCTCATAATTTTATTAATATTATTGACTGTTAGGCCAAATCGATACAACTATTAATTGTAAAGCTCTAACATGCTATAATAATAACATAAAAATGTAACTAAATTCATCCAAATTATATACTTTTTTTTTTTCTCATTTGCAACTATAATGTAAAACTATAATCATTGTCCAACTTCCCATTTTTGGTCCATTATAATGTTTTTTTAATTTATATTAACTGGTTTTTCTACATGAGAATATTATTCTTGTTCAATGTACTGTTAAAGTAATATACCAAAAAAAAAAAAAATATATAAATAGTTACTTGGAAATGTGCACACATGTTGAACCTGTCATGATTTTTAAATATTCTATAAAATTCCAACATTTTCTTTTCTCTTTTTCTTTCCATGCACATGTAAGAAAAAAATACATTATATCGGATAACGCCAATATTCTGCCAGTACCACGATCTACGAGGGGGTTAAGGGGCCACAGATCGGTGTTATGATCGAACATAACACTTATTTGATTGATTTATTTTAAGAAATCGGATTTCACTCTTGATATCAGCTATCATTTTTACATGATGATAAGCGTTCGATCCTATCATAATTATCTTAAAATTAAATTCAATTATAATAATCAATGGTGTGATAATCATAAAAGATAAAGCAAATAATCTTCTTTTTTTTTTACAAGTTAAATTATATGATTATTACACTGCCTGTAAATCATTTTCAAGTTATGGTTAAGTAATTTAAACTTCAAGTGAAAACATAAAAAAGTAAAACTTATGATTATTATAGGAGTAAATTTGGGACAAAGAATTAATAATTATTTCTAATCTTTTTGGTATTTTTAATTATCTAAATAAACAAACCAATATATATATATATATATATATATATATATATATATATATATATATATATATATATAGGTTCATTTAAACTTTTCTTACTACCATACTAAATGTATGAAATATTAATTTTACTTCAAATGATAAGATAAAAGAAGGAAAAAGAAAAAAAATTACTTAATTTATATGGTTCTTCTTGTTGAAGGATAAGGTATAACATCCCATTATTATATGACAACAACAAAAAAAAAAAATCTTACAAGTGAAGTTTGTTTGTTGCTCTAATTAAGGCACAATATCCATCAATCATGTCAAAGGAAAGGCCAAAAAAAAAATGTAAAAAACAATTAGCAAATATTTTTTTTAATTTTTTTATTCTCTTTTATTTAAGAGATTAATCGCGATTTTTTTTTTTTTTGTCTGAGCGTAGCTAATCTGCATCTTTACATATATATCGATTTTCCCAAACTTCTCTTCCACATAGTTTTCAGATTGACCTGATAAAGATTTTCAGTACCTTAGGATCATTATAATTACGATTATTATTCACTTGGACCTCATTGCAGTCGATTTTTCTATCACTAAGTTATAATCTAACGTAAGACATCTTTTAGAACTTCGAGAATTCTCTAATAAAAAATCATAGCTCTGTCACTACGTCAGATAACACCTATATATAGCAAAGGGTGACTCTACTATAGCACTCGTGATTTGAACTTATCTATTTGTTTTCAATCGTTAGTCATTCGTGAATTTTTGACAAATTCTCGTCTTTATACATACTTGATTATTTCTTTAATTATTTCTTTATAATCATAATATATGAGGTAGCTTTCGTACAGTTCGATTAAATCCACGTAATATCTTTCACCTTCTGCCATGCACCAGTAATATCTTTCACCTTCTACCATGCACCAGTAATATCTTTCACCTTCTACCATGCACTAGCAATATTTTTTTTTGTTGTTGAAGCAAATAATATGCTGTACCAAATATATGTTTGTCTTAGAAAATGGTATATGTGACAATATTTTTGTGGACCAAAAGAAAATTTTCATAGTGTAGCTCAACGACAAAGTTTTATTTTCCCTATACTATATACAGTATTTGTACTATTTTTTTCTAATCTTGAATCTCCTAGAATTTAGCAATCATTTATTTTATTAAAAAATAAAAAAAAATCATAGTTGAAATTTTTTTTTTTTGTTCTTTTGTTTCGAAAGGGGTTGTTGGCTCACTAAAATTATTATTAACCGCTTCGTTAGCAAAGTTGATGTAATATGACATTCATGATGGAGGGCAAGTTGACGAGGGCATGAATCGAAAAAAAGACCGACAACCTTTTATAGAGTTAGAAGTTCGGATATATATTTCGTTGAAATTCAATAACTTTTACTTAAATGGTGTATTTATGTTAAAGAAATTTGTTAAATATGTGCAAGTATTAGAGAAGTTTAGATCTTAGTTGTTAATACTTGATCGAAGTCGTAATTTTCAAAATTCAGAATCCACAAAGTTATTATATATCCTAGTTCAGCTCCGTACCAAATATATCCTAAATATAAATAATTTTAGGATAAGATTTTCTATTTATTTATCAAACATTTGAAAATAAACAAGAATACTGCATATTTTTCAGAAAGTCATTTTTTTTCTTTCTTGCTCCATTGGAAATTGTGATTTATACACAAAAGTGTATATTCTTTGAAGAAAGCGCTTTTCCTGAAAGAATCTTATGCGACACAAAATCGAATTAGCCAAATATTAATACATATATCGAATACTAAATTGAAAATTAAAAAAAAATAAAAATACTTGTTATAAACTAATAAAGAATAAAGAAGAAGAGTAGAGAGAAACAGAGAGTATTTGTTATTTCTCTTGAGGGATAAATTACAATGAGAGAAAACACTTTTATTTATAGGGGAAAACTAATCTTGGGATTTGTAACCTTTTCATAAATAGACATACACAATATATGGTAAAGTAGGTATTCACTATATATGGTAAAGTAGACATTCAATATATGGTACATTTATAACACTCCCCCTTGAATGTCTAATTGATAGATAATACGTGTAGATGCTGCCTCATTAAAAACCTTACAAGGAAAATCCAGTGAGATAAAACCTCGTAAGGAAAAAAGAATACAACGCGTATTAATCCCCCCCCCCCTAATAAGAACATCCTTGAACCTTTTCGATCTTGTGCACCATCTTCTTAAAAGTTGCAGTTGGAAGAGACTTGGTGAATAAATCAGCCACATTGTCACTTGAACGAATCTGTTGTACGTTAATGTCATCATTCTTTTGGAGCTCATGTGTATAGAAAAGCTTTGGTGAAATGTGCTTCGTTCTATCTCCTTTTACGAATCCTCCTTTAAGTTGTGCTATGCATGCTGCATTATCTTCATATAAAATCATGGGTACTTTGTCACGTTTCAAACCACATTTTTGTCGAATGAGATATATTATGGACCTCAACCACACACATTCTCGGCTTGCTTCATGAATAGCTATAATCTCAGCATGGTTCGATGAGGTGGCTATGATAGACTGCTTTGTAGATCTCCAAGATATGGCAGGACCCCCGTATATGAACACATAACCTGTTTGAGACTGAGCTTTATGCGGCCCAGATAAGTACCCAGCATCAGCATAACCAAAAAAATTGAGACTGCAATCTTTAGAATTATTAAGCCCATATCGGTAGTCCCTTTTAGATATCGTAGTATGTGTTTGATCCCATTCTAATGTCTCCTAGTAGGAGCAAAACTATACCTTGCTAACAGATTAACTAAAAAGGCTATATTAGGCCTTGTAATATTTGCAAGATATATTAGTGCTCCAATTGCACTAAGATATGGTACTTCAGGACCAAGAAGTTCCTCATTCTTTTCTTGAGGTCGGAATGGATCCTTATTCACATCAAGTGATCGAACAACCATTGAAGTACTTAATGGATGTGCTCCATCCATATAGAATCGTTTCAACGCCTTTTCTGTATAGGCAGATTGATGGACAAAGATACTGTTTGTTAAATACTCAATTTGCAAACCAAGACATAATTTTATCTTTCCGAGATCTTTCATCTCAAATTCTTTCTGCAGGTAATCAATTGCCTTTTGAATCTTTATTGGAATCCCAATAAAATTTATGTCATCGACATACACACCAAGTATAAAAAACTCCGACGTTGTTTTCTTTATAAAAATGCATAGGCAAATTTTATCATTCGTATAACCTTCCTTAGATAAATATTCACTAAGACTTTTATACCACATGCATCCAGATTGCTTCAAACCATACAATGATCTTTGCGATCTAATGGAATACATTTTTCGAGGTTTTGAATTATATGCTTTTGGCATCTTAAATCCTTCGAAAATTTTCATGTATATCTCATTATCAAATGATCCATATAGATAGGCTCTTACCACATCCATCAAATGCATTTCAAGTCTCTCATGGACAGTGAAGTTAATAAGATAATGCAATGTTATTGCGATCATAACTGGTGAATATGTCTCGTCATAATCAACACCAGACCATTGTGAAAATCCTTCTGCAACAAGGCCTGCCTTATACCTTTGTATTTCATTTTTCTAATTTTTTTCGCACAAATATCCATTTATAGACAACAGGATTAACACCATCAGGTGTTTGAGTTATAGGTCCAAAAACTTCACGTTTGATAAGCGAATTCAATTCAGATTGCATTGCTTCTTGTCATTTTGGCCAGTCATTTCTTTGTCGACATTCTGTGACAGATTGAGGTTCAAGATCCTCACTATCTTACATGATTTTGTTGCAACATTATATGCAAAGGCATAATCCACTATTATTTCAGATCGATTCAAATTAGGTTCAACATCACTTGAATTTATGGACAGTTCCTCATTTTTTTGAGTCTCACGCTCATTGATTCCTTCAGGGATATCAATATTGCTCAAATCTTGAACTTCCATATGAGAATCTTTCGTAGTGTCATCTTGATTATTTATTTTTCTTTTTCTAGAATTTTGATCCTTAGAACCTAATGGCCTACCACGCTTCAAGCGTGCTTTAGATTCATTAGCTATGACACCAGTGGACATTAATTCGAATTGAGACATTCTCTGTGGAAAAATGTGATTTAGAGATCCTTTTCAAATCTATAAATGCATCTGGCATTTGATTTGTAATTTTCTGCAGATGAATAATCTTTTGTACTTCTGGCTCACAAATAAAAACACGTGGATCAAGATGAGATGGTGATGGATTTTTCCACAATTTTTTTTGATGTCACTATCTTCTCCCCTAATTTTGAAAAAACTATCTCATCAAACCGACAATCTGCAAATCGAGCAGTGAACATATCTCCCATTAATGGTTCAAGATAACGAATAATGTAGGATGATTAAAACCCAACATAAATTCCTAACCTTCATTGATGCGATTTAGTGGTGCTATAGGCACATATACACCGCATCCAAAAACTCTCAGATGAGATATATTAGGCTCTTGACCCAAAATCAATTGTAATGAAAAAAATTTATGATAATTTTTTGGTCTAAGACGAACAAGTGTTGCGGCATCCAAAATCGCATGACCCCAAACAGAAGAAGTGGCAACTTAGCTTTCATAAGTAGTGGCCTTGTTATCAACTGAAGACGTTTAATTAATGACTCGACAAGGCCATTTTGAGTGTGAACATGAGGTACATGATATTCCACTCTTATCCCAATCGATAAGCAATAGTCATTAAATGCTTGGGATGAAAATTCTGCAGCAGTATCAAGACGAATAGACTTAATCTGATTATAAAAAAATTATGTCTTTAATCGTATTATTTGTGCTAACAATTTTGCAAATGCCAAGTTGCGAGATAACAATAGACACACATGAAACTATCTAGAAGAGGCATCTATTAGGACCATAAAGTATCTAAACGATCCACTAGGTGGGTGAATGGGTTCACAAATATCCCCATGTATTCCAGGAACGCGAAGGGCTCAATCCCAACTTTTATTGGTGATGGCCTCACAATTAGCTTGCCTTGATAACAAGCATTACATGAAAATTCACCATTCGAAAGAACCTCTAAGGCATTTAATGAATGTCCATTTGAATTTTCTATGATTCATCTCATCATTATAGATTCAGGATATCTCAGATGATTATGCCAAAGTACGAAAGTATTGAAATTAGTAAACTTCTGATTTACTATAGAATGTGCCTCAATTGCACAAATCATTTTCCAATACAGGCCAGAAGATAAAACAGAAAACTTTTCTATAACACATGTCTGCCCAGAGACATTCTTGGTGATACCAAGATATTCAAGATTCATCTCATCAATTATCTTGATATGATAATCATTTTCACGGATATCTTTAAAACTCATCAAGTTTCTCCGAAACTTAGGAGAAAACATAACATTATTTATGGTGAGTTTAGTTTCCTTGGGCAAGATTATAAATGGCTTTTTAGAAGCCTCCAGTCAAATTAGCACTACCAGAAATTATAGTAACATTAATTTTACCCATGTTTAGATGAGAGAAATATTTCTCGTCTTTGAATATCGTATGTGTAGTGCCAAAATCAATCAAACAAATATTATCACAATTGGACAGCTTGCTTTAAAAATTATGCATATCTTAAATAAAAAAAATATACACAAAATAAAATAAATATATCATTAATAAACTATTTTACAATGATAGTAGACTTCCGTTTGTTCTTTCTTTGGAAACAAATTAGTGAAGAATAGTTTGAGACTTGAGTTGCAACAGGAATACATAAACCACGTCCTCTATGTAAATAATAGTAGTATTTTTTTTAAGTCAATAAATAATGGTAAAATTATAATTCATTTCAATGCAATAATAAACAACAATAATATAATTAAACTAATCAATACAAATCAAACACTAATACTCATACAAATAACTACTTTTACGTGATTTTTTATTCACTAATTCTTACAAAATAAATAAATAAATAAAGTAAAAGAAAATCATTCATTCTTCCATGTTTACGGAATTATCACTAATCAAGTGATAAATCTTTCCTTCAGGGTGCTCGAAAAAATCTGCTACATCTAAGCTTGTGATGTCAACATTATTTTCAGAGAGAAAGTTAGCCTCGGGATTTCTCTCTCTTCTTTCGTGATGCTTGGTAAAGATCAACCAAGTGCTTGAAAGTACGACAGTCACGTGAATAGTGCCCTTTTCCGCCACATAAAAAACAAGTAATTGCTTCACGTTTCTCATCATTTCTCTTTTTGTTCGATGAATGATTAACACCAGGAACAAGGTTTCTTTCTTGGTCATCACGACCACAACCACGTTCACGACCAAGGCCGCAACCTTTTCCACGCTTAGCATGGTGAGTATGTACATCATTCATCTCAGGGAATGGTGCAGATCCAGTAGGTCGATTCTCGTGATTTTTCATCAACAAATCATTATTTTATTCCGTCACGAGAAGGTGAGAACTCAGTTTAGTGTACTTCTTGAAACCTTTCTCTCGATATAGTTGATGTAAGAGCACATTCTAGGCATGAAAAGTGGAGAGCGTCTTTTCCATCATATCATCATCACAGTCTCTCCATATAGTTTCAATTAAGAAGAAATTCTGAACATGATAAAATTATACTCATGAACAGACTTATAGTCTAGAAATCTCAGATGCATCCATTCATATCGTGCTTTTGAGAGGATGTCCATCTTTAAGTGGTCGATCAAACCTTTCTTTTAGGCTATTCTACAATTCGAGTAAATCCTTAGTAGTAAGGTATTTAATTTTCAGAATTTCGTTAATATGATGACGCAAGAAAATCATAGCCTTAGCACGATTTTGACTAGATGTTGTATTTTCTTTCTTTATGGCTTCTCCAAGACTCATAGCATCTAGGTGGATTTCAGCATCCAACACCCATGCAATATAGTTCTTGCCCGAACTTTGAAGGGCAACGAACTTACACTTCGTAAGATTGTTAGCCATATGAAAAAGGGAAGAAATTAAAAAAATAATATCTTAGCTTTAGACTTCAAATTTGAGACGGTAGAGTCTCGTGCTGATAATGTATTACTAAAAAATAATAAAGAAGAAGAGTAGAGAGAACACAGAAAGTATTTGTTATTTCTTTTGAGAGATGAATTAAAACGAGGGAAAACCCCTTTATTTATAGGGAAAAACTAATCTTGGAGTTTGTAACATTTCCATAAATAAACATACACAATATATGATAAAATAGGTATTCACGATATATGGTAAAATAAACATTCAATATATAACCACTAGAGTTGGCATGGTGGTTCAGCGCCATGTCCCTTAAGCAAGAGGTCGGGGGTTCGATCCCCGCCTCTGGCGAATGAAGCAAACTCTGTGGCCAGTTTCCAGCGCTGATAGAGGACCCCCGCCTCTGGCGAATGGAGCAAACTCTGTGGCCAATTCCCTACTGCTTAGTGCGCTGACAGAGGACCCCCGCCTCTGGCGAATGGAGCAAACTCTGTGGCCAATTCCCTACTGCTTAGTGCGTTGACAGAGGACCCCCGCCTCTGGCGAATGGAGCAAACTCTGTGGCCAGTTCCCTACCGCTTAGTGCGCTGATAGAGGAACGAAGAGGACCCCGCCTCTGGCGAATGGAGCAAACTCTGTGGCCAGTTCCCTACCGCTTAGTGCGCTGATAGAGGAACCTTAGTGCGCTGACAGAGGACCCCCGCCTCTGGCGAATGGAGCAAACTCTGTGGCCAATTCCCTACTGCTTAGTGCGTTGACAGAGGACCCCCGCCTCTGGCGAATGGAGCAAACTCTGTGGCCAGTTCCCTACCGCTTAGTGCGCTGATAGAGGAACGAAGAGGACCCCGCCTCTGGCGAATGGAGCAAACTCTGTGGCCAGTTCCCTACCGCTTAGTGCGCTGATAGAGGAACGAAGGATTAATCTCACAGCTGCCGGCTGTGAGTTTACCTTTGGGAAACCAAAAAAAAAAAACATTCAATATATGGTACATCTATAACAACACTAAATTTAAACCCTTCAACTTTTGTTATGCATATATGTATATATACTCTTAAATTATCATAAAATTAATCAAGTAAATACGTACATGATAAATCTCATGCAATTTATATGTAGGAAGTTTGCATCTCACTTGATTTTGTACATATAGTTGATTATATACAACTAATTAAAAGATGACATACAAATTATTTATTAAGCTTTAAGCGTTTTCATGCCTTTCACGAGCTGGATAATTTGTCGTACTTTTTTCATTATTTTCGATATTAGATATTTATCAAATAAAAAATATAAATAAATCTAGATCATGGCAAATGAAGTAGGCAACAATTTTATTTATTTTTCTTTTTTCACAATGAATAGATACTACACAACAATATAACTAGATTAGTTTGTGAAATATCAAAGTACAATTTTTAGAGAAAAAAAAAATCTTAATATATCAAAACTAATCCTTCAAATGTTGAATAGCTTCAAAATCTTCCTTTTATTGGGCCATAGTACTTAGTATAGGTACTTGCATGCATGTACCATAACCTACAAAGATTTCTTGCCCACCGGTGCTGCAGGCTGTGGAAGTTGTTGGGCAGCCTTTTGTCGGGCTTGTTCTCGGGCTACTTCAACTGGGATATTTGGGGTTCCATGTTTGCCCGGCTTTCGGCCACGGCTCACTCTTGGGTCTTTAATTTTTGGTGGTTGTGGCAATGCTGATCCTTGAGGAGCCTGTGGAAGTGGTAGGGCTAAAAGTTTTCGGATTGGTTGGACTGCGCTTGGTTGGGTTCCTGCAGGCTGTGGAGGTTGTTGGGCAGCCTTTTGTCGGGCTTGTTCTCGGGCTACTTCAACTGGGATATTTGGGGTTCCATGCTTGCCCGGCTTTCGGCCACGGCTCACTCTTGGGTCTTTAATTTTTGGTGGTTGTGGCAATGCTGATCCTTGAGGAGCCTGTGGAAGTGGTAGGGCTAAAAGTTTTCGGGTTGGTTGGACTGCGCTTGGTGGGGTTCCTGCAGGCTGTGGAGTCTGTTGGGCTGCATTTTTTCGGGCTAGTTCTCGGGCTACTTCAACTGGGATATTTGGGGTTCCATGTTTGCCCGGCTTTCGGCCACGGCTCACTCTTGGGTCTCTTTGTTGTGGTTGTGGTTGTGGTTGTGGCGATGCTGGTCCTGGAAGAGGCTGTATGCATCAAAAGTTACAAAACTTGTTAGTAAATCGATATACTGAGTTTTAGTTTTATGCAACGACAACATAAAAATAAAGGAAAGGATAAGGATATATATCGTTCTGCCAACTAGTTTATCAGTATGGCCTAAATATATGCAATGACAGTGTAAAAATAAAGGAAAGGTTGAGGATATATATCGTTCTGCCAACTAGTTTATCAATATGGCCTAACTATACACAATATACTAAATCAAACTTTTTTTTTCTCATCCGGTGTTCGGTATCCACATTGGAGTCCGACTAATTCGAATTCGCCTCGGGTAGGGCCCATTCCGGGGGTAGCGCTCCCTACCAAGGATTTTATCAGGGCTGGAACCCGAGAACTCTGGTTAAGGGAGAAGCAGCCCCATCCACTGCACCACATCCTTTGGTGGTAAGTGATGATCGAAATATTTTAAGCGACAGAATGGCTTGTCGTCACGATCTACTGAGATTAAAGAATATGTTAAAAGAGTGAGTTACCTGTGGTCCTTTCACGTTTTCAAGAGTGCCAGAGTTAACACCTATAGATGAAACATAAGGAAGACATTGAATGAAAATTGAAGAAATAAACAAGAAAGAAAACAATGGAGATGTTATTTTCTTATTATTAGACACCTCCATTTTTTTTATTGTTTATTTTTGATTGTGATTATGAGAAATGAAAAAGGAGGATTATTTATAGGAGTAAATGGATTGAGGATCCTATGTGTTTTGTATGGTTTTGCTTAAATTAAGATGTTGAATTAATGGATGGATAGGAGAAAAGTTCTAGTTTAGTTAAGTGTATTGCATGGATAATGGAATTGTACGTGTTTATGGATTGAGCTAAATTCAAGCTAGAGAAATGGTAGACTTTGGAGTGCATAATTTGCGCAAAACTATTGAAATGTATCCAAAAGAATGTGTCAACGAAGTATGGCTAACACACACAATGTCCTATTTTTTTGGAGTTGACAATGAGGCTTTTCAGTATTACTTACAATGGAATGGATTCTACAATATGATATAATATATTTTAAGTAACAATGAAAATAAATGTCGTATTTGTAAACTAGATACACAATAACAATATATTTTAAATAACAACAAAAATATATGTAGATTTAATATAAAGTATAAACAACCTAAATACTTAATACATAATTTGTAAATTAGATGATCAAATGATTTATATATCTATAATATATTAAAACTGTGAAGATTCTTAGAAAAGTGACTTGAATTTTTTTTCGTGGATAGATAAAATTGTCTTTTCAATTTTTTTCTTAAATTATAATTTAATTATTCAATAAAAATAATTTTTTTAATGACCCATAAAGGACAAAGAACAAGTAAGTTACCTTATAGGTAGAAATTCGAAAATTCATTGTACTGTAACAAAATCAGTCCACACAGTTTTTTGTTTACTTGTAATACAATGTCTCCTAAAATTAATTGTAGTCTAAGATTAATTAGATTTAGAATTTTATTTATTAATTTATTTTATTTTTTTCCCTCAACTCTATAATATAAAAAGTATGAATATCCTTAGACTTAGAAGGGTTATTTGAACTTTTTGTCTTTCATTAAAAGTCGCTTAAATATATGATTGATAAAAAATTATTACTTTCCTTATATATAGACATAATTATTTATTTGTTTTCTAATATTTAGGAATTCTATTTGAAAAATAAAATGCCATAAACATCACATGAAATATAGTAGAGGTAGGAATCGTTGAATTTTGGAACAACATTTTTTTTTTATTTTCATTGATTTTGGAGAAAAATTTCCTTATAAATCTTTTTTGTCTTATAAATTTGACTTTTTGTTATAAAATAAAATAACGGAGTAAAGAAATTAAGGAACGAATAGTAAGCCTTTCTGTTAATATATGTCTGTCTACAAAGTGAAATAAGTACCTGCCTTTTATTGGCAAATTTGCCAACCTTGGCAACCAATAGAAAGAAGGGGTTTATGCATGAGAAAGTTTTCATTTGAAGACATTGTTAAAAATGGGGGAAGACATCCAATATTGAATATTTCTTTAACACTCTCTCCGGATGTCTAACACAAAATAAAAAGAAACTTGTTATAAAGCAAGAAAAAATAAAAAAAAGAGTAGAGAGAATAGAGAAAGTGATTCTTATTACTTCTCTTGAGGGATGAGAGATTATAAGATTGTAAATACAATGAACAAAACCTCTCTATTTATAGGGAAAATTTACTTCTAGTCTGAGTAAAAGACGGATGTTTCAAATCCTAATAAATATCAAAGTAGATCTTGATAGACATTCACTATAATGTAAATACATTTATAACACTCTCCCTTGAATGTCTAATTGGTAGATAATGTGCCTCGTTAAAACCTTACAAGAAAAAACCCAGTAGGAAAAAAAATCTAGTGAAGGAAAAAGAGTACTCATCTCTAATAATACGCATTTCGGCTGCCTCATTAAAAACCTTACAAGGAAAACCCAGTGGGACAAAACCTCGTAAGAAAAAAAGAGTACAACACGTATTAACTCCCCCTAATGAGAACATCCTTGAACCTTTGCATTCCGATCTTGTGCACCATCTTCTTAAAAGTTGTAATTGGAGAAGACTTGGTGAATAAATCAGTCACATTGTCAGTTGAACGAATCTGTTGCACGTTAATATCATCATTCTTTTGTAGCTCATGTATGTAGAAAAGCTCTGGCAAAATGTGCTTCGTTCTATCTCCATTTATGAATCCCTCCTTAAGATGTGCTATGTATGCTGAATTATCTCTGTATAAAATTATGGGTAGATTGTCATATTTCACACCACATTTTTCTCGAATGAGATGTATCATAGATCTCAACCATACTCATTCTTGACTTGCTTCATGAATAACTATTATCTCATCATGGTTCGATGAAGTGGCTACGATAGACTGCTTTGTATATCTCCAAGATATGACAGTATTCCCACATGTGAACACATTGTATGTTTGAGACCGAGATTTATGCGGGTTAGATGAGTACCCAACATCAGTATGACCAGTAAGATCCGGACTACAATCTTTAGAATAAAATAAACTCATGTATCTTATCCTATTTCGATGTCTCCTAGTAGGAGTAGAAATATACCTTGCTAACAAATTGAAAGAAAGGCTATATTGGGTCTTGTAGTTTTTTACAAGATACATGAGTGCACCAATTGTACTAAGATATGGTACTTCATAACCAATCCAAATTAGTATATTTCTCATTTCAGCAAATAATCTTATTGCTTTTGAAAACTCTCCAAGAGTTTCAATAATTTTCAAGCTATAAGCTTATACAATATAAGGATTATCAATAAGTTTCCCAGAAACTTTTATATTTTGAATCCTTAAAGAAGTTTTCATACAAATTTTGTCAAAGTGACAATATTCAACATTTTATGTGTGACATCTTCAAGTGTCTGGACTGCAAATCAAATAAGTTTTCACTTACCAAGATGCATCCTTTCATGTCACTTGATAAATATTTCTACGTCAGCATGCTTAAATTAACGTAGAATTCAGATCCTCGTAATCTTTCACAATATTGCGTCAATATTGTGTCAAAGATATTGATGATATATCATTTTGTATCGGTTCACAATGCGACATAACATTTGACATCTCATCACTTCATTATTTTTAGGTACATGAACCTATCATAAGGTTTCATGACGTGGTATGTCGTAGGTTCTTCAAGAGCTCATTACCTTCTTATTATGATTATTTGCTCCTTATTTTTCAAGAACAATTTTATTTGGAACCGATCAGTCTACCACGCTTCACTCATGCATAGACTTTGTCTTTTAGGAACACAAAATAAGAGCACTTGCGCTTAATATGAGATGCTTTCAACATTTGACTTGAATTATCTTTTGGATGAGGATATGGTGATAATTCCTTACATATTTCATAGCGCTTATAATCTCCCTCTTATGTTAGGAAAACTAACATACATCCTCTACTTCTGTCACGCCCCAAATCCCATAGGAGCGGACTGGCACCCGTAGCCGAGGAGGCCCGGGAGAACCCGTTCATAACCTATACTTTCACACTTACATTACTTATGAAAATTAGAAATTTGGGCAGCACTTCGTTGTAAATAGAAGAAAACAGTACCTGTATCAGCCCAGCAGACACACATATATATATATATATATATAAACAGTAATTGGCCGTTAGAGCCATCACGTCTATCAACCAAACACTCCTATGGTTGTACAATATGTCTACAAAAGCCTCTACATAGATACACAACTAAGTTAGGGTCGGGACAAACTCCCGCCCACAAAAGACTTTTATACAAATACCAAAAGTACATATAGAAACGACTTGGGATGCCCCGAAACAACTGGAGCTCACCACTATCAACAGAATGTCCTGGCTCTTACTGCGGAGGTGTACGACCTGAAGTACCCGTTCCTGCAGGCATGAATACAGGTCCCCCGTGAGGGACGTCAGTACGGAAATATGTACTGAGTATGTAAGGCAGTGAGTATCAAGATGAGATACAAAAGATCAACAGAACCCAGATACCAGTGAATAAACAGTATGAGTAGACCACACTTAAAAGAGCTGATGGGATACCTTCACATTACTTTCATATCATTACTTCCCGTATTCCTTATCAATACATAACATATGTCATACAATGGCCAACTGATCAGTGGTACTAATACAATACATCAGGGACCACCCCTGGAATAACATATATACATAATCTTTATAATACAATCGCCAACTGATCAGTGGTACTAATACAATACATCATAGCATCAATTTAAAATAAAGACATTCCATTTCTTAATTCAATTAATCTTTGAGATTGGTTACTTTGTGGTCACACCTTATGGAACTTGAAACCATGATACCTCAATAGGAAAAACATGTAAATAGGTAATCAACATCATGAAAATGAAGTAGAGAATCATGGATACCTCATTAAACCATTTCGGAGTCAACAATAGTATATGGACATTTTTTTGACTAGCCGGACATCTTAAAAGTGAAAACAAGTTCAATTGGTGGTGTCGAAGATCAAATGATGTTATTATGTGTCATGTGTCGTAGGACAATGTTGGAAGCTTACTTGAGAGTGCCATGGGTCATTATTCATGCCAAAGATTAGATAGAGTATGTCTTACATACCTTGATATAACCACTTCAATACAAGTCCAACTTGACTTCCCGTACCCTTCGAACACTTATCTACAATAAGTCATTTGTGGCAAACTAGTATTAGCAACCAAACCTTACCATTTAGGTATTAACTTCACCAAATAATGTCTAGGAAGTAATCCTTTAACTCATCAATAAGAGTGCTACATACATCCTCTTATACTCTTATTACATTCACATATCATGCATTTTCATGCAATATCCCTCAACATCACTCTTAGCCTTTATTTCCCCTCTTAATCACCATCCAATACCAACATGATCACTAGGCATACATAACCACTAATATAATGATATATCACCACAATTCATCCTCCATAATCCAATACAACAACTTCCATAATTTACTACAACAATTTATACAAAACAATTCATAACTATGTTTCTAGTTATCTTCCAACATCAAGACAATACTCATAATCCTTTATCAATACTTATTCATGGATAAGAATCAAGAATAAACAATATTCATACCTTAACAATGAACTCTTGTATTTAGAATCCTCCTTACATAACCATGGGGTGCTTCTCGAAGCTTTCGAGATGGTGAACACAACTACGGAACCAATTCGAATTTTCTACGGTTGAATCACAAAATATTTGAAGTTGAAATTAGGCTAGGGTTTCACCTTCTCTTAATAATTGGATGATATATATGAGGCTAAGTGTATGTTTATAAAGACCAATTTTCGTCCAAGAGGTAATAGAAAATGACCATTTTGCCCTAAAAATTTAAATAAATCCGAATCTGTCCCCAGTGGACAGTTTTGACAGGCTGAAGTAAATCGATCATAACTCTTTGATCCAGTATCAGATTTGGGTGAAACCAATTGAATTGGAAAGATAATTCAAAGGGCTTTCATTTTCATATAAAGTATACCACCCAGTTATTCCTGTACAAGGAGTTATGGTCGTTTAAAGTTGACCCAAAAATCTGTCCCAAAATTCTCTTTTTTTTTTGATAGGCTGTAGTAAAACGGGTATAGCTCCTTACTTAGACATTGGATTTGGATGAAACCAATTTCATCGGAAAGAAGACTCTCGGAGATTTTCGTCGATATATAGCAGCTCACACAGTTCTTTTTGTACAAGGAGTTATGATCGTCTAAAGTTGATCCAAAGAAAATTGCCTAGCTGCAGTAATTTTCCTGCAGATTTACTGTTCACAGGCTTCCCGGCCACCGTTTTGAAATTTCGAATGTGCTCGCTTATATGAAATACTCCTCTGTTTTGGGCAAACTTTATATCGTTGGAAAGCTTATTCCAATACCTACACATACAACTATTGACGGGATACTTCCGAACACCATAAACTTAATTTAACCCATACGCAAGCCTTTAGGACTCCATATAATCGCGATAAGTGTACGAAAAAATTTACGGGGTGTTACATTCTCCCCCCCTTAAGAACATTCGTCCTCGAATGTTAGCATAGTTACTCAATTAATACATGTCCAAGCTTACAATTAACATATTCATCATCATAACATACTTGCATAAAAATAAACACTTACTTGTTATTGTTCTTCTTCCGTCTCATGAACTTCCTCCTCATCGTTGAATAGGTAAGGGTACTTAATCTTCATCGCTTTCTCGGCTTCCCATGTGATCTCCTCAACTTGTTGATTCCTCCAAAGTACTTTTACCGATGCTATCTCTTTATTCCTTATCTTTTTAATTTGGCGATCAAGAATAGCAATAGGCATTTCTTCAAAAGTGAGATCTTCTGTAACTTGTACATCTTCCATAGTAGTGATGTGCGATGGATCTCCGATGTACTTGCGAAGCATCAAAACATGAAATATGGGATGAACTGCTGAGAGCTCTTGAGGTAGCTCTAACTCATAAGCAACTTGTCCAAATCTTTGAATGATCTTGTACGGACCTATGTATCGTGGACTTAACTTTCCTTTCTTGCCAAACCTCATCACTCCTTTCATTGGTGATACCTTCAAGAATACCCAATCGTCGATAGAAAACTCAAGTCCTCTTCTTCTAACATCCGCATAAGATTTGTGTCGACTTTGAGCTGTTTCAAGCCGTTGTTGGATCACTTTAACCTTCTCCATTGCTTGATAAACAAGATCCGGTCCAAACAAGACCGCATCACCTGCTTCAAACCATCCTATTGGCGATCTACACTTTCTTCCATACAATGCTTCATATGGTGCCATTTTGATACTTGAATGATAGCTATTATTGTAGGCAAACTCGATAAGAGGTAGGTGATCATCCCAGTTGCCTTTGAAATCTAATACACATGCTCGTAGCATATCTTCAAGTGTCTGGATGGTACGTTCCGCTTGTCCGTCCGTCTGAGGATGAAAAGCCGTACTTAGATTTACTTGTGTCCCCAAACTCCTTTGAAAAGACTTCCAGAAATTCGCGGTAAATTGGGCTCCTCGATCAGATATAATGGAAATTGGAACTCCATGTAACCGAACGATCTCCTTAATATACAACTTCGCATACTCTTCCGCCGTATAAGTTGTCTTAACTGGTAAGAAGTGCGCGGATTTGGTAAGCCTATCAATGATCACCCATATGGAATCAAACTTTCGAAATGTACGAGGCAAACCCGTGATGAAATCCATATTGATCTTGTCCCACTTCCAGACGGGAAGATCTATACATTGCATGTAACCACCGGGTTTCTGGTGTTCTACTTTGACTCTTTGACAATTCGGACATTCAGCTACAAATTCGGCAATATTCTTCTTCATGTCATTCCACCAATATATTGCTTTCAAATCTTGATACATCTTAGTCGACCCTGGATGGATGGAATACCTTGAACAGTGTGCTTCTGTCATAATTCTCTTTCTTAGCTCGACTACATCAGGTACACATAAACGACTCTGACACTGAAGCACTCCTTCTCGCGTAAGCTCAAATGCCTTTGTCGTGCCACTCTGCACATCCTCCTTAAGCTGCAATAAAATTGGATCTGCATACTGCTTCTCTTTCACTTCAGCTATCAATGAAGATTCCGCTGCATTACGTACAATAACCTCTTCATCTGGAGTTTCGAGAAGTCGAACTCCCAAATTAGCTAGTTGGTGAATATCCTTAATCATCCCCTGCTTTTCTATAGATGCTATTTTAGACTTACGACTCAGTGCATCCGCTACCACATTCGCTTTCCTTGGATGATACAAGATATCAACATCGTAATCTTTCAACAATTCAAGCCATCTCCGCTGCCTCAAGTTTAGATCTTTCTGACTGAAGATATATTGCAGGCTCTTATGATCGGTATATATGTCAACATGAACCCCATATAAGTAGTGGCGCCATATCTTCAAAGCAAATACAACTGCAGCTAGCTCAAGATCATGCGTGGGATAATTCCTCTCATGTGGTCGCAACTGTCTAGAGCCATAGGCTATTACTCTACCATGTTGCATTAATACGCATCCTAAGCTAATTCTCAAAGCATAACAGTACACTGCATACCCTTCTGTGCCTTCAGGAAGCACCAATACCGGTGTAGAAGTCAACTTGCTCTTCAGATCTTGGAAACTCTTTTCACAGGAATCATTCCATTGAAACTTGGAGGCTTTATGCGTCAACTTAGTCAAGGGTGCAGAAATAGAAGAAAAACCTTCATCAAACCTTCTATAATAACCTGTCAACCCGAGGAAACTACGAATCTCTGTAGGCGTCGTGGGTCTTGGCCAATTCTTCACAGCCTCAATCTTCTGAGTGTCAACTTTTATGCCTTCACTGGATACAATATGGCCCAAAAATGCCACTGACTTGAGCCAAAACTCACATTTAGAAAACTTCGCATATAGCTTACGATCACGAAGAATCTGCAACGCCTGCCTTAAGTGATTAACATGATCCTCTTATGATCTAGAGTAGACCAGAATATCATCTATGAAAACTATCACGAACACATCTAGAAACGGCTTAAACAGCCTATTCATCAGATCCATAAAAACTGCGGGTGCATTTGTCAGCCCGAATGACATAACCAGGAATTCATAATGACCATACCGTGTTCGGAAAGCTGTCTTGGGTATATCTTTATCCTTGACTCTCACTTGATGATAGCCTGATCTCAAGTTAATCTTGGAAAAACACTGGGCACCCTGCAACTGGTCAAATAAATCATCAATTCGGGGAAGAGGGTATTTATTCTTGATAGTCACCTTATTCAATTGCCGATAGTCAATACACATCCTCAGCGAACCATCTTTCTTACGCACAAACAATACTGGTGCTCCCCAAGGGGACATACTAGGCCTTATGAATCCCTTCTCTAGCAAATCTTTCAATTGCTCTTTCAATTCTCGCAATTCTGCTGGGGCCATTCTATATGGAGGAATGGAGATTGGTTGGGTTCCTGGTATTACATCAATACCAAACTCTACTTCTCGTTCAGGAGGTAAGCCTGGAAGATCTTTAGGTAATACATCAGGAAATTCATTTACCACTGGTACAGTGTGAAGATCTGGTGATTCCGATTCCGTATTCTTTACTCTAACTAAATGACATATGTAGCCCTTGGAAATCATTTTTCTCGCTTTGAAATAAGAAATAAATCTACCTCTTGGTGCGCCAATCTTACCTTGCCATTCAATAACTGCTTCATCAGGAAAATGTAAATACATCTTTTTCGTACAACAGTCAATTTTGGCATAACAAGACGCCAACCAATCCATACCCATTATAACATCAAAATCTACCATTTCTAGTTCCACAAGATTGGCCATCGTGTCTCGACCACACACAGTTACTACACAATCTTTATAAACTCTTCTAGCAATAATAGATTCCCCAACCGGGGTAGACACTTCCAACGGTTTATCTAACAATTCGGGGGTCCTTTTGAACTTTCCAGCAACCAAGGGAGTAACATATGATAATGTAGAACCGGGATCAATTAGAGCATATACATCAAATGAAAATATGGACAACGTACCCGTAACCACATCTGGGGAAGCCTCTAGATTCTGTCGATCCGCTAAAGCATAAGTGCGATTCTGAGTCCCGCTGGAACTGGCGACTCTTGTTTCATTTCTAGCGTGACCCGCAGGTCGTGCGCCCCTACCAGAATAAGATACCGGTGACGATGATGCAACAACTGATCCCGAAGGTCGTGCTACGCCACCTGCGCCCCTTCGTGGGCATTCTCTCATCATATGCCCCATCATACCGCACCAATAACAAACATTTGTTCCCATTCGACATACGCCCATATGATGCTTTCCGCATCGATTACATATCTCTCGAGAAGGTCTCGATTGGCTCATGTTCCCTTGCCCACGATAACCCACTGATCGCGAACTATGACCCTCACTTCTTTCCCCAAATTGACTGCCTCTGAACCCCTGATGCTGTGGTGGAGCACTAGCTGCAGAATAAGAAAATAATGGCCTAGCTGGTCTAGCAGAAAATTGAGGTCTAAAACCTCCCTGTGGCGCCATAAACTGCCCTGTAGATTTGGCCCTCTTAGAAGACCCTCTTTCAAATTCCTGTGTTCTTCTTCTTTGCCTCTGATCTTCCATTTTCTGTGCAAATGCTTGGATCCTAGCTATATCCATGTCTTTATTTAGTGCAGCAATAGTACAATCCCTAACCAAATACGGATCCAATCCATTCACATACCGATGAACTCTGTCATCCATAGTAGCTATAACATTAGGAGCATATCTGGACAAGGAATTAAATCGAAGACTATACTCCCTCACACTTGTATGACCTTGTCGAAGATTTAAGAACTGATCTGCACGGGCCTGACGAGTCTCATATGGAAGATAATGATCAATAAATGCCTCTTTGAACTCTTTCCAAGTAGCTGGGGGTGCATCAATGCCCCTTGACCGTTTCCAGTCTTCATACCAATATATAGCCTCACCTTTGAATCTATACGCGGCTAACGCCACTGTCTCTCTGCCCGATACATGCATCACCTCTAGGGCCCTTTGGATCTGATCAATAAAGTCCTGCGGATCTTCATTAAGATCGGATCCGGTAAAAGTAGGCGGATCCATCTTAAGAAAATCCTGTGTTCGAAGACTAGCCGCCCTATCTATACCACTAGGACCTGCAGTAGGAATAGCTTGCCCTTGAGCTTGCCCAGCAACTATACGAGTCAAAAGTTGCACTGCATTTCTAAGATCTTGATCAACAGCATTAATAGGTGGCTCTGGGGATATAGTTCTCCTCCCCCTTATTTCTTCCGAACTGGGGGAAGTTTCTGAAGCATGCTCAGCTGGAGCCTCACTTTGATTAGCTGGTATAGTGGGTGACTTACTAGTCCCCTCTCCGGCAGCCACATCTACTTGCTTACCGGTATTCTTGCTTCTGGTAACCGGCATCATTACTATAATAAGAGAAACAAACTGATTCAGTGGTCAACTATGACTTCATATACAATATAAGCTCTATCGCACGATCTAAGACATGAAGAAAAGAAACAATTCCTAAATGTCCACAGCCTCCTGTTTATAGATGTGGTGCACACCACACCGATAAACAAGACTCTACATAGACACGGCTTTGTAGACTCACTAGGACGAACCACTCTGATACCACTTTTGTCACGCCCCAAAATCCCATCGGGCCGGACTGGCACACGTAGCCGAGGAGGCCCGGGAGAACCCGTTCATAACCTATACTTTCATACTTACATTACTTATGAAAATTAGAAATTTGGGCAGCACTTCGTTGTAAATAGAAGAAAACAGTACCTGTATCAGCCCAACAGACACGCATATATATATATATATATAAACAGTAATTGGCCGTCAGAGCCATCACGTCTATCAACCAAACACTCCTATGGCTGTACAATATGTCTACAAAAGCCTCTACATAGATACACAACTAAGTTAGGGTCGGGACAAACTCCCGCCCACAAAAGACTTTTATACAAATACCAAAAGTACATATAGAAACGACTTGGGATGCCCCGAAACAACTGGAGCTCACCACTATCAACAGAATGTCCTGGCTCTTACTGCGGAGGTGTACGACCTGAAGTACCCGTTCCTGCAGGCATGAATACAGGTCCCCCGTGAGGGACGTCAGTACGGAAATATGTACTGAGTATGTAAGACAGTGAGTATCAAGATGAGATACAAAAGATCAACAGAACCCAGATACCAGTGAATAAACAGTATGAGTAGACCACACTTAAAAGAGCTGATGGGATACCTGCACATTACTTTCATATCATTACTTCCCGTATTCCTTATCAATACATAACATATGTCATACAATGGCCAACTGATCAGTGGTACTAATACAATACATCAGGGACCACCCCTGGAATAACATATATACATAATCTTTATAATACAATGGCCATATGATCAGTGGTACTAATACAATACATCATATCATCAATTTAAAATAAAGACATTCCATTTCTTAATTCAATTAATCTTTGAGATTGGTTACTTTGTGGTCACACCTTATGGAACTTGAAACCATGATACCTCAATAGGAAAAACATGTAAATAGGTAATCAACATCATGAAAATGAAGTAGAGAATCATGGATACCTCATTAAACCATTTCGGAGTCAACAATAGTATATGGACATTTTTTTGACTAGCCGGACATCTTAAAAGTGAAAACAAGTTCAATTGGTGGTGTCGAAGATCAAATGATGTTATTATGTGTCATGTGTCGTAGGACAATGTTGGAAGCTTACTTGAGAGTGCCATGGGTCATTATTCATGCCAAAGATTAGATAGAGTATGTCTTACATACCTTGATATAACCACTTCAATACAAGTCCAACTTGACTTCCCGTACCCTTCGAACACTTATCTACAATAAGTCATTTGTGGCAAACTAGTATTAGCAACCAAACCTTACCATTTAGGTATTAACTTCACCAAATAATGTCTAGGAAGTAATCCTTTAACTCATCAATAAGAGTGCTACATACATCCTCTTATACTCTTATTACATTCACATATCATGCATTTTCATGCAATATCCCTCAACATCACTCTTAGCCTTTATTTCCCCTCTTAATCACCATCCAATACCAACATGATCACTAGGCATACATAACCACTAATATAATGATATATCACCACAATTCATCCTCCATAATCCAATACAACAACTTCCATAATTTACTACAACAATTTATACAAAACAATTCATAACTATGTTTCTAGTTATCTTCCAACATCAAGACAATACTCATAATCCTTTATCAATACTTATTCATGGATAAGAATCAAGAATAAACAATATTCATACCTTAACAATGAACTCTTGTATTTAGAATCCTCCTTACATAACCATGGGGTGCTTCTCGAAGCTTTCGAGATGGTGAACACAACTACGGAACCAATTCGAATTTTCTACGGTTGAATCACAAAATATTTGAAGTTGAAATTAGGCTAGGGTTTCACCTTCTCTTAATAATTGGATGATATATGATATATATGAGGCTAAGTGTATGTTTATAAAGACCAATTTTCGTCCAAGAGGTAATAGAAAATGACCATTTTGCCCTAAAAATTTAAATAAATCCGAATCTGTCCCCAGTGGACAGTTTTGACAGGCTGAAGTAAATCGATCATAACTCTTTGATCCAGTATCGGATTTGGGTGAAACCAATTGCATTGGAAAGATAATTCAAAGTTCTTTCATTTTCATATAAAGTATACCACCCAGTTATTCCTGTACAAGGATTTATGGTCGTTTAAAGTTGACCCAAAAATCTGTCCCAAAATTCTCTTTTTTTTTTGATAGGCTGTAGTAAAACGGGTATAGCTCCTTACTTAGACATTGGATTTGGATGAAACTAATTTCATCGGAAAGAAGACTCTCGGAGATTTTCGTCGATATATAGAAGATCACACAGTTCTTTTTGTAAAAGGAGTTATGATCGTCTAAAGTTGATCCAAAGAAAATTGCCTAGCTGCAGTAATTTTCCTGCAGATTTACTGTTCACAGGCTTCCCGGCCACCGTTTTGAAATTTCGAATGTGCTCGCTTATATGAAATACTCCTCTGTTTTGGGCAAACTTTATATCGTTGGAAAGCTTATTCCAATACCTACACATACAACTATTGACGGGATACTTCCGAACACCATAAACTTAATTTAACCCATACGCAAGCCTTTAGGACTCCATATAATCGCGATAAGTGTACGAAAAAATTTACGGGGTGTTACAACTTCTTTGAGAAATCCATCTTTGTGTATCATGGTATATTCATTAATCGTATACCGCACATCAAAACTATTAGTTGGTTCATGACCTTGAACCAATTGAGGGGGAAGAAATAATCATAATTTATTGGTCTAATGCATACAAGTGTAATTGTATGCAACATATCATATTTCAGATCAACACATGAAGCTTTGTTCTCATTAGCGATGGTTTAGCTATTTATCGAAGGCATTCAATGTCAAACCATCATCATCAAGATAACTTTCTTGATTGAACAATCTGAAAATTATGTTCTTAACTCAATTTTATTGAGCAAGCAACTTTATGAATGTCAAACTGCAGGTTGACAATGAATGTACATGTGATCATCTTATTGATGCATCTTTTCAATATATCACATGATAGGTGAACTGGCCCTTATTCACCTTTTATATTTTTCAGATTTAAGGAATTCAATCCCAACATTTGTTGGTCCGACCAACTTATCATGAGAACAAATGACATAAATAATTCTCGAAGAATCTTTTAGTTCTTCAATACATGTCTAATATTCAATATGCACATCTTCGAGATGTCACAATCGTTCATATCAATTTATGCACGTTTATTCTAGTAAACTCCAAGTTTACCATGGCATGTACTTTTTTTTCTTTAGTAAATTTCAGATTTACTATTACATGAATAAATTTCAGATTTACTACTTTAGAAGTAGATTTCGAAATAACTCTTCTCAGTTATTCTGCCTCATTCGGAGGTGCGTTGTGATACCATCACAATCAAGTATATGTTTGCATTAATAAGCTTCTCATTCCCCATGAATGGAATATAATCGTGTCTTAAGCCTATCAAATTATGATAGCTTATAACCTCTTTCAAGATTTTGCTACTTCAGAAGCAAATCGGGGCATACATATGATGTAGAGAGTTTTTCTATATCATATCTTATGATCATAATATGCGAGTGAAAATATCATCACTTTTGATGATCATAATCATATTGTCCCTCCACGCGTATATTCGTGCATTTAATCACTTGTCTTCTTTCAGACATATTATGCACTGCTACCACATACACCTCAAGAATGAAGTAAGTTGTCATATTTCAGACTTATCATATATTGCTATCACATTCACTTCATGGAATGGAGCACATTCAATGGGTCGAATTTCAAACTTTTCATCAAACACCCATTATTTTGCCTTAGTCATCACAATATCATCAATATGGTGTATTGAGATTTAAACTCTATATTTGATCTATATAAAGGCGTCCTAGGCATGAATCGATAGGACTTGAACCCAACATATTATCATCCTTTTTGATAATATTGTTCTTGAGGAATAAATTTAAAATATAAATGGTTCCAAACCAATTATTTTTTCTCAAATCCAATAATAATTATATTAGTAGTAGCAAAAGAAAGATAGCATAAAGAATTACTAACCTTGAAATCCTTCAGATTTATAATCTCACCTTGTTTGACAGAGTCTCGTGAACTATATGATAAATTTATGCTAGTCTATTATGTTCAAAGAGCTCACTTGTCATTGTTGTGCAATATATGTGTTAATGGAATGTACATGATGATTGGGGAATGGATTCATAGTGTGTCTATATGTCTTACATGCTATGAACAAGATGATGATTTTGAAGTATCACATGAGTTATCCCCAAATTATTACAATATGAACTAAATGTTACATGTTTGCCATTCCCTTATGCTTAAATGGTTTCCATGCCATTGTTATGAATATTATATATTGTCGAAATGCCCATGATATTAGAATATGAGATTTATGACTTGATTATAAGCATTCCTATTCATGTTAGATATTACGATGACCATGTACTTCATGAAATCCCTCACTCATGTATTATGGATTATTATTGATGGTCATGTACTCAAGAAGGTCAAGTTGCGTCAGTTTTCTTCCATCGAGTCCTGGGGGTATTTGTTCCCGAAAAATGTAGCTGTGTGCCTAGAGCTAGGTCATGTTATCACGATACTCTTAGTCAAGCCATGATCTATAGAATTCAGTCAGTCATGTGACTCAGGAAAACTCAGTAATCTCAGTAATCTCAGTAGTCCAGTAATCTCAGTAATCTCTGTGCTCAGTTACCTCAGCAACCTCAGTATTCACAGTTAATCTCAGTAACTTCAGTACTCTCAACCAGTCCTTAGAACTCAGTACATTCCGTCAGTCATTGGAATTCAGTAAACTTAGTTTAGCTACGCTAAACAAGACCACTAGTATCAGTCCAGTTGATCAGTATCAGTTCAGCTAATCAGTTCAGTTCAGTTATTCAGTTCAGCTTAGTTATTCAGTTCAGTGTCTTTCAAATGGGAGCACTGAGTGAACCCAAGGACGGGAACTCACCTGCCAGTTCAGGGTGTGATTCTTAGCAGTCATCCTTGAGTTCCAGAACTACGTAGCTAGCGTAGATTGAAACATCTTAAACTGTTAGATTAGGGTTGATGAGGTGGCTTAACCTGTCAGTTTAGGGTTCCCACCATTCTCATTTGAGTACCTGCCAGATAAGGGTCACTCACAGCTGTCCTTACCAGTGGTGCGGTATTGACACCCCTCCTGTTGGGGAAGAGACTAGACCCCAACTTAGCTATATGCGTTATTGGGGCATGTCGGTTAGACAACTACTTCCCACAGTCTCAGTTTCAGTCCCAGTCTTAGTAAAAGAACTCAGATAGTTCTTCAGATTTTAGGACTGTCAGATATAGTCACTTATGCTATCAGTTATATCAGTTCTCAGAACTCATGTTATCAGTCACATCAGTTTTCAAAATTCATGATATCAGTATACAACTTCAGGACTGTCAGACACAGTCAACTAGACTAGTTCTTCATAATCAGAACTGTCATATACAGTTATTCATGTATCAGTAACATCGTACTAGTCCCTCACTTATTAGTGATTTACATACTCAGTATTCAGTTTCAGGACTGTTATACACAGTCAATCAGACCAGTTCTTCATAATTCGAACTGTCAGGAATAGTTGTTCATCTATTCAGTATCTCAGTATCAGTACACTCATGTTGTCAGTATTCAGACTCAGTAGTCAGTATCTCCACGAGTTCAGTTACAGTTACGTATGAATGCATGTATTCTCACGTTCATATCATTCAGTATTGTTCATGCATATAACCCTTTGCATTTAGCCTACCTCACTCGTATACTCAGTACATTCAGACGTACTGATGCATTTGCGCTATGGTGCTTTCTCTTATGTTACACCATAGGTTCAGAGGCACGAACTCCAGATCAGCAGTAGATTCCAGTATCAACAGTTAGAGTTAGAAGTGAGTCCTCATCTCTCGAGGACATGATAATTTCATTACTATTTCAGTTTATTTCAGTAGTTGGAGTTAGTTGGGGACATGTCCCATCAACTCCTTATTCAGACAGCTTAGAGGCTTTCTAGACTATAGCATGTTAGACAGTTGTTTCAGATTTGTTTTGGTATTGTTATACCGTTTTCAGATATTATCATATCAGATATTTATTTAGATTTGAACCTTATGGCCATTCAGTACATGTTTTAGCATTTTCATGTTATATTATGTAGTATACAGGTACAGATATTAGTCATGGGTTAGCTTGTGGTCCTTCGGGGTCATGAGCACCGTGTAGCATTCCGATTGAGAAAATCGGGGTGTTACACATATACAACACATTCAAATTTTTTTAAATGAGATATATTAGGCTCTTGACCGAAAACCAACAGTAATAGATAAAATTTATAATAATTTTTCGGTCTAAGACGAACAAGTATTGTAGCATGCAAAATAGCATGACCCCAAACAGATATAGGCAACTTAGTTTTCATAAGCAATGGTCTTGCTATCAATTGCAAACGTTTAATTAATGACTCAGCAAGACTATTTTGAGTGTGAACATGAGCTATGGGTTGTTCAACTTTTATCCTAATTGATAAGCAATAATCATTAAATGGTTGGGATGAAAATTCTGTAGCATTATCAAGACGAATAGACTTGATCTGATAATCAAAAAACTGTGTCCGTAATTATATTATTTGTGTCAATAATTTTGCAAATGCCAGATTGTGTGATGACAATAGGCACACATGGAACCATCTATAAGAAACGTCTATTAAGACCATGAAATATCGAAACGACCCACTAGATGGGTGAGTAGGTCCACAAATATCCCCTTGTATACGTTCTAAGAGCGCAGGGGACTCAATATCAACCTTAGTTGGTGATGGCCTCACAATTACCTTTCCTTGATAACAAACAGTACAAGAAAATTCATTATTTGAAAGAACCTTCATGTTCTTTAATGGATGCCCATTTGAATTTTTTATAATTCACCTTATCATTATGGATCCAGGATATCCTAACCAATCGTGCTAAAGTTCAAAAATATTGAAATCAGTAAACTTTTGATTTACGATAGAATGTGCCTCAATCGCATTAATTTTTTTTCAATACAAGCCAGATAATAAAACAGGAAACTTTTCTGTAACACATGTTTGCCCGGAGACATTCTTGATGATACCAAGATATTCATGATTCAACTCATCTACTGTCTTGATATGATAACCGTTTTCACGGATATATTTAAAACTCAACAAGTTTCTCCAGGATTTAGTAGAAAACATAGCATTATTTATGATGAGTTTAACAATCCTGGACAAAATTATAATGACTTTTTCGAAGCCTTAATCAAATTAGTACTACCAGAAATCATAGTAACATTTATTTTCCCCAAATTTAAATGAGAAAAATATTCCTCATTTTTAAGTATTGTGTGTGTTGTACCAGAATCAATTAAGCAAGTATCTTCATAATCGCATAACTTGCTTTGAAAATTATCCATATCTTTAAATAAAATGACATAAATAAATATATGCTAAATATTAATAATGGATAAACTACAAAGTCAACACTAAGTAGTATAATAAATTTGAGCAATCAAATGAGTGATGTTCACTTTCATGGTAAGTATTAATAGAAAATCACAAGTACTAAAATTTCTTTTTCATGCACTTGTTGAGAAAATTATATCAATAATAATAGTTAGTCCATGTCAAAGAAAACTTATAAGTAATTTGATTAAATGCTTCTTTATAGTTATAACTCGGTGAACTATATTTTATGATATCCCAAAAAATGCAAGAATTAAGACTATAATTTAATGAACAATTTTTTTTCTTTTCGTAAGCAGACAGTACATTGCAATATTAAAATGTGATAGGAACAAACCAAAAATAAATTACTAAGAAACTTACGATAATATGACTAAAATAAAAGTACTAATAAAACAGAACGACTACTTTAACATTTATTCATTACACTATTATTACTAACAAATATTAAAAGTTGTTCAATCTTCCATAGCCACAAAATCATCACCAATCAGGTGATCTATCTTTCCCTTAAGATGCTCGTAGAAATCTGCTACATCTAAGTGAGCAACGTCAGCATAATTTTTGAAAACAAAATTAGCTTCAGAATTTTTCTCTTTTTTCTTTAGTAATGCTTGATAAAACTCAATTAAATATTTGGGAGTACGGCATGCACGTGTATAGTGTCCTTTTGTACCACATCGAAAATAAATACATGTTTTACCTGCTTCACGTTTGTCACTCTTTCCTTGTTCATTTTGACGGAACTATTTATTTGATGAGTGACTAACATAAGGAACATGATTTCTTTCTTGACCATAGTCACGTCCACGACCAGTTCCGCGGCCCTTCCCACGCCTAACATAGTGGGCGTACACCTCATGCACTTCAGGAAATGGTATAGATCCAGTAGGTCGAAGCTCGTGATTTTTCATTAATAAATCATTATTTTGTTCAACCACAAAAAGGTAACAACTTAGTTCAAAATATTTCTTGAAGTCTTTCTCTCGATATTACTGCTGCAAGAGCGAGCACATTTGAGGCACGAAATGTGGAGAGTGTTTTTTCCATCATATCGACATCATTAATAGTAATTTCAACTGAGAAAATTCTGAATATGACAGAATTATATTCATGAACAGACTTATAGACTTGAAATCTTAGATGCATCCAATCATATCGTGTTTTTGAATGTATGACCATTTTAGGTGGTCAAACCTTTATTTTAGATTATTCCACAAAACAAGTGGATCCTTAATAGTAATATATTCAATTTGTAAAATTTCGTCAATATGATGACGCAAAAATATCATGGTCTTAGCACGATCTTGATTTGATGCTTTATTTTCTTTTTTAATGGTGTCTCCAAGATCCATAGCATCTAAATGAATTTCGGCATCCAATGCCCATGAAAGGTAATTCTTGCCCGAGCTTTGAAGGGTAACAAATTCAAGTTTCATAAGATTAGACATATTAAAAGAAAGGAAAAAATAATACCTTAGCCTTCAAATTTTAAAATAGTGGAGTCTCGTATTGATAACGTGTGATAAATAAAATGATGGAGTAAAGAAATTAAAGAACGGATAGTAAGTCTTTTTGTTAATAGTTGTCTGTCTACAAAGTGAAATAAGTACATGCCTTTTATAGACAAATTTGCCAACCTTGACAACCAAGAGAAAGAAGGGGTTCATGCATGAGAAAGTCTTCATTTGAAGACATTGTTGAAAATCGGGGAAGACATCCACACTGAATATTTCTTAACACTTTTTGTATTGTGGTAGCAATCTTCAATTTTTTATTAGTTAGAAACTCTAAAGCTATGCTCTTTTACGTCTCTTATTCTTTCTCTTTTAACGTTTTTACATTGTTACTTGTATGATCTTGTGTCTTCTTCTTAATATTATATTATGTATTTTTGAGTTGTGAATTTTAGGGTTGAAAAAATTTTGTTTGCTTTAAGTAAACTCTTTCAAGTATATACAAGAGTCAAGTAATATTTTTAACTTGCTATTTGTATGATTTTGTGCCTTCTTCTTAACATCATGTATTTTTGAGTTGGCCAATTAACGTTTTCAACTTGTTATTTGTATGATCTTGCCCCTTCTTCTTAACATTATGTATTTTTGAGTTGTGGATTTCTAGGTTTGAAATTTCTTTGTTTGCTCGAAGTCAACTCTCCGAAATATATACGGGAATCAACTCTTCAAAGTATATACAAAAATTTGATAAGTTACATAACTTTCACGTTTTTATATTCATCCTAAATGTGCATTCGGCCACTATTTTCTTAGAATTTAGTTATTAATAATTAGTTAGTTATAAGTCCTTGATAGGAAGTGTTTTTTCTGATGAGCTCTATGCAACGTGAATCTACTTTTGTTTTCTCAAAGGCAACTCTTCAAATTTATATACATGAGCCAATTAATGTTTTTAACTTATTATTTGTATGATCTTGCTCCTTCTTCTTAATATCATGTACTTTTTAGTTGTGAATTTTTAGGTTTGAAAAACTTTGGTTTGTTCTAAGTCAACTCTTTGAAGTATATACGAAAATTTGATAAGTTATATAACTTTTCCGTTTTTATATTCATCCTAATCCATTCGATCGCTATTTGCTTAGAATTTAGATATATCTAATTAGTTAGGTCTACGCCTTTGATGGAAAGCGTTTTTCTCTAATGACCACTATGTAGCATGAATCCGTATAGAAAATAATCTTTGTTTAGAATTTTCTTTAACTTTTAAGGTTTGAACACGACTTATTCAATTTTGATCCCCAAAATGATAATCAACATTGTGGTACGGTTCTGCAATTTGTTTAAAGCTTAACAAATATGTTGTTCCGTCACAATTGTCATAATTTCTATATAGGCTAAATAAGTTGCTAGCTGCAGTATTAATGTCAATATTACTTATACTATTTTTTATGCTGTTTCTAAATATGTTGCATTAATTAAGAATAAGAATTTGCATGCTCATAGAAATAGAAAGTCAAAAGTTATCACATTAAAATTATTTGATGGTACAAATAATTTAGTATACTGACATACACAAAATTTAAACTCCATTATAATAGTGACAATATGCTAAATTTTCTCATCTTATAGTCTGTTTAAGAATTGTTTCATGTTTACTTTTTGTTACTATTAACATGTACATTTAATAGTGTATTAGTTGCTTATTTAAAGTTTTAATTTTTTTTTTTTTATATATATATATAAGGTAATCATGAATAGATTTCTATCATAAATTTTAATTGCTAACCTAATAGAATGATAATTAACTTAGTTTAATATCCGCGCTCAAGGTATTATTTTTTAATGGAGATGTTATTTTTTAATTAGACACCTCCATTTTTTTAATTTTTAAATTGTGATTATGAGAAATGAATAAGAATGGAAAGGAGGATTATTTATAGGTGTGAACAGATTAATGATCATATGTGTTTGTATTGTTTAATTTTGTTTAAATTAAGATGCTGAATTAATGGATGGAAGAAAGAAAAACTCTTGTTTAGTTAAGTGTGCGGCATATAAAAATATAAATGGATTGCACGAGTTTATGAATTAAATAAAACTAAAAATTACACAAATACACAACTTATGTTTTCAATATTATAAAAAATCCAACTCCCTAAACATATTACAAAAATCTCACATATACATAGAATGCTATGTATATGTCGGCTATATTATGTGTATTAATAGGGGGCCAAACCCATCGGTAGTCCCCTAAACTTGACACGAACTTTCACTTAGATACCTCAACTGGATGTTGTTCACTTTAGGCACCTCAAATAGCCATAAAGTGTGTCACTTTGACACCTTTCGACATCAGCACCGGTGAGTGCATCTCACTCGCTGCCAACATGGAAAAAACAACCAATTAATTTGTGTCAACTCATTTAAATTGCCACATCATTATATACACCTATAATTTAAATAAAAAAAATATTAATAACCCTATATACACCTATAAAAAAATATTATTTTTATAAAATAATTTTTATAAAATTAATTTAAATAAAAAATATTAATAACCCCACCCCCACCTTATATCATCTTCCTAACCACCCCACCCCATATCATCTTCATCAACCCACCCCACCCCCTAAATCTCGTGTCTCCACCCTACCCTCCCTTGCCACCACAAATGTCCGCCCCCGCCACCCCCACCCCCAACATTTTCTTTTTCCCTTTTCTATTCATATATTTTTCTTCCATTTTCTTCCATACCGCCACTATCAAATTCCCATTACCACCATAGCATCACAATCACTAAACTCCACAATCTCCATTAATGAAGGTTGAATCCTCCATTAATGGAGGTTGAATTTTTCAATCCATCGTTTTGCTCATCCTTTATAGAAGTTTCTGGAAGCTTGAATTCTTTGAATGATTTGGAATATGTAAATGGTTTACTTATCTTTTTGAAGAAAGAAACAAACACACAGTGACATTTTTGAATTCGTTTTAATTTTTTTTTTTTTTTTTTTGGATTGTCTTTTTTGTTTATGTGAAATTGTCAAAAAGAGTGTGAAGAAGAGAGAACAAAGGAGAAGAGTGGAGTGAGGGGCTGTCAAATAGAGAAGAGGACTTGGAGTGGGGGTGTCGGGGAGATGGGTGGTGGTGGAGAAGATGACTTTGGGGTTTAGGGGGTGGGATGCCAAATAAAATTAAATAATTTTATAATTATTTTGGAAAATGCCACTTGTCATCAATTAATTGGTTCTTTTAATTTAATTGTGTATATATAT
This sequence comes from Capsicum pubescens, assembly GCA_030864215.1. Lineage (NCBI taxonomy): Eukaryota > Viridiplantae > Streptophyta > Magnoliopsida > Solanales > Solanaceae > Capsicum > Capsicum pubescens. The sequence goes on along the minus strand of CM061542.1, from coordinate 300,328,868 downwards.
TAATAATGAGTTGAATAATTATGTCATTAATTGCTATGTATATATATTGTTGCTGATTTGGAAATAATTTCAATAATTTAAAACAAATTAAAGATAAAAAATTATGAAAATGCGCCTAAAAAATTATGAAAGTACCCCTGAAACGCACCCAAAAGTGAGTGTAATACACTCTCTTTGTTGAATCAGCAAAAGATGCCAAAATGACACAATTTATGACTACTTGAGGTGCCTAAAGTGAACGTCCAGTTGAGGTGCCTAAGTGAAAGTTCGTGCCAAATTTAGGGGGACACCGATGGGTTTGGCCTTAATAGGGAGAGAGAGTAAAATAATTTAAAAAGCGAGAGAGAGTGTAATTACTTTTAAAAGGTTGATATTTATGTTATTTATACAGAATGAAATTCAAGCTAGGAAAATGATTGAGTTTGCAACTTATTTGCATGATTTGCACAAAACTATTGAAAAATGTCTAAAAAAATGTGGCAATGGAGTATAAGGTTCACACACAATGTCCTCCTTTCTTGGAGCTTGCAATGGGGCTTTTCATTGTTAAGTAAGATGAATTTAACAATACGATATAATATGTTTTAAATTAAAATTAAAAAAATGTCATAATTGTAATAACAATTACGACATGTGTTAGATTCTCCAAGGATGCATCACTTTCGAAGAATTCAACACATCCATCGATATTTTTGAAGAATCCGAACAACATAACATCCAACTAACAAAAACCACTACAAGAAATTAGGCAACGACATTCAAGACAGAGGGTAAGTTGATGAGGATGCATGTAAGGTCTGAGGAGGGTAGAGTGTACGCAGTTCATACCTATGAAGAAGTACAAAGGTTGTTTCTGATTGACCTCAGCTTAAGATAGAAAAGAATAAAAAATAATATACAAAGTCATAATAAAACATTAACCAAGATGGAATAACACACCAATCAAGAAAAACAGAAACAAGACATCCACAGAGTATATTATAAACTATCTAAAACGAAAGTACACACATCACCCAACCACACGAACAAGAAACTCCAAGATACGCAGATAGCACTACAACTACTAGCATGGCTACAATAAGGCATCCCTATCTATATCTAGGACTCACTCCACGAATTAGCCCTCTATCATAATCTGTGTTCCCGCACCTTCCTATCTAGGGTCATGCCAGCAGTAAGCTGTAACTGCTCCATGACATGTCTAATCACATCCCTCCAAAACTTCTTTGACCTACCTCTACCCCATCTGAAGCCATCCATAGCAAACATCTCACACCTTCTAATCGGGATATTCATGCTCTTCCTCACCCAAATCATCTCAACCTCATTTTCCGCATCTTGTCTTCCACCGAAGCCACTTTCATCTTATCCCAAATAATTTCATTTTTAACTCTATTCCTCTTAATAAGTCCACACATCCAACACAACATCCTCATTTCCTCATTTACTAGCGTTTGCTTAAATGGTGTAATTTTTAATAAAAGTTTTCATTAAATATGTACAAATATTATGTTTAAACTTAATTATTAACACTAATTTAAATCATCATTTCAAAATTCAGAATTTATAAAATTAAAACATCAGTTTCGCTTCTGACAGATAAGATTCTAGCCTATCTAGCAAGCTTTAGGAGAAAGGTTGCACACGACATCTTAAGTGAATTCTACATCAAAAAAACATACAATAAATTAATTTAAGACATAATACATATATAGGCCCTTGAAATATTTCACTTTTCCCGTATAGGCACCTTAATTAAGAAAGGTACCTATTGAACCCTTTACTCCTTCAGAAATAATTTCAATTGAGCCCAATTTGCTGACATGGCAAAAAATTGGGTCTGTGTGTAATACACACGCCAATGATGTGGCAAATTAAATAACGACATATGACATTTTAATTTAAAATAATTATAAAAGTAATTTTTTGATATAATTAAATTTAAATTAAATAAAAAACCATTAATACCCTCCCCTCCCCTCCCCACTACAGCCCTACCCAATCCTACCCCCTTCCCCCTTCTCTTCCAAACACCCATTTCCCCTATCTACAACAAAAACCTTAAAAAAAATATATCTTCATCTTCATAATCTCCGATGAGGGTTCGATCATAAATGAGGGCTGGGTCGCTGTTTTCACTTCGCCGGAGCTCCGGCGAGCTCGGCAATGGAGGAAATTGAAGAAAAACGGGTCAAATTTATGACCCCAGCGATCCTTTTCTCCCTCCCTCTCTCCCCCTTTTTTCTTTTTATCTCTCTCGCACCTTTACCCTCCGTTCACTGTTTTTCCATCGATTGTCTCTTCCTCACACCTTCTTTCTCTCCATTCTCCCAATTTCTCCACTGTTTTCCCCAAATTCCTCGCAACTCTCTACTGTTTTTCCCCTTCCCCCTCCCCGATTCTTCTGCGTGTGTTGTGAGTTGTGCGATTTTTGTGAGCTGTGTGCGTATATGGACTGTGTGTTTTGTGTATTCAGCCAAAGGGGAGAGAGAGATCGAGAAAAGAAGAGAAAAAGGGAGAATCGGAGGGAGAGAGAGACAAAATAGAGGAGAGAGAGATCAAGAACAGAAGAGAAAATGTGAGAAAGCAATAGAGGAAAGGGGAGAATCGGAGGAAGAGAGAGAGAGAAGAAACAGGGGAGAGAGAGAGAGCGAGAAAAGAAGACGAAATTAATTTTTTAATTTTGAAATGGAAAAATTACAATGTAATTTTAATGAGAATTAAAATTGTTGCTGGTATGAAAAAAAAAGGAAATTACAATAAATTATGGCTTCTCACTCTCCATTAGGAGAGTGTATTACACATGCCACGCCACATCAGCGCCACATCAGTAATTGTGTTCAATTGATACGTTTTGTGAAGGAATAAATGATTCAGTAGGTACCTGTCCTAATTGAGGTGCCTATACGGAAAAAGTAAAATAGTTAAGGGGCTTGTATATGTATTTAGCCTTAATTTAACTCTAATTAATATAACAAAAAAATAATTAAAAATGTATTATCACGTCTCTATTTTTGTAGTTCGTGATGATTCAGTTGGTTTGGAGGATTGTTATCCACATGGATGATCCAGAATCGATCCTCCCTCAATGTCTTCTGAGTCGAGTATGTCGCACAAGGCTAACTTAGTGCGGTTTACATCTTTTGTGTGGTTTGCAGACTATTACACAGTGAGAGATTTATCCAATGCGCACAAAATGCTCAACCGAGATGTGTGAGAGAGATTGCTGCACCTGTAAGTTATCCAGTCTCGAGACACTAAAAAAAAAGTCCCTCTCTCTCTATATATATCAAATCAATATTCACGTCAATCAAAGCTTCACCTACTTGCATGATTATGCATTCCATTTGGGCATTTTGGAAGGAAAGCAAAACTGGTTATTGGTTAATCCTAGTATAATTGATTATATTTCGAAAATTTAAATTTCACTAGTAGGATCCTATAATTACTTAATGATAATTGATAAGGGTAAAATCATAGAAAATAAGTAAATGATTTTTGATTTGCTATATTGAACAAGAAAAAACATAAATGTCGTCTTTTAACTTGACCTCAGTTGACATTGATGTCCTTCAACTTTTGTTGCGCACATATGTATGCTCTTAAACTATCATAAAACTGATCAAGTAGAACATATGTTCTACGTGATAAATCTCATGCAATTTGACATGTATAAGATAATAAGAAGTGTGCATCTCGCTTGATTGTGTACGCATAGTTGATTATATAACAAATAATTGAAAAATGACATACAAATTATTTATTAAGCTTTAACCTTTTTAATGCCTTTCACGAACTGGATAAGTTAATATTTGTCGCGCTTTCTTCATTTTCGCTATTAAATTAGTCGTAGTTAACGAAAAAATATTTATCAAATAAAAAATATAAATAAAACTAGATCATGGCAAATGAAGTAGGCAACATTTTTTTTTATTTTTTATTTTTATAATGAATAGATACTACACAACAATATAACTAGATTAGTTTGTGAAATATCAAAGTACAATTCTTAGATTAAAAAAATCTTAATATATCAAAACTAATCCTTCAGATGTTGAATAGCTTCAAAATCTTCCCTTTTTTGGCCATAATATTTAAGATAGGTACTTGCATGTACCGTAACCTACAAAAATCACAAATAAATAAAAGATAATCATCGTTAGAGTTTCAATTAAATAAAAAAATTCAACAATGTGTTATGGTAAACATATTAGAAGTAAATTGGATCATAATATGTTGTAACAAGTAACTTATCCTATTTTTCAGATTAATTACTAATTTTATTTATTATAAATAATTACTAATCCTGCTTATTATGAACATTTACTTGTAATTAGTATTTGTGAAACTTATCTCTAGGCAAAAATATTCACAGTGATCTAATAATATAAAAAATTATTTACACTGATCGAAAAATGTTAAATACTTACTTGGATCTTGGAAGACGATGACAGCAGAGCCCGAAAAATCACAGTTAAAATCATTTTTACCATGGAGTTGATAGTAAGAATTCATAACCCAGGCTACGTGAGACCTAAGAGTAACGGGTTGAAAACATGCACCTCCAGCATTAACTGGGGTACAATTCACACCTTGATTAGTGCAGGCCCAATTTAAAGCGGCCTGCAATTGTGCATCTGTAGCACCTGGTTTGGGCATACAGAATTTCTTGCCCGCCGGGGCTGCAGGCTGTGGAAGTGGTTGGGCTGGAAGTTTTGGGGCTGGTTGGACTGGGATTGCTGGGGCTGGACTTCGGCCCGGCTTTCGGTTACGGCTTTGTTTTGGATCTCTTGGTTGTGGTTGTGGCAATGCTGGTCTTGGAAGAGGCTGTATACATCAAAAGTTACAAAACTTGTTAGTAAATCGATATACTGAGTTTTAGTTTTAAGCAACAACAACGTAAAAATAAAGGGAAAGTTAAGGATATATATGTTTTGTCAACCAGTTTACCAATATGATCTTAATATACACAATATATACCGAATCAATGTATATGTCATGTATACCTTATACTAAATATACATATATTTTACACTCATATACATATATACACATATACTTATAATCTCTAATTTAGGTAGGTATGTAAGAAAAGGAACACAAAAATATGATACTATTGGTATAAGTAACACCCTCATTTCCACTAAGAGATCAAGAGTTTGAGTCATCAAAATAGGATGGTGAAAAATCACTATCAATCGCTCTAACGGGAGCGAGATGGGTTGAAAATGATTAGTTTTGAAAAGAAATCAGCCATATGAATTGCATCTATATTCTATATGCAACTCATCGAAATATTGTAAGTGACAGAATGACTTGCTATCATGATCTACTGAGATTTAAACCTCGTCAAGAATATGTTAAAAAGGGTGAGTTACCTTTGGTGGCTCAGGCAACAAAGGTTGTCCTTTCATGATTCCAATATTATAAACTGGTGTAAAATCAGGCCTAAACAAACCAAAGTTCCTCTCAGCATTAGAACCTGGTTTAGTATTCTCATTAAACAAAGCAAAAATATATATATCAATTTTCTTCTTTGGCATCAATGGTGTCCCTGCACCAGTCACAGCTTTCCTAAGTAATCCACCATTGTATGATGCTGCATTTTCCACAGTACATTGTGGTTCAAAAGTTTCACCTAATGAAGGCCATCCGGTCTCTGCTGCAATGATATCAACATCATCATAACCAAGTTTCTTCATTGACACATACACAGCATCCAACAACATGTCAAACATGTTTGTGTATGTCCTCTTAGTAAACGGATCGAATACGCCATTGTTTTGTTTGAACAATAGGAAATCAGCTTGTGGTAGATTGTAACCAAAGTATGGATAAGGGTTCACCAAAAAAGGTCCTTTCGTTTCGCGTAGAAATTGTAACATTGGTTTTATAATACCAACATCCCAACCTGGTCTAAAACTTGCTTGACTTGGTGGATTTGAACTTAGTAATATCCCTAATGAATGTGGTGTTGACACTTTAATTGTGTTAATACCAGATTGTGTTAATGCTTGATATAATGTCCTCATTGCATCAACTAATTTGTTTTGTACTTCTGGTGTTTCCCAATGAAGGATTTCATTACCAACTGCTATGACATCAATTTTTGTTTGTGGATAAAATGGCTTGATGTTTGCATCAACATAACTCTTAGCATAACCTATGTCCAACAATTTTGGAATTTCACCGTTTGGGACAGTGACAGTAACTGAGATTCCTGTGTTAGCGAAAGCGCGTAGGATGTCTGGATTCAAGTCAAAAATTTTGATTTTATCGATTATAGTTTTGTCCTTGAGGAATTGAGCAACTTGTGATGGTGGAGGTAAGTTGTTGCCAAGGGTGCCATAGTTAACACCTATAGATGAAACATAAGGAGGGCATTGAATAAAAATAGAAGAAATAAACAAGAAAGCATATAATGGAGATGTTATTTTCTTATTATTAGACACCTCCATTTTATTTTTTGTTTTTTTATATGATTATGAGAAATGAAGAAAGGAAAGGAGGATTATTTATAGGAGTAAATGGATTGAGGATCATAGGTGTTATGTATGGTTTTGCTTAAATTAAGATGTTGAATTAATGGATGGATGAGAGAAAAGTTCTAGTTTAGTTAAGTGTGTGGCATATAAAAATTTCGATGGTAAACAAAGATTAAAGGATGGTCTCAATTCGAGATGGAATTGTACGTGTTTATGAATTAAACGAAATTCAAGCTAGAAAAAAGGTAGACTTTGCAAGTGATGTGCATAATTTGCACAAAGCTATTGAAAAATGTCCAAAAGAATGTGGCAATGGAGTATAAAGCTAACACACACAATGTCCTATTTTTTGGAATTGGCAAGGGGCTTTCATTGTTACGTACGGTGGATTTAATAATACGATATAATATATTTTAAATAACAATCAAAACAAATGTTAGTATTTGTAATAATGATTCAAACAAAGAGTAAGGTTTTCTTTTTCTTTTTTTCTAATTTATAATATGGATGATAAGGTATGATTCTACAACTTCTAATATTCCGTGTAGTTTGCCATGTTTAAGTGACTGAAACACTTGATAGGGCACTTAGATTAAGGGTGTGTTAGGCAAACCATTTTCCACTTTATATTTTTTAACTTTTTCATATTTGGTAGATTATATTTTTCTCGTTCCAAATGCTTCTACGATACGGAAGTTCTCGCGAAGAGAATAAGATGTTGCTCCCCTTCCCTCTTTCTTTCCCTTAAAATGAGGAAAATAACCTTCCCCATGGAAGTACGAGAGCAAATTTTATAAATAGTATTCCATATTAATTATTTCCTCTCCATCCTCCAACACATCCAGCCTACACCTCCAACCATCCAGCATACACCTCCAACCATCCCCACACTCCTATCCTCACTCCTCTCCACGGTATTTGCCTAGATTATATAAAATATTTTTCAACCAATATTTTCTGCTTATTTTAAAAAAATATGTAAGAAACACACTTATTTTTAATGAAACGTATTTTTCTTCATATCAAACACACCCTAAGAGATAAATAACATTAGATACAAAATTCTAAATCCCTAAAATTATTTTTATATTCATCAAGGCTTAGTTTTAAGTTATTTCATACTATCCATACCACATTAGATTATCAAACTGTTAAACGAAAGTTGAATGGAAGCACATCCTCAAGTGGGATTCACAAAAATATTTTTTTTCCCTACATGCATCCAACCTAAGTTGCTTGAACTCTTTGAAAATAATGTCTTACATGTATCGGATCCTCCAAAGATGCATCACTTTCAAGGAATCCAACACACCCATAAACATTTTTGAAGAGTCCGACAAACATCCCCGCCAGCCCATACTCCCCCACTGCTCAGCCTACCTGGGAGTCCCAGGTCTATTTTTGGCCCATAACATGTCTGGGTCCTAGGCGCACCCCCAAAATCGTGGGTTATGACAGACCGATTTGGCCCAAAAATGATCATCCGTGCCGTTTCGCCCGTTTGACCACCCAAACGACCCAACCAACCCCGCCGACTAACACTCCGTTGCTCTTCAACCTGCCTGGGAGCCCCGGGTCGATTTTTGGCCCATAGTTCGCTTGGGACCCAGGCATACCCCCAGAACCGTGGGCTATAACACATCGATTTGGCCCTAAAATAGCCCGTTCGCACCGTTTCGCCCGTTTGACCACCCAAATGGTTCAATCGACCCCGTCGGCCCATACTCCCCCGCTTCTCAGCCTGCCTGGGAGCCTCCGGTCAATTTTTGACCCATAACACGCTCGACCCATGGAAAACCACCGAAAAGTGGGCGATAGCACACCGATTTGGCTAAAAAATGGCCCCTTTCACGTTGTTTCACCCGTTTGTCCACCCAAACAGGATGAGGAGCAGGGGAATGATAGCCTCTGGGGTCGGCATTGTCGTTTGGGTGGTCAAATGAGAGAAACGGCATGAACGGATTATTTTTGGGTCAAATTAATGTTCTATAGTCCATGGTTCCAATAGTGGGCTTGAGGCTTGGGCGTGTTTTGGGCCAAAAATAGCTTGGAGGCTCCCAGGAAGGATGAAGAGTGAGAGAGTGTGGGCCTTTAGGGTCGGCGGGGCCATTTGGGTGGTCTAATGGGCAAAACGGCGTGAACAAGCCATTTTTGGGCCAAATTGGTGTGCTATTGGCCACGGTTTCAGGGGTGGGATCGAGGCTAGGGCGTGTTTTGGGTCAAAAATTGATCGGGGGATCCCAGGCAGTCTGACGAACAGGAGAGTATGGGCCTTTGGGGTCGGCAAGGCCGTTTGGGTGGTCAAACGGGCAAAACAACATGAACGGGCCATTTTTGGGCCAAATCGGTGTGTAATAGACCACGGTTTTGGGGGTATACCCAGGCGTATTTTGGGCTAAAAATTGATTGGGGGCTTCCAGGAAGGCCGATGAGTGGGGGAGTGTACGTCTTTGGGGTCGGTGGGGCCGTTTGGGTTGTCAAACGAGAGAAACAATGCAAATGGACCATTTTTAGGCCAAATTCGTGTGCTATATCCCACGATTCTGAGGGTAGGACCATGAACTGGGTATGTTTTAGGTTAAAACTTAATCGGGGGCGGAGGAGTAGGAGTGTGTGGGTCTTTGGGTTCGACGGGGCCATTTGGATAATCAAATGGGCAAATTAGCGAGAACAGGCCATTTGCTGGCCAAATCGATGTGCTATAGCCCACGGTTCCAGGGGTGGGCCTGGGTCCAGCCGTGTTTTGGGCTAAAAATCGATTGAGGTCTCTCATGCAGGTTGATGAGAGAGAAAATATAGGCCATTGCGATCAACAGGGCTGTTTAGGTTGTCAAATGGATGAAATAGCGCGAACGGGTCGTGTTTAGGCCAAATCGGTATTCTATAGTCCACGGTTCTGAGGGTAGACCTAGTTCCCAAGCATATTTTGGGGTTAAAATTGATTGAAGGCTACTAGGCAGGCTGAAGAGTGGGGGAGTGTGGGCCTTTGGGGTCGGCGGAGCCATTTAGGTGGTCAAATGGGCAAAACAGCATGAACTGACCATTTTTGGGCTAAATCGGTGTACTATGACCCACAGTTTTAAGATGGGCCTATGTCCTGTGTATTATTTAGACTAAAAATTGACCAGAGGATCCAAGGCAGGCTGAGGAGCGGAGGTGTGTGGGCTTATGGGTCTATGGGGCCGTTTCGATTGTCAAATGGGTGAAACATCAAGAACGAGACATTTTGGGCCAAATCAATATGCTATTGTCCACGATTTCGGGGGTGATTCCGGGGACCGGGCGTATTTTTGACCAAAAATCGATTGAGGGATCCCAGGCAGGCTGAAGAGTGAGGGTATATGGGCCTTTGGAGTCGGCAGGGCTGTTTGGGTGGTCAAACGGGCAAAACAATGAGAACGGGTTATTTTAGGCCAAATCGGTGTGCTATTAGCCCACAGTTCTAGGGTGGGACCGAGGCTCGAGCGTATTTTGAGCCAAAAATAAATGGAGGGATCCTAGGAAGGCTGAGGAGCAGGAGAGTATGGCCGTTTGGAGTTGGAAGGGCAGTTTTGGTTGTCAAACGGGTGAAACGGCGCGTATAGGCCATTTTTAGGCCAAATCGGTGTGCTATAACCTTTGGTTCTGGGTGAGGGCTCGGAGCATAAATGTGTTTAGAATCAAAAAGTGATCGAGCGCTCCTAAGAAGGTTGAGGATCTGGGAAATGTGGGCTTTTGGGGTTGTTGGGGCCGTTTGGGTGGCCGAACGAGGTGAACGGGCTATTTTTGGACCAAATCGATGTGCTATAGCCCACGATTTCAGGGGTGGTCTCGGGGCTCAATTTATTTTGGGTCAAAAATTAATCACGATATCCCAGGAAGGCCGAGGAATAGAAGAGTGTGGGCCATTGGTGTTAGCTGGGCCATTTGGGTAGTTAAACGGGCGAAACAATGCGAACGAGCCCTTTTTAGGCCAAATCATTGTGTTATATCCCATAATTTTGGAGGGTGGGATCGGGGACTGGGGTTCGGGTTTTTTTTGGGTCAAAAATTGATTGGGGGCTCCCAGTTAGGCTGAGGAGTGTGAGAGTGTGGGCCTTTGGGGTCGACGGGGCCGTTTTGGAGCTCAAACGGGCAAAACGATGCAAACCGGCCAGTTTTGGGCCAAATTGGTATAGCCCACAATTTTGGGGGTGCACTCGAGGTTCGGGCGTATTTTGGGCAAAAAATCGATTGAGGCTCCCAGGCAGACTGAATAGTGGAGGAGTGTGGGCCTTTGGGGTCAGCCAGGCTGTTTGGGTGGTCAAATGGGCGAAACCACGCCAACGGGTCATTTTTGGGCTAAATCAGTGTGCTTAGCCCATGATTCAGGGGGTGGGACTGGGACTAAGCATGTTTTGGGCCAAAAATTTATTAGGGGCTCCCAAGCAGGCTGAGAAGCGGAGGAGTGTGGGCCTTTGGGGTCAGCGGGTTATTTTGGTGATTAAATAGGCGAAACAACGCGAATGGACCATTTTCAGGCAAAATTAATGTGCTATAGCCCACGATTTTGGGTGGGCCCAGGGATCGAGCGTGTCTTGGATCGAAAGTCAATTGGGGTTTCTGAGATAGGCTGAAAAGCAAAGGAGTGTGGACCTTTGGAGATGGAGGGGTCGTTTGGGTGGTCAAACGAATGAAACAACGAGAATGAACTATTTTTGAGGCAAATAGATGTGCTATAGACCATGATTTCGAAGGTGGGCCTAGGGACAGGGCGTGTTTTGGGCCAAAAATTGACCTGGGGCTCCTAGGCAGGCTAAGGAGTAGGAGAGTTTGGACCGTTGGGGTTAGTGAGGCCGTTTGGGTGGTACAACATAAAAACGGAAGAAACAACACATTTTTGAGCCAAAACAATGTGCTATAACTCACGGTTCCGAGGGTGGGCCAGGGTCCCAGTCGTGTTTTTAGCCAAAAATTGACTGGAGGCTGTCAGGCAGGATGAGGAGCTAGAAAGTATTCGCCATTGGGGTTGGTAGGGCTATTTGGTGGTCAAACTGGCGAAATAGCACGAATAATCCATTTACAGGCCAAATAAGTGTGTTATTGCCCACGGTTCCAGGGGTGGGCCCGGGGCTCGAACGTATTTTGGATTGAAAATTGATCGGAGGCTTCCAAGTTGGCTGAGGGGAGGGGTAGTATGGGCCTTTAGGGTTGGCGAGGCCGTTTAGGTGGTCAAATGATTGAAACGATGCAAATGGGCCATTTTTGGGCCAAATCGATGTGTGTTATAGCCTATGGTTTCGGAGGTAGGCTTGGGGTCCAAGGTATTTTGGGTTAAAATTGATCGTAGGCTCTCGGGAAGGCTGAGGAGTGGAGGAGTAGGACTTTGGGGTTGGCCTAGCTATTTGGGTGGTCGAAAGTGCGAAACTGTGTGAATGGGCCATTTTTGGGTTAAATCAATATGCTATAGTCCATGGTTCCAGGGGTGGGCCCAGATCTAGGGCGTTTTTTGGCCAAAAATTGACTGGAGCTTCAAGACAGGCTGAGGAACTAGAAAGTGTTTGCTACTGGGGTTGGCGGGGCCGTTTGGTGGTCAAACTGGCGAAACAACGCGAACAGGCCTTTTATAGGCCAAATCAGTGTGCTATTGCCCACGGTTCCAGGGGTGGGACAGGGGATCAAGCGTATTTTTGATTGAAACTTGACTGGGGGTTCCCAAGCAGGCTGGGGAGAGAAATAGTGTGGGCCTTTGCGGTCGACGAGGTCGTTTAGGTAGTCAAACGGTTGAAACAATGTAAATGGACCATTGTTGGACCAAATCGGTGTGCTATAGCCATGGTTCTGAAGGTAGGAGCCATTTGGGTGGTCAAATAGGAGAAACAGCGCGAACAGGCCATTTCCAAGCAAAATATTTGTGCTATAATTCACGGTTCCAGGGGTGGGCCTAGTGCTTGAGCGTGTTTTATGTAGAAGATCGACTGAGGGCTCATAGGTAGGCTGAGAAGAGGAGGAGTGTGGACTTTTAGGGTTGGCGGAGCCGTTTAGGTGGTCAAACGGGTGAAACGATGCAAACGGGCTATTTTTGGGCCAAATTGGTATGCTATTACCCACGGTTTTGGGGTTGGGCCTGGGTCTCGAGCGTGTTTTAGGCTAAAAATTAATCAGGGGTTCCCAGGCAGGTTGAGAAGCAAGAGAGTGTGGGCCTTTTGCATTGACAGGGTCATTTAGGTGGTAAAAAAAGCCAAACAACGAGAATGGGCCCTTTTTAGGCCAAATCAGTGTGCTATAGCCTACGGTTCCGGGGGTAGGACCGAGGCTTAGGGGCTCCCAGGAAGGCTAAAGAGTTGGGGAGTGTGGGCCTTTAGGGTCGACGGGGCCGTTTGGGTGGTCAAATGGACAAAACAGCATGACCGAACCATTTTTTGGCAAAATCAATATGCTATAGCCCAAGGTTCTGGGGTGGTCCTGAGGATCGGGCGTGTTATGGGGGAAAAATTTATCAGGGGCTCCCAAGCAGGCTGAGGAATGGGATAGTATGGTCTTTTGAGGTTGGCAAGGCCGTTTGTATGGTCAAACGGGAAAAGCGATGCGAACAAGCCATTTTATGGCCAAATTGATGTGATACAACCCACAAGTTTGGTGGTGGGCCGAGGATAGGGGCATGTTTTTTGCCAAAAATCAATCGGGGGCTCCCAGGTAGGTTGAGGAGCAGGGAGGTGTGGGCCTTTGAGGTCGGCGGGGCTGTTTGGATGGTCAAACGAGTGAAACGAAGTAAATAGGCCATTTTTGGGCCAAATAAGTATGCTATAGCCCACTATTCTGGGGGTGGGCCCGGGTGTAACACCCCATACTTAATTACGTGCATTAGCCATGGTTATATGTGTTGGAGTATAAGTATTGATCCTAAGGTATATATGAGTTTAAGTATGAGTATTGATTATTTTGAGATGGTTTCAAGTGTATAGTTTGATTATATGTGTATAGGAATCGACTGTATGTATATCGGAATTTGCCCGTCGATGATTTCATACGAAGTTTATTGAATAAGCTTTCCAAAAATATAAAGATTTCCAAAAACGGATAAGTTTCGGATATAATCGAGCACGTTCGAAACTATAAAACGGCGGCCGGGATAATTGTGAACAGTAAATGTGCAGGAAATTCAAACTACTGAGGCCTGCCAGTTTTTTGGGTCGACTTTGAACGATCGTAACTCTCTCAATATAATGAACTGGGAGGTATGCGACCTATCAAAAGAAAGATCTTTGAGTCTTATTTCCAATGCAATTGGTTTCATCCAAATCCAACATCTGAGTAAGGAGTTATACTCGTTTTACTTCAGCCTCTCAAAACAGTTTTTTAGGGTCAACTTCAAACGATCATAACTCCTTGTAAAGGATGAACTGGGTGTCCTACTTTATATGAAATGAAATTCCTTTGAATTATCTATCCAAAGATACAAATTTCACCCAAATCCGATATCGGAGCAAAGAGTTATGGCCGATTTACTTTAGCCTGTCAAAACAGTCCACCATGGACAGATTCGGATTTACTTAAATTTTTAAGGGCAATATGGTCATTTTCCATCATCTCTTGGACGAAAATTGGTCATTATATAGATATAATTGGTCTTATATCCATCAATTATCATCATATTATTGAGAATAAGGAAACCCTAGCCTAATTTCAACTCCAATTATCTTGTGATTCAACCGTGGAAAGTCCAAATTGATTCCGTAGTTGTGTTCATCGTCTCGAGGGCTTCGAGAAGCATCCCTTATTTGTTCCAACAGGACTTCGAAATCAAAAGGGCCATTTTATGGTAAGAATGTAAATTATGTTGGTGTTATTTATATGAATATGTATATATATATATATATATATATGTATGCATGTGAGCATAAGAAGTATGCTATTTGATTGTTGTTGAAAGATGATTGGGAAATGATGTTGGATTATGTTGAATTGTGAAGGGATGATGTGGTATTGAAATGATGATTATATATATATATATATACACATAAACCTATTGTTCAAGTTGGTTTTTGGAATGTTTTGCAAATAGTGGTTGTATGGAACTATGGAAGAGAATTGTGGTGTTGGGTTGCTAATACTAGATGCCAAATATTTCATTGTAGATAAGTGATTTGTAAAGGAGAGAAGTTGTATTGAATTGGTATCCGAATCTACAACGAGGTATGTAAAGCATACTCTAACAATGTTCTTTGGCATGAAAACACCAATGTTCCATCAAGTAAGATTCCAAGGTTGTCCAAAAACATGTATTGTTCTACATTACCAACGAAGTTGTTTCCATTCTATAAAGTGTAAAAATGTTTCATTGATATACCAAAAGGCTCCTATTTCATTGTTGTGATATTGATGATTCTGAAACACATTGTTGATGTACCAATGAGTCTTTATAACATCGTTATTGTATAGAAGGTCTATTACTTGATTCCTATTGATGTATCATTGTTCCAAAGGTACTATATTGGCATGAACACTAATGTAATAATCTCAAAAGCTTTTGAACTAAGTTGTTGGAAAGATCTCTTATGTGTGTTACTTGATATACGTGTGGGTGGTATCCCAGGGGCACAAGCCTAGCATGGGTCGATCCCTATTTATGTGTTTATGGGTGGTATCCCAGGGGCATAAGCCTAGCATGGGTCGATCCCAGTTGATATGTACTGGAGGCAGCTTAATGGTCACAGTACGGTACAATATTGATTATTGTTAGGTGGTTGGAGGTTCGGGAGGAGGAGGTAATGGCGAATGATAATTGTAAAGAATGAAATGAACGAATGTATACCGTTCCACAAATGTGTTCGAATTCACGAACCCAATTCAGATTAATGATAATGTACATGATCCTAAAAGTGTTTATGAAGTGTGGTTCACTTCTATTATGATTTATTCACTTGCGTCTGATTTTCCTGATCCCCTATATTACATATGATTATTTACAGCTTTACATACTCAGTACATATTTCGTACTGATGTCCCTCACGGGGGACCTGCATTTCATGCTGCAGGCACAGGTGCTTCAGGTCATTCGCAGCATAGATAGGAGCCAGATCATACAACTATTGTTGGTGAGCTCCAGTTTGCTTCGGAGCTTTCCGAGTCGGTTCCTTATGTTTTGTTATTGTACAGGAGTCATGTGTGGGCGGGGGTTTGTCCCGACCCTAGTTATGTCATTTTGTCATGTATATCCTAGAGGCTTTGTAGACATAAGGAAGGGTCAAGTCATGGGAGTTTATATAGTGATGTTATATTTGTATATGTGGTGGCCCCGACGGCCAAGTATTATATTATATATATATATTTGTGCGTGTTGTGCTGATACAGGGAATTAGACCCTTCTGTATGTAACGAAGTGCTGCCCAAATTTTTGGTGAATGTAAGGGAAAGTACAGGTATTTGAACGGGTTCTCCCGGGCCTTCTCGGCTTCGGGTGCCAGTCCGGCCCGATGGGATTTTGGGGCGTGACAAAAGTGGTATCAGAGAGGTTCGTCCTAGTGAGTCTACAAAGCCGTGTCTACGTAGAGTCTTGTTTATCGGTGTGTTGTGCACCACATCTATAAACAGGAGGCTATGGACATTTAAGAATTGTTTCTTTTCTTCATGTCTTAGATCGTGCGATAGAGCTTATATTGTATATGAAGTCATAGTTGACCACTGAATCATTTTGTTCCTCTTATTATAGTAATGATGCCGGTTACCAGAAGCAAAAATACCGGTAAGCAAGTAGATGTGACTGCCAGAGAGGGGACTAGTAAGTCACCCACTATACCAGCTAATCAAAGTGAGGCTCCAGCTGAGCATGCATCAGAAACTTCCCCCAGTCCGGAAGAAATAAGGGGGAGGAGAACTATATCCCCAGAGCCACCTATTAATGCTGTTGATCAAGATCTTAGAAATGCAGTGCAACTTTTGACTCGTATAGTTGCTGGGCAAGTCCATGGGCAAGCTATTCCTGCTGCGGGTTCTAGCGGTACTGATAGGGCGGCTAGTCTTCGGACGCAAGATTTTCTTAAGATGGATCCGCCTACTTTTACCGGATCCGATCAGATCCGCAGGACTTTATTGATCAGATCCAAAGGGCCCTAGAGGTGATGCACGTATCGGGCAGAGAGACAGTGGAGTTAGCCGCGTATAGATTCAAAGGTGAGGCTATATATTGGTATGAAGACTGGAAACGGTCAAGGGGCATTGATGCACCCCCAGCTACTTGGAAAGAGTTCAAAGAGGCATTTATTGATCATTATCTTCCATATGAGACTCGTCAGGCCCGTGCGGATCAGTTCTTAAATCTTCGGCAGGGTAATACAAGTGTGAGGGAGTATAGTCTTCGATTTAATTCCTTTTCCAGATATGCTCCTAATGTTATAGCTACTATAGATGACAGAGTTCATCGGTATGTGAATGGATTGGATTCGTATTTGGTTAGGGATTGTACTATTGCTGCACTGAATAAAGACATGGATATAGCTAGGATCCAAGCATTTGCACAGAAAATGGAAGATCAGAGGCAAAGAAGAAGAACACAGGAATTTGAAAGCGGATCTTCGAAGAGGGCCAGATCTACAGGGCAGTTTATGGCGCCACAGGGAGGTTTTAGACCTCAACTTTCTGCTAGACCACCTAGGCCATTATTTTCTTTTTCTGCAGCTAGTGCTCCACCACAGCATCAGGGGTTCAGAGGCAGTCAATTTGGGCAAAGAAGTGAGGGTCATAGTTCGCGATCTGTGGGTTATCATGGGCAAGGGAATATGAGCCAATCGAGACCTGCTCGAGAGCCATGCAATAAATGTGGAAGGCATCATATGGGCGTATGTCGAATGGGAACAAATGTTTGTTATTGGTGCGGTATGATGGGGCATATGATGAGAGAATGCCCACGAAGGGGCGCAGGTGGCATAGCACGACCTTCAGGATCAGCTGTTGCATTATCGTCACCGGTATCTTATTCTAGTAGGGGTGCACGACCTGCGGGTCACGCTAGTAATGAAAAAAGAGTCGCCAGTTCCAGCGGGACTCAGAATCGTACTTATGCTTTAGCGGATCGACAGAATCTAGAGGCTTCCCCAGATGTGGTTACGGGTACGTTGTCCATATTTTCATTTGATGTATATGCTCTAATTGATCCCGGTTCTACATTATCATATGTTACTCCTTTGGTTGCTGTAAAGTTCAAAAGGACCCCCGAATTGTTAGATAAACCGTTGGAAGTGTCTACCCCGGTTGGGGAATCTATTATTGCTAGAAGAGTTTATAAAGATTGTGTAGTAACTGTGTGTGGTCGAGACACGATGGCCAATCTTGTGGAACTAGAAATGGTAGATTTTGATGTTATAATGGGTATGGATTGGTTGGCGTCTTGTTATGCCAAAATTGACTGTTGTACGAAAAAGATGTATTTACATTTTCCTGATGAAGCAGTTATTGAATGGCAAGGTAAGATTGGCGCACCAAGAGGTAGATTTATTTCTTATTTCAAAGCGAGAAAAATGATTTCCAAGGGATACATATGTCATTTAGTTAGAGTAAAGGATACGGAATCGGAATCATCAGATCTTCACACGGTACCAGTGGTAAATGAATATCCTGATGTATTCCCTGAAGATCTTCCAGGTTTGCCTCCTGAACGAGAAGTAGAGTTTGGTATTGATGTAATACCAGGCACCCAACCAATCTCCATTCCTCCGTATAGAATGGCCCCAGCAGAATTACGAGAATTGAAAGAGCAATTGAAAGATTTGCTAGAGAAGGGATTCATAAGGCCTAGTATGTCCCCCTGGGGAGCACCAGTGTTATTTGTGCGCAAAAAGGATGGCTCGCTGAGGATGTGTATTGATTATCGATAATTAAATAAGGTGACTATTAAGAATAAATATCCTCTCCCAAGAATTGATGATTTATTTGATCAGTTACAGGGCGCCAAGTGTTTTTCTAAGATTGATTTGAGGTCAGGTTACCACCAAGTGAGGGTCAAAGAAAAAGATATACCCAAAACAACTTTCCGAACACGGTATGGTCATTATGAGTTTCTAGTTATGTCATTTGGGCTAACTAATGCACCTGCAGCTTTTATGGATTTGATGAATAGGGTGTTTAAGACATTCCTAGATGTATTTGTGATAGTTTTTATAGATGATATTCTAGTTTATTCTAGATCAGAAGAGGACCATGCCAATCACTTACGACAGGCATTGCAGACTCTTCGTGATTGTAAGCTTTATGCAAAGTTCTCTAAATATGAGTTTTGGTTAAAGTCGGTGGCATTTTTGGGCCATATTGTATCTAGTGAAGGGATAAAGGTTGATGCTCAAAAGATAGAAGCTGTGAAGAACTGGACAAGGCCCACAACGCCTACGGAGATTCGTAGTTTTCTCGGCTTGGCCGGTTATTATAGAAGGTTTGTTAAAGACTTTTCTTCCATTTCAGTACCCTTAACCAAGCTAACGCATAAAGCATCCAAGTTCCAGTGGAATGATGCGTGTGAGGAGAGTTTCCAAGAATTGAAGAATAAGTTGACTTCTACACCTGTGTTGGTACTTCCAGAAGGTACAAAAGGGTATACAGTGTATTGCGATGCTTCGAGAATTGGTTTAGGATGTGTATTAATGCAGCATGGTAAGGTGATAGCATATGCCTCAAGGCAATTGAGGCCACATGAGAAAAATTACCCCACACATGATCTTGAGCTGGCAGCGGTTATCTTTGCTTTAAAGATATGACGCCACTACTTATATGGGGTTCATGTTGATATATATACTGACCATAAGAGCTTGCAATATATTTTTAATCAGAAGGATCTAAATTTAAGGCAGCGGAGATGGCTTGAACTATTAAAGGACTACGATGTTGATATCTTGTACCATCCAGGGAAAGCAAATGTGGTAGCTGATGCGTTAAGTCGTAAGGCTATGATGGCGCCTATAGAAAGGCAAGGGATAGTTAAAGATCTTCACCAGTTAGCTAGTTTGGGAGTTCGCCTTCTTGAAACTCCGAATAAAGAGCTTATCGTACATAATGCTGCGGAATCTTTATTAGTAGCTGAAGTGAAAGAGAAGCAATATGCAGATCCTATTTTATTACAGCTTAAGGAGAACGTTCAGAGTGGTGCGACCAAGGCATTTGAGCTTACGCGAGAAGGAGTACTTCAGTGCCAAAACCGATTGTGTGTGCCGGATGTAGACGGGCTAAGAAAGAAGATTATGACAGAGGCATATTTTTCAAGGTATTCCATTCATCCAGGATCAACCAAAATGTATCAAGATTTGAAAGATATGTATTGGTGGAATGACATGAAAAGGAACATCGCAGAATTTGTAGCTGAATGTCCAAATTGCCAACGAGTTAAAGTGGAACATCAAAAGCCCGGAGGCTATATGCAATGCATAGATCTTCCAATTTGGAAGTGGGACATGATCAACATGGATTTTGTTACAGGTTTGCCTCATACAGCTCGGAAATTTGATTCTATATGGGTGATTGTGGATAGGCTTACTAAATCCGCACATTTCTTACCCGTTAAGACCACTTACACAGTTGAAGAATATTCTAAACTGTATGTTAAAGAAATAGTCCGATTACATGGAGTGCCAACTTCTATTATATCGGATCGGGGAACTCAATTTACTGCAAACTTTTGGAAGTCTTTCCAACGGTTTTTGGGAACACAAGTGAATCTGAGTACAGCTTTTCACCCTCAGACGGATGGACAAGCAGAGCGCACCATTCAAACACTTGAAGATATGCTACGAGCATGTGTTATAGATTTTAAAGGCAGCTGGGATGATCATTTACCTCTTATTGAGTTTGCCTACAATAATAGCTATCATTCAAGTATCAAAATGACACCATATGAAGCTTTATATGGGAGAAAGTGTAGATCAACAATAGGATGGTTCGAAGCGGGTGAAACTCTTATGTTCGGACCGGACCTTGTGTATCAAGCCATAGAAAAAGTCAAGGTGATTCAGCAACGGTTGAAAACAGCCCAAAGTCGGCACAAGTCATATGCGGATAGTAGAAGAAGAGAGCTAGAATTTTCGTTAGGCGATTGGGTATTTTTGAAGGTATCGCCAATGAAGGGGTGATGAGATTTGGCAAGAAAGGAAAGTTGAGTCCACGATATATAGGCCCGTATAAGATTATTCGAAGATGTGGGCAAGTTGCTTATGAATTAGAGCTACCTCAAGAACTCTCATCAGTGCATCCAGTATTTCATGTATCGATGCTTCGAAAGTGCATCGGAGATCCGTCCCTTATTACTTCTACTGAAGATGTGAAAGTAACAGAAGATCTTACCTATGAGGAGATGCCTATTGCTATATTAGATCGTCAAGTTAAGAAGATGAGAAATAAAGAAGTAGCATCGGTGAAAGTACTTTGGAGAAATCAACAAAGGGAAGAGATTACATGGGAAGCGGAGGAAGCAATGAAATCGAAATACCCTTATTTGTTTAAAGGTGAAAAAGAAGTGCAAGGAGGGCAACTGGAACACTAACAAGTGAGTTTTTACATATGCATAATATCTATATGATGACGTGAATAACAATTATGAATTCGAACTTGTTTCGGCTAAATAACTACATTTACATTCGAGGACGAATGTCCTTAAGGGGGGAAGGATGTAACACCCCATACTTAATTACGTGCATTAGCCATGGTTATATGTGTTGGAGTATAAGTATTGATCCTAAGGTATATATGAGTTTAAGTATGAGTATTGATTATTTTGAGATGGTTTCAAGTGTATAGTTTGATTATATGTGTATAGGAATCGACTGTATGTATATCGGAATTTGCCCGTCGATGTTTTCATACGAAGTTTATTGAATAAGATTTCCAAAGATATAAATATTTCCAAAAACGGATAAGTTTCGGATATAATCGAGCACGTTCGAAACTATAAAACGGCGGCCGGGATAATTGTGAACAGTAAATGTGCAGGAAATTCAAACTACTGAGGCCTGCCAGTTTTTTGGGTCGACTTTGAACGATCGTAACTCTCTCAATATAATGAACTGGGAGGTATGCGACCTATCAAAAGAAAGATCTTTGAGTCTTATTTCCAATGCAATTGGTTTCATCCAAATCCAACATCTGAGTAAGGAGTTATACTCGTTTTACTTCAGCCTCTCAAAACAGTTTTTTAGGGTCAACTTCAAACGATCATAACTCCTTGTAAAGGATGAACTGGGTGTCCTACTTTATATGAAATGAAAGACCTTTGAATTATCTATCCAAATATACCAATTTCACCCAAATCCGATATCGGAGAAAAGAGTTATGGCCGATTTACTTTAGCCTGTCAAAACAGTCCACCATGGACAGATTCGGATTTACTTAAATTTTTAAGGGCAATATGGTCATTTTCCATCATCTCTTGGACGAAAATTGGTCATTATATAGATATAATTGGTCTTATATCCATCAATTATCATCATATTATTGAGAATAAGGAAACCCTAGCCTAATTTCAACTCCAATTATCTTGTGATTCAACCGTGGAAAGTCCAAATTGATTCCGTAGTTGTGTTCATCGTCTCGAGGGCTTCGAGAAGCATCCCTTATTTGTTCCAACAGGACTTCGAAATCAAAAGGGCCATTTTATGGTAAGAATGTAAATTATGTTGGTGTTATTTATATGAATATGTATATATATATATATATATATGTATATGTATGCATGTGAGCATAAGAAGTATGCTATTTGATTGTTGTTGAAAGATGATTGGGAAATGATGTTGGATTATGTTGAATTGTGAAGGGATGATGTGGTATTGAAATGATGATTATATATATATATATATACACATAAACCTATTGTTCAAGTTGGTTTTTGGAATGTTTTGCAAATAGTGGTTGTATGGAATTATGGAAGAGAATTGTGGTGTTGGGTTGCTAATACTAGATGCCAAATATTTCATTGTAGATAAGTGATTTGTAAAGGAGGGAAGTTGTATTGAATTGGTATCCGAATCTACAACGAGGTATGTAAAGCATACTCTAACAATGTTCTTTGGCATGAAAACACCAATGTTCCATCAAGTAAGATTCCAAGGTTGTCCAAAAACATGTATTGTTCTACATTACCAACGAAGTTGTTTCCATTCTATAAAGTGTAAAAATGTTTCATTGATATACCAAAAGGCTCCTATTTCATTGTTGTGATATTGATGATTCTGAAACACATTGTTGATGTACCAATGAGTCTTTATAACATCGTTATTGTATAGAAGGTCTATTACTTGATTCCTATTGATGTATCATTGTTCCAAAGGTACTATATTGGCATGAACACTAATGTAATAATCTCAAAAGCTTTTGAACTAAGTTGTTGGAAAGATCTCTTATGTGTGTTACTTGATATACGTGTGGGTGGTATCCCAGGGGCACAAGCCTAGCATGGGTCGATCCCTATTTATGTGTTTATGGGTGGTATCCCAGGGGCATAAGCCTAGCATGGGTCGATCCCAGTTGATATGTACTGGAGGCAGCCTAATGGTCACAGTACGGTACAATATTGATTATTGTTAGGTGGTTGGAGGTTCGGGAGGAGGAGGTAATGGCGAATGATAATTGTAAAGAATGAAATGAACGAATGTATACCGTTCCACAAATGTGTTCGAATTCAAGAACCCAATTCAGATTAATGATAATGTACATGATCCTAAAAGTGTTTATGAAGTGTGGTTCACTTCTATTATGATTTATTCACTTGCGTCTGATTTTCCTGATCCCCTATATTACATATGATTATTTACAGCTTTACATACTCAGTACATATTTCGTACTGATGTCCCTCACGGGGGACCTGCATTTCATGCTGCAGGCACAGGTGCTTCAGGTCATTCGCAGCATAGATAGGAGCCAGATCATACAACTATTGTTGGTGAGCTCCAGTTTGCTTCGGAGCTTTCCGAGTCGGTTCCTTATGTTTTGTTATTGTACAGGAGTCATGTGTGGGCGGGGGTTTGTCCCGACCCTAGTTATGTCATTTTGTCATGTATATCCTAGAGGCTTTGTAGACATAAGGAAGGGTCAAGTCATGGGAGTTTATATAGTGATGTTATATTTGTATATGTGGTGGCCTCGACGGCCAAGTATTATATTATATATATATATTTGTGCGTGTTGTGCTGATACAGGGAATTAGACCCTTCTGTATGTAACGAAGTGCTGCCCAAATTTTTGGTGAATGTAAGGGAAAGTACAGGTATTTGAACGGGTTCTCCCGGGCCTTCTCGGCTTCGGGTGCCAGTCCGGCCCGATGGGATTTTGGGGCGTGACACCGGGGCCCACACGTGTTTTATGTCGAAAATTGATCGAGGGCTTCTTCGCAGGTTAAGGCACGAGAGAGTGTGGTGCTTTGGGTTCATGGGGCCGTTTAGGTGGTCAAATGGGCAAAACACTGCGAACGGACCATTTTTAGTCCAAATCAGTGTGCTATATAGCCGATGGTTCCGTGGGTGGGCCTGAGGCCCTGGTGTGTTTTGGGATAAGAATCGATCAGAGGCTTCAAGGCAGGCTGAGGAGCGAGAGAGTGTGGGCCTTTGGAGTCGGTGGGATCGTTTGAGTGGTCAAAGGAAAAAATGGCATGAATGGGCTATTTTTAGGCCAAATCAATGTGTTATAGCCCACGTTACGGGGGTGGGCCCATTGTCCAAGCATGTTTTGGGCCAAAAATTGACTGTGTTCTCCCAACAGGCTTAAGATGGGAAGTGGGGGCCTTTGGATCCGGTGGAGCCGTTTGGGTGGTCAAACAGGCAAACATCACAAACGGGCCATTTTGAGCAAAATCGATATGTTATAGCCCACGATTCTAGGGATAGGCCTAGGGCTGGGGCATGTTTTGGGCTGAAAATCGACTAGGGCCTCACAGGAAAATAGAGAGGCGGGAGAGCGTGGGCCTTTGGGGTTGGCGGGTTGTTAGGGTGGTTAAATGGGCTAAACGGCGAGAGCGAACTATTTTCGTGCTAAATTGGTGTGCTATAGGCCACGGTTACAGGGGTGGGCCCAAGGCTCCAACCCATTTTGGGCTGAATATCAACGGGGGCTCCCAGGCAGACTGAAGAGGATTGAAGTGTGGGGCTTTAGGTTGTTGGGGCAGTTCGGGTGGTCAAACGGGGAAACAACATGAACGGGCCATTTTTTGATAAAGTCAAGGTTTCGGGGGTGGGCTCGGGGATTGAGCATGTTTTGGGTCAAAAATCAATCGGGGCTCCTAGGTAGGCTGAGAGGCGGGAGAGTGTAGGCCTTTAGGGTCGACGGGGCCATTTGAGTGGTCAAAGGAGCAAAATGGAGCGAATGGCCCATTTTCAGGCTAATCTATGTACTAAGCCCAGGTTTCGGGTGTAGGCCCGGGACCCGACATGTTTTGAGCTAAAAATTGATCGAGGGCTCCCAGGCAGGCTGAGGAATGTAGACATGTAATTTTGTCCTTTCCCAAAAATATTTTAATCATTATTATTTTATTTTATTTTTAATTTTTATTTTTATTTTATTCACCTTACCATACTTTTGTTTAATTGATAGTTTCTCTCCCAAAAAAAGAATTAAAAATAATTAAATACATAGCATCTTTGTCACCTCACTATGCCACCTCAACACCTCACTTTCCATTTTTCATTGGATACATGCAAAAGGCACATGCCCTACTCATTTTTCTACACGCCACCCTCATCTTTCCACATGCCACACTAACTTTTTTCCACATGCCACACACTTATTCCCATAAGCCACCAATTATATGCTTCCACATAGGATAATAAATCAAGAAAAAGAAAAACCAAATAAAAAATATAAAAGAAAAATTCTAAAAGGGGAAAAGGGAGGCTCATTCTTTCATCATCATCTTCTCCACAATAACAACAATCATCATCATCTTCCTCACAAGAAGAACAAAAAAACTGAGGGACAGAAGAGAGAATCGTGTGAGAGAGAAACAGTACCATGAATAGTGCCATGAACAGTGTTGTGAATAGTTCCGTGAACAGTGTTGTGAACAGTACATGAACAGTGTTGGTTTTTCGGGTTCGATTGGATTTACGGAGCTTCAGTTTTGGGTCTCAAATTTTTTAATACGGAGTTGGAGTTCGTCATTGTTGAGGTCCCATTAGGAATTCTATAGTCCGGGATTTCTTGATTTTATTATCAACGAAATCGATTCTTCAAAGGTCCATCTCTCAACTCTACTTTTTTATTATATCGAAGTTGGTTAATATCGTGATTTTGTGGTGTGGTTTTGAATATTTCGAGCAAAATGTTAATTGTTGTTGTGGATATGAATGATTGATATGCTTAAATGTTTGAATCTTCATTGGGGTATGTGTTGTTGGTTTTGGATTTTTGAAAAGTGATTTGATAGTCGAACTGGTTTAATAATGTGGTTAAAAATGGATTTGGGGGATGGAGTTGAGAAATTGATAAAAAGTTGAATTTAGATTAGCTTTGGTTTATTGTTGTTTTGTTTAATTCGTAATGAGCATGAATATTGTTGGAATGTGATAAAATTATGATATGTTGAAATGGATAGGCGAATGTTGGTTCGGGTAGGCAAAAATTTAGGAATAAGTTTTCTTGTTGAATGTTTGAATGTGGAATTTGAGTTGAACGGTTTGGTTTTAGTTCTTGCATTTGGAAATATATTCATTTAATCGGGAAATGCCTCGCGATCACTTGTATTTATTCGTCGGGGAATGCCCCGAAGTATTTTGTATTTGGAGGACGTCCGTGATGAAGGCCTGAGGCATCGGGTAGCATGTGAGCGTAGTATAAAATTAGTGTAGGGTAGAATAGGATTTAAATTTTCGCATTCTTTTTCTAGTTTGGACTGTATAATTGGACTGAACATTGTTTTTGGATTTGTCTGTTTGATTGATCGTTTTGTTTATGTTTGGTGTGGTTTATACATTCATATTGTTCAAATTAGCCGATATACTCCACCAAGCGACCATGGTCGAACCACAGGATCGAGGGGTGCCTAGCACCTTCCCCTCGGTCAACAGAATTCCTTAGCCGGAATCTCTGTTCGTGGATCAGTTTTATAGAGTCAAAACCGTTTTGAAAAAGGATATCCACGGGTGAATTGGCACACCTGATTTATGCCAAGTGGCGACTCTAAGTTTTGAAACTAATGAATCATTTTTCGAAATAATTTTCATCTTTTGTCACTTTAATTATAAAACCCTTTCGAACCATAAAATCAATTCTTTTTTGGGAGTGAAAAAAAGAGGTGTGACAAGGAACAGAGAAATGTGGGCCTTTAGGGTCGGTCGAGCCGTTTGATTGGTTAAACAGGCAAAACGTCGTGAACGAGCTATTTTCAAGCAAAATCGATGTGATATAACCCACGGTTCTGGGGGTAGGCCTGGGTCCTAGGCGTGTTTTGGGATGAAAATTGATCAGGTGCTCCCAAGCAGGCTGAGGAGTGGGGGAGTATGGGCCTTTGGGGTCGGTGGGGCCGTTTGGGTGGTAAAACGGGCGAAACAACACGAACGGGCCATTTGTGGGTCAAATCAGTGTGCTATATCCTACGGTTTTGAGGCTGGCCTCGGGACCTGGGACCCGAGCATTTTTTGAGCCAAAAATTAATCGAAGGCTCCTAGGCAGGCCGAGGAGAATGGGAGTACGGTCCATTGGGGTCGGCGGGACCGTTTGTATGGTCAAACATGCAAAACGGCATGAATAGGAAATTTTCAGGCCAAATCAGTGTGCTATAGTCTATGATTTTGGGGGTGGGCTCAGGGCTTGAGCGTGTTTAGGTTCAAAAATCAATCGCAGATTCCCAAGAAGGCTAAAGAACAAGGGGATGTGGGTCTTTGGGGTCAGCGAGGTCATTTTAGAATTTAATCAGTGTGTTATAACCCATGATTTTGGGATCACCAAAGGCTCAGGTGTGTTTTGGCCCAAAAACCAATCAAGGGATCCAAGGCAGGCTAAGGAGTGGGGGAGTGTGGGAATTTGGGGTTGGTGGGGCTGTTTGGTTGGTCAAACGGGTGAAATAGTGCGAACGAGCCATTTTTTGGCCTAATTAGTGTGATATAGCCCATAGTTTGGGGGTGGGCAAGAGGCCCGGGCGTGTTTTAGGTCAAAAATTGATCGGGGCTCCTAGGAAGGATGATGAGTAGGGGAGTGTGTGCCTTTGGAATCGGCGGGGACGTTTGGGTAGTCAAACAACGAAACAACTATTTTTGGGCAAAATTGGTGTGCTATAGCCCACAGTTTTGGAGGTGAATCCGGGCATATTTTGGACCAAAAATTGATCGGGTGCTCCTACTAAGATTAAATTTCTATGAAATGTGGGCCTTTGGGGTCAGCGGGGTTATTTGGATAGTCAAACGGGTGAAACGATACAAATTTGTCATTTTTGGGCCAAATCGGTGTGCTAAAACCTATGGTTCTGGGTGTGGGCTTGAGGCATGAGCGTATTTTGGGCCATAATTCGATCGAGGGATCCAGCCAGTCTGAGGAATGGGGGAGTGTGGGCCTTTGGGGTGGGCAGGGCCATTTAGGTGGTCAAAAGAGCAAAACAACGCGAACGGGCCCTTTTTGGGCCATATCGATGTGCTATATATCCCATGGTTTTTGGGGTAGGCATAGGGCCCGACATATTTTGGGCTAAAAATTTATTGGGGGCTCATACGCAGACTGAAGAGTGGGAGAAAGTGGGCCTTTAGGGTCGTCAAGGTCATTTGTGTGGTCAAACGGGAGAAACAACGCAAATGGGCTATTTTTAGGAAAAATCGACGCGCTATAGCCTACGATTTCAGGGGTAGGCTCGGGGAACGAGTTTATTTAAGGTCAAAAATAGATAGGGGGCTCCCAGGCAGGGTGAAAAGTGGGGAAGTGTGGTCCTTTAGTGTCATCGGGGCCATTTGGGTGGTAAAAAAGGCAAAACGATGCGAACAGGTCATTTACAGGCTAAATCGGTGTGTTATAGCCTACAGTTTTGGATGTGGGCATGAAGCCCAAACTTATTTTGGGCCAAAAATCGATCGGGGGCTCCCAAGTAGGCTGAGAAGAAGAAGAGTATGGGCCTTTGGTGTCGCGGGGGCGTTTGGATGGTTAAACGGGCAAAACGATCCAAATAGGCTATTTTTGGGTAAAATAGGTGTGCTATAGCCCACGATTTTGGTGGTGGGCTCGATCATGTTTTGTGCTAAAAATCTCTCTAAGGCTGCCAGAAAGACTGAAAAGCAAGAGAGTGTGGGACTTTGGTTTCGGTGGGGCCATTTAGGTGGTCAAATAGGTGAAACGACACAAACACATCATTTTTGAGATGAATTGTTGTGCTATAGCTCACAATTTCGGGGTGGGCCTAGGACCCGATTGTGGTTTATGCTAAAAATTGACTGGGGACTCCCAAGCAGGCTAAAGAGCAGGGGAGTGTGGGCCTTTGGGGTCGACGAGGCCATTTGGGTGGTCAAACGAGCAAAACTGTACTATCAGGCTTTTTTTGGGCTAAATCATTGTGCTATTCCCCACGATTTCGGGGGAAGGCCTAGGTCCCGAGCATACTTTTGGTTGTAAATTAACTAGGGGTTTCCAGGGAAGCTGAGAAGTGGAAGAGTGTAGGCCTTTGTGGTCGACAGGGTTGTTTGATGGTCAAACGGGTGAAACTCCGTGAAAGGGCTATTTTTAGGCCAAATCAGTATGCTATAGCCCATGATTCTGGGGGCGGGCCTGGAGATCGGGTGTGTTTCAGCCAAAAATCAATCAAGGGCTCCAGGATGGCTGCAAACTAGGGAAGTGTGGGACTTTGGGGTAGTTCGGGCTGTTTGGGTGGCCAAACTGGCAAAACAACGCGAACGGGCATTTTTCGACCCACATTGGTGTGCTATAGCCCACATTTATGGGGGTGGGTGTAGGGACCGAGTGTGTTTTGGGATAAAAATCAACTGAGGGCTCCTAGGAAGGCAGAAAAGCAAGAAAGTATGGGCCTTTGGTGTCGGCGGGGCCATTTGGGTAGTCTAACGGGAGAAACAGTGCGAATGGGCCATTATAAGGCTAACTTGATATGTTAAAGCCCACAGTTCTAGGGGAGGGCCAGGGGTCTGGGCATGTTTTTGGCTAAATATCAATTGGGGGATCCCAGATGGGCCGGGAAGTATGGGAGAGTGGGCCTTTGGTTTTGGCGAGACTGTTTGGGAGGTCAAGTAGGCGTAACGATGTGAGCGGGCCATTTTTAGTCAAAATCGATGTGCTATAGCCTACGGTCCTTGGGGTGGACCCGAGGCTCAGGAATATTTTGGGCCTAAAATCAATTGGGGGCTCCCATCCGAGATGAATAATGGGGAAGTGTGGGCCTTTGGGGTTGACGGGCCCATTTGGGTGGTCAAGCGAGTGAAACGGTGCGAACTGACCATTTTGGACAAAATCAGTGTGCCATAGCCCACGATTCCAGGGGTGGGTCGGACATGTTTTGGGCCAAAAATTGATTGGGGGTTCCCAAGTCGACTGAGGAGCGGAGAAGTATTGGCATTTGAGGTCGTGGGGCCGTTTAGATGGTCAAATGGGCAGAACAATGTGATCAAGCCATTTTTGGGCCAAATCAGCGTGCTATAGCCCACGATTTTGGGGGTTGTCCTGGGGCTCGGGTATGTTTAGGTCAAAAATCGAATGGGGTCTCCCATACAGGTAGGAGAGTATGGGCCTTTAGGGTCGGCGGGTCCATTTAGGTGGTCAAACGGGCAAAACAATATTAACGAGCTATATTTAGGCCAAATCGGTGTGCTATAGCCCACATTTCTGGGGGTGGGCCCATCCCCCTAGCATGTTTTGGGTCGAAAATCAATAGGGGTCTCCCAAAAAGGTTACAAAGTGGGGAAGTGTGGGCCTTTAGGGCCGGTAAAACCGTTTGGATGGTCAAATTAGCGAAACGACACGAACAGATAATTTTCGGGCCTAATCGGTGTGCTATAGCCCACTATTCTGGGGTGAGCCCAAGGTGCGGGTGTGTTTTAGCCCATAAATCAATCGCGGGATCCCAAGCAGGCTGAGAAGTAGGGTAGTGTAGGCCTTTGGGGTCAACAATGCCGTTTGTGTAGTGAAATGACTGAAAAAGTGTGAATGGGCCATTTTCGATCCAAATCGGTGTACTATAGACCATAATTTAAGGGGTGGGCCCAGGACCCGGGCATGTTTTGGACCAAAAATCAATCAGAGGCCCCCAGGCAGGCTGAGCAGGAAAGTGTGGACCTTTGAGGTCGGCGGGGCTGTTTGGGTGGTCAAACAGGCGAAATGATGAACGAGCCATTTTTACACCAAATTGGTGTGCTACATCCCATGATTTCGAGGGTAGACCTGGGGCTCGGGCATATTTTTGGCTGAAAATCGACCAGGGGCTCCTAGAAGGATGAAGAAAGAGGGGTGAGACTTTTAGGACAGCGGTGTTGTTTTGCTGTTAAACGAGTGAAACGACATGAACGAGTTATTTTCATACAAAATAGGTGTGCTATAGCCCACGGTTCTGAGGTTGGGCCCCATACCCAGGCGTGTTTTAGGTCAAAAATTGACAGGGGCTTCCAGATAGGCTGAGGAGTAGGAGAGTGTGGGTCTTTGGGGTCGGTGGAGCCATTTGGGTGGTCAAACGGGTGAAACGGCATAAACGAGATATTTTTGAACAAAATCGATATGCTATAGCCCACGATTTTGGGGGTAGGCCCAGTGCTCAAGCATTTTTTGGACCAAAAGTCAACCAAGGGATCCTGGTTAGGCTGAGGAGAGGATGAGTGGGCCTTTGGTGTTGGCGGGGCTGTTTGGGTGGTCAACTAGGCGAAACAGCGCGGCCGAGATATTTTTGGGCTAAATTAATGAGCTATAGCCCACTGTTCTCGGGACCCGATCCCAATCAGATTTTAGGATGAAAATTTATTGGGGTCTCCTAGGCAGGTTGAGGAGCAGGAGAGTATGGTCCTTTGGTGTCGGTGAGGGTGTTTGGGTGGTCAAATGGGCAAAAACACGAACATTCTATTTTCAGGCCAAATCGATGTGCCATAACCCACGGTTCTGGGGGTACGCTCTAGGTTCGGGCATGTTTTTGGTCAAAAATTAATTGGAGGCTCCCAGATAGGCTGAGGAGCAGGAGAGTATGGGCCTTTGAGATTGGTGGGGCCGTTTGGTAGTTAAATGGGTGAAACAGGGCAAATGAGCCATTTTTAGGCTAAATCAGTGTGCTATAGCCCATGATTTTGGGGGTGGGCCCGAGCATGTTTTGGACCAAAAATCGATCATGGGCTCCCATACAGGCGGAGAAGCGGAAGAGTTTGAGCCTTTGGGGTTGGCGTGGATGTTTAGGTGGTTAAATGCATAAAGCGACGTGAATGGGCCAGTTTTGGGCTAAATTAATGTGCTATAGCCCACAGTTCTTGGGGTATGCACGAGGCTCAGAAGTTTTATGGGTCAAAAATAGACCAGGGGATCCTAGGTAGACTAAAGAGAGAGGAAGTGTGGGAAGGTGGGTTGGCTGGGCCGTTTGTGTGGTCAAACAGGCAAAACAACACGAATGGGTCATTCTTAGGCCAAATCGGTGTGATACAACCCACAGTTCTGGAGGTATGCCTGGTTTTCGGGCGTGTTATTAGCCTAAAATTGACCGGGGCTCCCATACAGACCGAGGGGCATGAAAATTTAGGTCGGTGATGTCGGATGGGCCGTTTGGGTGGTCAAATAGGAGAATCAACTCAAACAAGACATTTTTGGGGCTAAATCGGTGTTTTATAGCCCACAGTTCCGGGGGTCTGCTCGAGGCTCGAGTGTGTTATAGGATGAAAATCAATTAGAGGATCCCAAGTAGGCTGAGGAGCGGGGGAGTATGGTACTGCAGGGTCGGTTGGGCTATTTGGGTGGTCAAACGGGTGAAATGACACGAACGAGCCATTTTTGAGCCAAATTAGTGTGTTATAGCCCATGGTTTCGGGGGTGTGCCTAAGGTCTAGGCATGTTAGGGGCCAAAAATCGATTGAGGGATCACAAGCAAGTTGAGGAGTAGGAGAGTGTGGGACGATAGGGTCGGCTGGGCCATTTGGGTGGTCAACAGGCAAAACACGCGCGACGGGCCATTTTCGGCTAAATTATTATGCTATAGCCCACAGTTCTAGGTGTGTGACCGAGGCTTGAGAGTGTTATGTACCCGACCGAGGGCTCCTAGGCAGTCTAAGAAGAGGGAGAGTGGACTTTTAGGGTTGTTGGGGTTGTTTAGTTGGTCAAATGGGTGAAACAATATGGATGGGCCATTTTTGGGCAAAATTGGTGTGCTATAGCCCACAGATCCGGGGGTAGGCCGCGGTCTCGAGCGTGTTTTAGGATAAAAATCTCACAGGGGCTCCCAGGTAGGCTGAAAAGCATAAGAGTGTGGTCTTTTGGGATCGACGGGGTCATTTAAGTGGTCAAACAGGCAAAACAACGGGAATGAGCCTTTTTTGGGACAAATCAGTGTGCTATATATAGCCCATGGTTTCGAGGGTGGGTGTTTTGGACTGAAAATAAACTAGGGTCTCCCAGGCAGGCTAAGAAGCTGGGAAGTGTGAGACTTTGGGGTCCGCGGGTCTGTTTGGGTGATCAAACAGACAAAACAACATGAACGGGCCATTTTTAGGCAAAATCAATGTGCTATAGCCCACGGTTGTAGGGTGGTCCTGAAGTTCGACAAAAAATGATTAGGGCCTCCTAAGCAGGCTGAGGAATGAAAGAGTATGGGCTTTTGGGGTTGGCAGGGCTGTTTGTGTGGTCAAACAGGCGACGCGACGCGAACCGACCATTTTCGGGACAAATTGATGTGCTATAGCCCACAATTTTGGTGGTGGGCCTAGGACCGGGGTGTCTTTCTAGCCAAAAATCAATCAAGGGCTCCTAGGTAGGTTGGGGAGCAGGGAAATATGGGCTTTTGGGGTCAGCGGGGCCGTTTGGATGGTCAAATGGGTGAAACAACGCAAGCCATTTTTGGCCAAATTAGTGTGCTATAGCCCGGCCAATTCAGTGTGCTATAGCCCACTCTTTCGAGGATGGGCCCGGGGCTCATATGTGTTTTATGTCAAAATTGATCAAGGTCTCCCAGGTTGACTGAGGTATGGGGGAGTGTGGTGCTTTGGGTTCATTGGGCCGTTTAGGTGGTCAAACGGGAAAAATGGTGCGAACGAGCCATTTTTAGCCCAAATCAGTATGCTATATAGTCGACAATTCCATGGGTGGGCCCGTTGCCCTGGTGTATTTTGGGATGATAATCTATTGGAGGCTTCGAGATAGGCTGAAGAGAGAGGGAGTGTAGTCCTTTGGAGTCGACAGGGCCATTTGGGTGGTCAAACGGGAAAAATGGCATGAATGGGCCATTTTTGGGCCAAATCAGTGTGCTATAGGCCACGATTTTGGGGGTGTACCTGGGGCTCGAGTGTATTATGGATCGAAAATCGACCGGGGGCTCCCAGGAATAATGAGGAGTAGAGGAGTGTGGGCCGGGGATTTGCTATAAGAATATAACACTTTCGATGCTTAAAATGAAGATAATATGCTAGTTTCTGAAGTTGTTTAGTTTGATATGATGCGTTTTGGGTATGTTTTGTAGGAAATCATATTTTGGATGTCAAGTTCGAGAAAAAGATGAAAAAGGTGTTTTTGGCTACTTATGTGAGCAATAATGGATATTTGTGACACTTTTCGGATTGTTCGTGATCAAGACATGTGCAGAAATTGAAGAAGAGCTGAAAAATAACTTCCGATACATGCTAAGTCAACATGCGGACCGCATGTAGCACATGTGGACTGCATGTGGGCAAATAATATGTCAAAAGTCCAAAATCCTGAGAGCTAACCTACAGGAAATTTTGGTCCGGGCACATGCAACCACCACATGTGCCCAGCCTCAGGCCACATGTACCACATGTGCCCAAGGCCAGGCCGCATGTGGAGACCACATGTAGCCATTAACCCTTTTTTCTCCTCTTTTGTTCGACATTTGGTTTTAG
The DNA here is from genome assembly GCA_030864215.1 of Capsicum pubescens. Classification (NCBI taxonomy): domain Eukaryota; kingdom Viridiplantae; phylum Streptophyta; class Magnoliopsida; order Solanales; family Solanaceae; genus Capsicum; species Capsicum pubescens. Next base: position 300,294,445 of record CM061542.1, on the reverse strand, counting down.
GATTTTCTCTTATACTATAAATACCCCTTATGTACTTTTTAGTAGAGGTTACACACTCTTGATACTCACAAATATATTTTGATTCTGAGATTCAATTTTAGTCTTGGAATTCTCTTGTATTGACTTCGGTTGATTAATTCAGTTATGGTGTTGGGTTCTTACCTCTTATTATTGTGATTTCATCTTATGCTTTCAATCATGAATGTTCTTTTTTACTTCTCAAGCATGAGCGGCTAAAACCCTTAGCCAGGCTTATGGAAACTCTGGCGGATTGACGAAGTAGGGGAAGTGATATTGTTGTTCCAAACTGATATCCATGTATGCATTGTATTAGCTTTACTTTAATAGTTATTTTAGTGGTTGCAAACGTTAGGACACCGACTGGATTATTGCTATTTACTCCAAAAGAGGAGTAGTGACTAGGAAAAGATAATGACAACAGTAATTTGAAGTTTAACTGTCGATCCACGCTACTAAGTTTTATCTACGTAAGATGGTAAGATTTCATCTAATAATTAAAGAGTGAAAATGTAATAGTTAACTGGGATCAAGATAAAGATTAGTAAGGCGACATCCTAAGACTCAAAAGGTAAAGGGTGAAATCCTTCTGCTCGTCCAAAAGACTATAGAAGGTACATAACTTATCAATTCTGCATGAAAGGTATCAGGTTAGTTCAACAAAGAACGATAAGCCTACGAAGTTGAGAAGCTAGGGGGAACACAATCCTAGTGTTCACCTACGATTGAATGCAACCAAAGTTGATATTTGCTACTAGTTCAACATTGATACTCAAATCCCCCCATTTACTTTTTCAGTTTTACCTGTTGATTTCAATAGCTGAGAGCCACGATTACACGTATTCCATTGGGGCTCGACCCCAGTCTTTGTTGGGTTGTTATATTTGACAACGACCGCATCATCTTCAAAGTGGAGGTGTATCTTGGGCATCACCAAATTTTGGAGTCGTTGCGGGAGAATATGGTGTTGATTTGTAAATTGAAGTTGTAGTTTTTGGGTTTTTTTTTTTTTTTTTTTTTTTAGTTGGGTATACGCCAGTGTTTGCCTAACACACAGAGTAGAGGCAATACCTTACTCCCCGTGAATCCGAATCCAGAGAGGATCCTACAAACACCTAGTAGGATGATGGAACAAAAAAGAGATGATATTCCTAAAAGGGTTCGTGATGATGTGCCTCACCCTAGGGAGGCAGAGCTAGCTGAGTAAAGACAGGCAGTAGATCGTCGAGCAGGACTCGGTGGAAATCAAAACAGAGCTAGAGGTGCTTGTGTTCAAGTGATCCCAACATATCAGTAGGTGCAACCATAAATAGACGATGAAGAAGATATGGGATACATTGAGCCGGCAGAGACTGGAGCCATTATCCCTCATATTTTTCCTCCCGATACGTTGGCCCATAATATTTGTCGTAGTTTCTTTATTTTTAGTATTAAGTAAATCACGATTAAAGAAAAAAAATTGTAATTCTTCAAACAGTAGTAGCATTGTTTAGTTTTAGTAGAATGTTGCACACTAATTTATCAAAGAAAAAGGATAAAAGATAGAATATAAATGAAACTTGATCATGGAAAATTATGTAGGCAACAATCTTTTTTATTTTTTATTTGCAATAACAACATACTACACGACAACATAAGTAGATTAGTTTGTGAAAATTAAAATACATAATTTAGAAACAATATCTTAATATTTCAAAACTATTCTTCAAATGTTGGAGTAGCGACAAAATCTTCCTTTTGGGGTCCATAAAACTTAAGATTGGTACTTGCATGTACCATAACCTACAAAAAAATAAAATAAAAAAAATATTAGGACAACCATCAGTAGATTTGATAAAAATATTGGATGTGAATTGCATTGTAATATGTTGTAACAAGTTACTTATCTTATTTGTCAGATTAGTTACTAATTTACTTATCATGAACAATATCAATAATTATCGTTAGAGTTTTAATTTTTATAAACTAAAAACACAAATTTTTTTTACACTATTTAAATAGCCTAAAGAATAAGTAGATGTAATTTATAATAATATTGGCTTACCAAAATATCCACTAAAAAATGATTGACTTATTTGCCTTTTCAAGTTATAATTTTCTCCATCTGAAAACTTACTAATGAGTCTAATTGTAAATTTGTCATAGGACTAATTAAAAAAAAATTGTATTAGGATAGAACTGAATTGCTCCATTTTTAGTTTTCTTATTGAATTCACTGTCTGTTAGTTATAAATTTGATTTCAATCAAAATTCAATATTTTATTATTTTATAGTAAATGATTAAACACTTAATGTTGTGAAAACTAACTTACATACGCTTACAATTTCAAAAACTTTTACACTATCGATATAATTTAAACTGTTATTTCAGTTGTTTGCCTAATATTTTAGGTTACTAATCTTGGTTACTATGCTGAGTTATACGTGGTTATCTTATCGGTGATCTGACAAAACGTTGTCAGTATGTATCGCAAAAATTCTTCGTCTTCAAAGTGATTTGATAATATTCAAAATTCTTTACACTGATAAACAAATGTTGAATACTTACTTGGATCAGTGGAGGAGACGACACCAGTGCCCGAAAAACCACACATAGCGTCAGTTTTACCCTTCATTTGAAAGTAAGCATTCATGGCCCAGGTTGCACGAGACCTAAGAGTATTGGGCTGAGAACATGCACCTCCAGGATTAATTGGGCCACAATCCACACCTCCCTCTTTGCAAACCCATTTTATACAGGCCGTCAATTTTTCATCTGTAGCCTCAGGTTTGGGTACGCAAAATTTTTTGGCCCCCGGTGTTGTAGGATTTGGAAGTGGTTGGACTGGATTTGGGACCGGATTTGCGGGGACTGGGTTTGGGACCGGCTTATTGTATTTTCCTCCAGGAATTGGTTTTGATGAAACACACGGAAAACATTGAATAAGAAGAGAAGAAATAAACAAGAAAGCAAAGAATGGAGATGTTATTTTCTTGTTAGACACCTCCATTCTTTTTACTTTTGTTAAAAACAAATTGTGATTATGAGAAATGAAGAATGAAAAGGAGTATTATTTATAGGTGTGAATAGATTAAGAATCATGTGTGCTTTGTATGGTTTTGCTTAAATTAAGATGCTGAATTAATGGATGGAAGAGATAAAAGCTATTGTTTAGTTAAATGTGTGGCACATAAAAATTTGTATGGTAAACAAAAATTAAAGGCTAACACACACAATGGGGCTTTTCATTGTTATGCAGGATGAATTTAACAATACGATATAATATATCTTAAATAGCAATCTAAGTAAATGTCGTATTTGTAATAACGATCCAAACAAGGTGTAAAGTTTTCCTTTTTCTCTTTTCTTATGTAAATGTCGTATTTGTAATAACGATCCAAACAAGGTGTAAAGTTTTCCTTTTTCTCTTTTCTTATTACAATATGGATGATAAGGTATGATTCCACAGCTTCTAATATTACGTGCAATTTGCCATGCTTAAGTGACTAAAATACTTGATAGGGCATTTAGATTAAGGGGTCGTTTGTGTGACACCCTACATTTTCGGGTTAGAATTCGAACCTTCATTCCTAGATATATAGACCCGAACCTAATGATTTTGTGTCCATATAAGTGTGAGGATCAAATCTTTTGTGAGGGAACATATTTGGAGATAAATTGAGATCATAAAAATCCCCTAACTCAAAGTCGAGTTGAGAATTTTTCTACCGATTGAGTTTTAGGAAATGTTCCAACTTGGGTCAACTTCCAACGATTATGACTCCTAGACTATAATTAGTTAAGGTGGCATCCTAAATATCAAATGAGAGGTCTTCGAGTCTTCTTTCCAGCGCCATCGATTTTGTTTTAATCTGATATCGCAGTAAAAAGTTATGCGTGATTTATCAAAAGGTGTTTGTCTTCCAAGGCACGACGGCTAGGGTGATTGTTCGTCGCACCAGACCGCCGCCCTTAAGCAAATAGAGAGAAAATTGGTCATTTTGGGACGGTTGGAGTGATGGTCTATCACGAGAGTGACAATCCATCACCCAAACCGTTTGTAGGAACCGTTTTGCACTGTTATAAAGTTTTCAAGGGGGTATTTGGATTTTTTCCCCACAAACTCCTCCCGCACTACTAAAATCTTCCAATAAGAATTATTACTCATTAATAATCAGATTTAAACGCTCATTCTTCTCTCCTCTCTCAAGAAAGAAGCTAGGGTTTCTTCCAAATCCTCATTCTCTTCCTCCCAAGATCATCAAGAAGGGGTTTCTCAATGTTAAAGCTTGTAGATTCCAAATTCAAGGTTATTATTTAATTTTTGTCCATCAAAGGTATGTAGAACTATCCTAAAATTTATTGGCATAAGTATGTTGATTTTAATAATCCTGATTATGTATGTATGTAAGTTAAAGCTTTGAAGTTGATTTAAAAACATGAATTTCGAAATTCCAATCTTATGATGGAATTATGCATTTATTATGGGATTTTCTTCAATTTTGAGACTTTGATTATGTGCATATGTTATGAGTTTTGAAGTGTTTGAACTGTGGACCACAATTTTATGATAAGTTTCATGTATTTTAAAATTATTGTGGGTTCTCAACTAAATACGAAATATGTGCATGTATTTTGGATTCTTAAGTGAATTTGAGAGCATGAACTATAGACCCCCTTTTTCGATCATGAGATTCATTTATTGATTGTTGTTGGGGGTTGTTTAACGAACGATGAGAAACATGAGTTTTAAATGCCTCTTTATCAAATATTCCCTGTCCTTTTATATGTGTTCAAAAGGTATTTTGTATTGATAAATGCCCTTTTGTGTTAAATAAGAAAATTGCACGTGATTTATGAAAATGATGGACACCCAATGTTAAAGTCTTGAAAAGAGAGTGTTTCGCATAAGTTTCCATGTGCTTTTGAAATAAGAACTCTCATGTGATAATTGAATCATTTTGGTGGTCAAATAGCATGCTTTTAAATAAATGTCTAAAGACATGACATGATATGGTTTATATGACTTGCAAGTCTTGGTTCGACAATACCAAATCAGATAAATGTCATGACAGACTATAAACTTTTCAAACTTCAAACCTTGTTTTGGGAAAGATCCATGTTTTAAAAGACTAAAAATAGGATCTAAGAGAGTTAGATAGTTACCGGAAGAAGGCACAAATTCTGATAACTCATTGTCGAAAATTGTATTTTACCGACGTAGAATTTATGATATGTTATCCTAAATGGGAGGATAATTAGGACATCTCACATGAGAGGATGCCTGCGGTATACTCACATGGGGGGTATACCAGGTTATGAAAACTCTAATCTTTACGGCAAAATTGGATTGGGGACTTGGTCGCCGAGTTAAAGGCAAATCCCATATAGCCTGTGGGATAATAGACTTGTAGGGTGTACCATCTAGCTCAGAAGTAAATTAAAGAGTTGAGTCCATGATTTACAAGAATGCTTTGAAGCCTTTGAATTATGCTCATGTGTTTTTATATACATTATGCTAAATCATTTTCACAATGCTCTCGATTATATTAAATGAAATTTACGCTATTTTTGGATTGTTCTGCATACCAATACTTTTCAAGTATTGACCCTTATAATTCAGGTTCTAAGGCACAGTCTTGTGGTCCATCACATCAGTAGAACATTTGTATGATGAAAAAGTTGGTGCGCCATCCATCTTTTGTAGAGAATTTATTCATAAGTTGACTTCTTTTAGTTTATGGTCCAGCTGGTGGCCTTGTTTCGGCCTTAACCGTTAGTATTCAGTAGAGGCTTCGTACATGGGATTTGAGTATTTTATTTTCATAACTTTATTGACATATTCTGAGCATAAGATCAAGTTGAATTTCATTATATCTTCCGCACTTTGAATTATGTATGGGTTATGCTTATGATAGTATACTGAGCGGTCTCTCAGTCCATCGTGGTTCAGGATGCGGGTTATTCTCAAAAATAGACCCAAATTAGAGTGACTTTCAAATTTTAGCCCCAAATAAAATGGCTTTGTTAAAATAGCCTTTACTTGTTAAGTCATATTTTTTGGACGAAAATACCCTCCTCTAAAAATATTCGTTGTTCAATCTCTTTCGTAGTCTTTTTATTCCAAATTCCAGAATCAACCCATGCGATGGATCTCTAAAGTCTGAGGCTAAGTTTCCCAAACCGTTAAATCTCTTTCTTTCAAATTCCAGAATCGACTTTCAAACATTCGCATAATCGACTTTTGCCGTAAGGGTTCTTCAGGTATGCAATTCATCATCAAAAGTCATTGTGGTAATTTTAGCTTATTGATGCATTATGGTAATTTTAGCCCGTTATATAATTAGCATATTGATTTGATTTTTGGGGAGGTGAACGTAAGCTGAACTTGGGATATGCTATTGTTGTAGTAACATATTTACCATTGAGAAATTCCGTCGAACAGGTTGTGGGGAGTTTGTTATTGCGGTTATAATTGTGTTTGAGTAGTTGTGAGGGTTGGTCTTGGAGGGAAAGACCGTTAATATGGGAGTTGACGTTGATCGCAATATATTTTGGGAAGGCCAAACGTATAAGGTCAAGGTGGTACAAGAAATTAGTTCTAAGTATTTCAAACTAGTGGTATAATTAGCATTAGAAGATGATGAGAAATTGTGTCGAACAGGTTGTGGGGACTTTGTTATTGTGGAACTTACCTTAAAACCTAAGATTGTAGAGTTTCTATCAGTTCATAAAGTTAATATCATATACTCTAGATAATGACTATAGATGAGCAGTTTCTAAGGCTGGAATCATTGAAAATGACAAATCAAATAGTTGACCTTTTAAACCTCTAAAGTCCAATGTGTTCAATTTTCTTGTTCAAGATGTGGTGTGAATGGTGTAGACATTAATAATTATTTTCCTAGTTTCCAATATGTGTATCTTGTGAGGGCCCTCTAGTTAGTACAAATGAGTTTTACAATTAGCTGTTAGATTACTCCACACCACATTTTAAAGACACCAGAAAATGTCTGGTACTTTGATAGATTGAATCCAAAAATAGTACACACACAGAGTATTATTAACTTGGTTTCAACATTTTTATCCATTCAATATTGTGTTTTTATGCTATTTTTGGTCCTAAATTACGGTCATATGTACAAGCAAAAATCAGGCTGACTTATGCTCTCCGAAGAGTTAAGGTTTCATCGTTTGAATTTAGATAGCTTTAAGACTCCATACATCTAGCATTGTATTCTTGAGATGTAAGTTGCGTGTGCATGAAACCTTAGGCTAAATTTTTTTTTTAAAAAGTAAGTTTCCAACTTTTGATCATTGACTATATCTTCTATTGCAGGCCAATATCTGATGTTTCGAGTGATCTTACTATAGAAGTCGGATCAACCAGTTTTGCTCTTCACAAGGTACAAAAATGAAGTGTACAATTTAAAAGGTACTATAGAAGGTACAATCTTTCTTCCTCTCGTGTAATTTAATCTACCTCTTTTCATCATCATTGCAATGCTCAAGTCTATGGAAAAATAGAAGTTGTGCAAAGAAATGGCTAGTCTAAAGTACCTTGAAAAAGATTGATGTTTTAGCCGTTATAAGTAGGCTACCGATACCAATACAGCTGTGTTGAGGAGAAAAGAAAAGTCAATAGCCAGATGCAAAAACAGAACTTAAGTTATGTGCTTCGTGTTAAAATTAAGAAAAATAAAAGAAGAATAACTTGGATACATTTCTAATGTGATTGCTAATTTGTCATTATTTACAGTTCCCTCTGGTTTCGCGAAGTGGAATAATTAGAAAGCTGCTGCTAGAGGCGAAGGATACAAAGGTTTCAAAAATCAATCTTACTGGTCTTCCTGGCGGATCTGATGCATTTGAACTAGCTGCAAAGTTCTACTTTGGAGTGAACATTGAGATTACCATATCAAATGTGGTGTTACTCAGATGTGCAACCAGGTTCATGGAAATGACAGAAGATATCTCCGAGAAAAACCTGAAAATTAGTATTGAGGTATTCCTTAAGGATGCGGTATTTTCAAACATATCCAACTCGATATCTGTTCTTCATCGCTGTGAAACATTATTACCGATATCTGAAGAAGTCAATCTTGTTAGCCAGTTAATAAACGCAATTTCAAACAATGCCTGTAAAGAGCAGCTAACATCTGGTTTGTCAAAGCTAGAGTATAATTTTCCACCCAAACCTGTTCAGTGCGTTGATACTGAGACACCATCAGACTGGTGGGGAAAATCACTCGCGGTGCTAAATCTGAATTTCTTTCAGAGAGTTCTTTCGCTAGTAAAAACAAAAGGTCTTAAACAAGATATTATCAGCAGAATTTTGATAAATTATGCCCAAAATTCTCTTCAGGGCTTGTTCATAAAGGACCCTCAGTTGGTTAAAAGAAGTTTCTTGGATTTGGATTTGCAGAAAAGACAAAGGATCATCGTCGAAGCAATAGCTGGCTTACTACCAACACAATCCAGGAAAAGCGCAGTGCCAATGGCTTTTCTTTCAAGTTTTTTAAAATCTGCAATAGCAGCATCAACATCGACTTCCTGTAGGTCTGATCTAGAGAGGCGCATTAGTCTGTAGCTAGATCAGGCAATTCCTGAAGATATTCTCATACCTGCAAATCCACATAGAAACAATCACAACCTTCTCTATGATATAGATTCTATCTTGAGGATCTTTTCCTTTTTCTTGAAATTGAAAACTTTTGCCCAAGAGGCAAAAGTTTATTCTTTAATTACACTGATTAGATTATTAACATATATGCAACTCTTGCCTCATGGGCAAGACTTTAGAAAATTGTTGAAATTGAAAACTTTTGCCCAAGAGGCAACATTTTATTCTTTAATTGCACTGATTAGATTATTAACATATATGTAACTCTTGCCTCATGGGCAAGACTTAATTTAGAAAATTATTGAAATTGAAAACCTTTGCCCAAGAGGCAAAAGTTTATTCTTTAATTGCACTGATTAGATTATTAACATATATGCAACTCTTGCCTCATGGGCAAGACGTAGTTAAAAAAATTATTAAAATTGAAAACTTTTGCCCAAGAGGCAAAAGTTTTTTCTTTAATTGCACTATTAGATTATTAACATATATGCAACTCTTGCCTCATGGGCAAGACTTAATTTAAAAAAATATTGAAATTGAAAACTTTTGCCCAAGAGGCAACAATTTATTCATTAATTGCACTGATCAGATTATTAACATATATGCAACTCTTGCCTCATGGGCAAGACTTAATTTAGAAAATTATTGAAATTGAAAACTTTTGCCCAAGAGGTAAAAGTTTATTCTTTAATTGCAGTGATTAGATTATTAACATATATGCAACTCTAGCCTCATGGGCAAGACTTAGTTTAGAAAATTATTGAAATTGAAAACTTTTGCCCAAGAGGTAACAGTTTATTCTTTAATTGCACTGATTAGATTATTAACATATATCTAACTATTGCCTCATGAGCAAGACTTAGTTTAGAAAATTATTGAAATTGAAAACTTTTTCCCAAGAGGCAAAAGTTTATTCTTTAATTGCACTGATTAGATTATTAACATATATGCAACTCTTGCCTCATGGGCAAGACTTAATTTAGAAAATTATTGAAATTGAAAACTTTTGCCCAAGAGGCAAAAGTTTATTCTTTAATTGTACTGATTAGATTATTAACATATATGCAATTCTTGCCTCATGGGCAAGACTTAGTTTAGTAAATTGTTGTACTGTGATTATAAACATCAAATACAAATTGTTACTAATATTCTCTTGCTCAACACAAGTTTCAATATGCATTTTTTGCTTATGGCGCTTCAATCATTGAGTTGCATGTTTAGCCCAAATAATATTGGATGAGCTAAAATAGGGACCTAGTTAATAAATACGTTGGTCCAATATGCGAATTTGTTACCTCTCTCGCACTAGTATTATTGACATTGGCACTCCTTATTCTCGAGACCAACTGATAAAGTTATTGTTTTAGAGAATACATATAAATATATATATATGAAGGCTTTTTAAGTGTGTCCACCAAGCTTCTAGTCACATTAGTTGTTAAGTGTGTTATGTGTCCAAGCTTTTAATCACTTAAGCTTTATACTGTTAAGAAGAAATTTTAACTTTTTAATGTTTGTATTCAAGAAAAAGTATGGAAAGCAAAATATTTCACAAAACACCAGCAATGTAAAACAATGTACATGAAAAAAACAAAATAAACATATGGTTCTCTCAGTAGCAAAAAAACTCAAAAACACCCTTCCCCCTTCCCTAGAGCCTGGGGCAACATATGTTGCGCACACATCAACAATTTCATTCAACACAACTACTGGTAAAGCATGCCGTTCCCCCTCATGTGTTCTTCTTATCCTAGAACCAGGCTTCTAACAGAAAAGAAACTGGTTCATATCATGCTGCATTGCCATATTTAGACGTGCCGTACTTTTGGTGCACGCAGTAAGCTTCCCAACTGCTGCCTTCTGATGGAAAGAAACCATCAATTTTGAGCATTCCCTGTCGTAGAAAATAAGGCACACAATTACACATCTTTGTCTATTTGATAAAGGGATGTACATTTACAAGTATCTTTAAAAACAAAATATACTTACAAAATCTGATTCTTGCCGTAGCTGCTATGCTTCTCGCAGGTTGCGTTCCACTCCCTGGACACACCCAGAGTGCACTGAGCAGTAAAGACAGTTGCAGCAACAAGCATTGATGGTGGGAATATAAGCATTTTGTATTCAACCAGACATAGCTCGATCAAGAAGAAAGACACGAGCTCCACCTGATTTAAACAATGACAAAAGTTGTATGAGTAGTGATTCATATTGTTGCATTACTTCTTCATGTGACAAAGACGTTTAACCGACCTTCTTATTAGACTGAAAAGCTTTAAGGAACCTCTGCATAAACACATAAGTTGTAGGTACTGTCACGTTGAACTGTAAGGCATTAACCATCAACTTCTCCTGTGGATAAGAAAATAATTGAAATCATTTAGCGAGGAAGAACAAGATTTCGATACAAGTCATGCTAATGTAAGATTTTGGTCTTTAAACTAACCATTTCAAGCACTTCTTTTCTCGCATAAGCCTTGTCAGATATCAAAATTAGATCATCCACTACAGGTACAGAAACCTCTTCATACTTATAGGCAAGAAGCAAAGCTGTTATTCCAATAAGCTGAAGTTTTTTCCTAATCACTGTCTGAACTACCAGGAATCTATCGATGAGATTCATAGTCAAATACAAGGTCTCCTCCATCAGTTCAAACTTGTAGTGAACCTATAAATTGGATTAGACATTAAATGACACCTAAAATTATCACATTCTTCTTTATAAAACTCAGAAATGACATGCAACAACAAACACTATATACCTCAATCAGCCAGTCAATGAGGATACCTCTCATCCTCTCATTGATATCAAATTGTTATCCCATATAGTTTGGAGGGACGTAGCCAACGAGCTGCAATTGAAAATGACATTAAAAGAAAGGGAGTAAATAATACACCTCCATTTCTTTCTAGATTTTCAATTATAATTGAAACAGTAATCATCCTTGATAGAATAGCATCACAATAGAAACAACCCAAGTATACCCCCTGTGTGTCTATATATCTTATGTTCTGCACCTATTATTTTACGGACTAAAAATTGCAGTCCATATTAAAATTAGACTAGATTTTGTGAGTAATTTGGCAATCTATTAAGCTTAATGATATCCTATCCAAAAGAATTAGATAATCAGTTGAAAATTATGGGACTTATGCTAACTCAACACGCCATAATCCTAATGAGCATGTACAACAACAACAACAAACCCAGTGTATTCCCACACAGTGGGGTAATGAGCATGTACAAGTTGTAAACAAAAAAAAACTTCTAATAAACAAATAGGGAGAGTGGAGATAACATCTCTACCTCAGCCTTCTTGTAGTAAGCATAGATGTCATCAATGTATTCCACTACAGTGAGTTCGTTCTTTTTATCAGAACTGTCTATGTCCACAACTGACCAATCTTCTGTATCTTCCATCTCAATTTCCTCATCCTGAATCAAAGATTTAACACATCAATGGCAATCCAAAAGAATTATATTCATAACCAAGATATATAGATCATATAAGCTTACCATCCTATCAGTTTCCTCAATCATTGCTTCAGTATGCTGCACAAACATTGGCACATCAGAATAACCAGTGGCCTTGTAATCTTCAGCATCGATAATAATGCAGTCTTCTGTTTCATTTCTAATTGGTGCCACTAGGATTAGTGGCTTTGTTATCTGTGGGTATACAATGTTAACAACAGCTCAGTTATAAAATAAACTAGGAGGGGATAGACACTATACCTCAACTGCTGGTTTCTGCTGTTTGTTCACGATTTGTGCAGCTAACTTCCTGAAATGTCAGTAACCCCACATACAAATTAAACATTACTCGATCTTCAACTCCAACTTTATAAATTTTACAGACAAGAGCCTACTTAGTATCATGCAACCAAGAAATGAGCCAAACCTTGTGATCAGACGATGAATCGGAACAAGAGGAATCTTGTTAACAACATTAGCTTTGTTTCTACAATGAAATGAAAATAAAGTTAAAACAGGCAGTCAAATCAAGATTAAACTAAAAATCGAATGACCCCCTTTCACCCCTCTAACTATACACCTGTCTCTACTAGTGAATAGAAAAGTTACAACTTTACACCAAAGTTACAAAGATAGCAGGTAGATATTAGCCAATCCAAATATACATTAGGATAGAAAGTGAAATACTGTGTCATTCAAAGGTCGACCACAAGTTGCAAGTGAATAAAACCACTCCTTCGAATCCACAACACAAGAGCCAAACACTAAACATTCGGGCAGAACATCTTTTTCTTTAACGTATATATTTTTGGCACTTAAAATACATGAACAATGAATACAATTAGAATATATGCGTTACCATAAGTACAAAAATGACAAAATGAAAAATTTAAAGATAGTAAACCTACCATTTAGACGTATTCAATCCACACTCGATGAACGCCCAAAAATCAGTGTTCAAGCTCAACAGATTATCAAATGCTTCAATGTCATAGATGAAAGGATGATGCTTTTGATAAAAAATGGATTGCGAAGCATACGAATCAAAATCTACCACATATGGTACCTAATTTCATCAAATTTCCAAAAAATCCTTTCTCTAATAATGACAACTATGTGTCATCCAAAAAGCTCGTTATCGTTGTATGATAATTTGAATCCCCTCTCCAACGGGGTCTGACTTGAACAAATCATTAGGATCAATAAAGTACTCGACACGATTTGTCTTGCTAGACATGATTACCAAAACCTGCAGAGTTATAAAGATAAAAACAACTATCAAATTAAAAATTAACAAAAAAACAAGAATCAAGCTGCAAAATAAAATTTATTGGACAAAAAAATTGACCCAATGGCTACACAAAACACCCAAAATCCAAATCTAAACAACCTACTGACTGGACAATAGTGAGATCCGTGAGTAGAGAAACCACCCAAAACACATTTTCATCAAGGTGATGTAGATAGAAAAATAATAGAGTTTATAAATTAATCTATGCATTAAAGAATGTGATTAACGGAAAAGAAAAGTGATTTTCAGCTCAAAAAAATTGCTAGGTAACAAATACTTCAAATGCATGCAATAAGATTAAGATAAAATGAGAGAAATTACCTAAAGTACAGAGAGATGAATGACAAAATAAAAAATCCTAAAGTTAGAATGCAATTACACCAAAGGGAAGAGAGAAATCCGAAGCTCAAGCTTCGAGATGAACTTTTTTCGTAGCTTTATGAAATATCTCGTCACCTGAGCTTATTGCAATGGGTAAAACATGAAAATAAAATTAAAGGACAAAATAAAAATTGAAAATAATAAAAATCAAAATAATAAATTTAAAGGAAAAAAAAGAGCGAAAAAAATAGAATAATAAAAGTAAAGGAAAAATTAAAAAGTGAAAATAATAAAAAATAAAATTTGAGAGATAAATGAGTATGGAAAGATTAAAAATTTGAGGTGTGGAGGGGTAAAATGGTACTTTTAGTATATTAAAAAGTAAGGAAAACTATTCTTCAAAGACATTCTTATTTGGTGTCAAATATCTAAAGCCACCCATATTTGGGTCTATGACATGCAATTTCCTGTCAGGATGCCCATCGTGGTTAGGGCATTGGCTCGGGTCGTGACAGTTTGGTAGAGTGTATTGAAAAAAGTAATACCCCTCAATTTTCTTCTTAGAATATTTCACTTCCCACCATTTTAATTTGAAACAATAAATCTTCTCAAAATATTTCACAATTCCTTTTCCTATCATTTTAATTTATAAGAGTGAATAGCTGGATTAAATAACTACAACATATCTTTATTTTGCTTCAAGGGTTTTTAGCAATATTAAAAAGAAATTTCATGAATTCCTTGATTCTGCATATTGTATTTTTGTTTTGGTTTCGACTATGTTAATCCATCGGCGAAATATTTCATGTACAAAGACGAAGGTCTTACAAGTAATCCTACACCTCTATATATTAGTTCATCAATACTAATTATGTTTTAGATGATAAAAGAATTTTGTTGCAAAGAAAGTGCACAAAGTCAAAGAAGGATATTATTGTAAACAAACATTTTTTTATAGGAATTATGTAAGATATGTTATTTTTAATACACCAAACCAAACCATGTATAAGCAACAATATCAGCATAACTAATGCAAGCATAACTAGTACAAACATTACTAATGCAAACATTACTTATTTACAATATTCTGCCTTATTCTTACACACTCTACCAAACGACCCCTAAGGTTGTCTAGGCATAGAGAAAAATATTTTTCACTTTACATATTTCAATTTTCCTATATTTGATCGTTTATATTTTTCTTTAGAAAAATAAGTCCCTTAAAATGAGAAAAATAACCTCTCTCGCGGAAGTACGAGAGCAAGTTACATAAGTGGCATTCCATATTAATTATTTCCTCTTCATCCTCCAACACATCCAGCCTCCACCTCCAAGCATCCCCACATTCCTATCCTCACCCCTCTCCATGATAATTGCCTAAATTATACAAAATATTTTTCAACCAATATTTTCTGCTTATTTTAAAAAATAAGTAAGCAACACACTTATTTTTAATGAAAAGTATTTTCCTTTATTTCAAACACACCATAAGACATAAATAACATTAGATACAAAATCACGAACCCCTAAAATCATTTATATATTCATCAAGGCTTAGTTTCAAGTTATTTCAAACTTTTCAGACCATATTAGATTATCAAACTGTTAAACGAAAGTTGAATAGAAGCATATCCACAAGTGGGATTATCAAAAATGTTTTTTCCTACATGCATTCATCTAATAGAAACTTAGAGAAGTCTGCATCCATATTTATTTAGCTGTTGGGACTTAAAAATAACTGCAGAAGGTAGCAATAAAACCACTTAATTGTTCCAAGAAACCAGTCAGAAGTTACAAATTATGCATCACAGATCCTGGCACTTTGTGATAACTGAATATCAAGAAACTTGCAAGAGTTATTGCCCGTATTTTCTTTAAGGATTACAAGCAATTCTCTATCCGGATACAATAAAGACTGAAAATATATTTGTAAATTGAATACACTATTTTTGGATTTTCATTCGTATTTATAATATTTGAACAGTCTCAAATTTTCTAAATAGATGCAACTATTCTTAACAGTCATAACTTTTCTGAACAAATGCAATTATTTTAGCACGTTTATGGTCATGTGCTTATCCAAATTAATGAATATTTACAAGATCAACTCCATAAATCTTGTTTGAAGCAGCACCAACCCAAATCATGAATATTGGTTATCTCTTTAAGTAGAATGCCACATTGAATACATGATTCATTCTTGATAATTTCCCATAGGATAAAACTTGATATTGTTGGAAAAATGCTACAATATTGATATTGGAACTGAAATTATTAATAGTAAGAGAATAGTTACAAATACTGTGTCGTGGAAAGCCACTTCCTTGAAAGCGATTTCGGCCGAACTCCGATGCAAATCCTTCTAGCTGGTCGCTCCCCAAGGTTCCACATCTACTTCTAAACACGTGCACTCATTGCTGAACGTTTGGAGGTTGCCCAAAATAATTCAAGAGGAAAAGGAAAGGAGGAAAATATTTTCTTTCTTTTTGTGGTATATATGTTGTCCAAAGATATATGTTTACATAGAGATGCCAAAAATCTGTTTGCAAGAAGAAAATTAATGGCATTAACATATCATTAAATTAAAGTACAATTAAATCAAGTTTATTACAAATTTTTATTTTTTCCATTCGGAACCTATATGTAGTTTAATCTCCTTTGTAATGTATATTTTTTCTTTATTCTTTGCATTACACAAAATGCTTTAAGAAGCATTAATTCCACAATCCCCCACTAATGCAAAGATAAATAATATGAATAAAGTTTGGGCCAAAGGAAGGAACATGTACTTAAGTGTCAATATCTTTCGAATTGAATTGACACGTAGTAATATGAGGCAACAACAAATATCCAAAAAGTGAAGTACTCTTGAACTAGATAGACATAAGTTGAGACCCCCACAACACATACCATATCCTTGATTTTAAGCAACCTCCGCGGTACTATAAAGTTCTTTTATGGTCATGCTCACAAACCTTGGGTCTCATGAGTGCTCTAGAAAGACGACCCAAGTCTTTCATAAAAAGGTGACCAACCTATTACACTCAGATAGGTGATCCATCAAGTCTATCTCATAGACCACTTTAAGGCTATGGATCATTAAGAGCAAGAATTAGCTCAACCTTATAATACACTACCTCACGCCATAGGGATAGGATTTTAGTATTTATTGAAGGCCTATATGGCTTCGTTTGACCGCAAATGGGTATCCACCATATTATCTAAATCCATGGGCTTTATCCACATCCCCCTCGATGATTTAAGAACCATTTTCCTTGTCAAACCCTTGGTCATAGGATCTGCTAAATTTCTTTTGGATCTTACATATTTCAAAAAAATAACACCATGTTTCAATAATTTTTTAACTGCACCATGTCTGATGTGATATGTCTCTTTTTATTATTGTATATACTATTTTTAGCAATCCCAATTGCCGCCTGTGAGTCACAATGTAAAGAGACTGGTGACATTTGTCTTCCCGATAAAGGCATATCTGTCAAAAGATTTCTCAGACACTCAGCTTCTTGCCCTGCCAACACCAATCTATAGTAACTCTCAAATACCTTAACAAGCAATGAAGAGCACGCCAATGTTCACAATTGGGATTATGAGTATATCTACTCAATCTACAAACAACATAAGCTATATCAGGCGGAGTATAGTTTATGAAAAACATTACACTCTCAATTATTTAGCATATTGAGTTTGAGAAAAACTGGAATCTTTATTTTTTTTTTCATGTGTATGTTAGGATCAAAACGAGTTCTCACTGAAACTACATCAAAATAATAAAACCTTTTCAACATTTTTTCAATATAATGAGACTGACACAAAGAGAAACCATTAACATTTCTTTTGATTTTCATTCCTAAAATCACATCGGCTTCTCTAAGGTCTTTCATTTCAAATTTAGAAAACAAAAAATTCTTAGTCTCATTTACATCATTCACGTTAGGGCCAATGATTAACATGTCATCCACATATAAACATATAATCACATAGTCTGATCCTATCATTTTAGAATAAACATAGGTATCAGATGAAATAACAACTAAGACATTATCTATTAATGTGAAATTAATTTTTTCATACAACTGCTTAGGTGCCTGCTTAAGTCCATATAAGGACTTTCTCAATTTGCATACTTTATCCTCTTATCTTGGAACCACAAAACCCTCAGGTTGAGTCTAAATAACCATTTAAAAATGCAGTTGTGACATCCATTTGGTGTACTACTAAACTATGAATAACAGCTAGAGCAATAAGAGTCCTAATGGTTGCTAATATCAAAATAATCAATACTTTTCTTTTGGTTAAAACCCCTAATCACAAGTCTATCCTTATATTTATTAATTGTACCATCAGGCCTCAATTTCTTCTTAAATATCCACTTGCTACTTATGGGATTACAACCTTTAGGCCAATTATACAAGTCCCACGTGTGATTAGAAACTATAGAATCTAATTCACTTTTAATAGCCTCTTTCCAAAACATCGCATCTATCGAACTTATTACTTTATCATAAGTCTTAGGGTCTTCTTCTATTAAGTAGATAGACACTAATTCATCATTTAAAGTATCGATATCAAAATTCTCAGTTAAGAAGGCGGTGATAAAATCAGGACCAACTCTAGTCTCAGTTCTACACCTTTTACTCCTTCAAAGTTCATTTTTATGCTTATTAGCAATAACATCAGATGCAAGAATTACTCAAGAGTTAACAGACATAGATATAGAAGTATTATTTTACACGTCAACAGGCACATCATTTTTCAAAGGAAAAACATGCTCAAAAAAATCTGCATCTCTAGATTAACAAATAGAATAATCATTTAATGACATAAATATATATGCAACACTATTTTGAGCATAACCAATAAATACACTGTCAACGGTCTTACAACCTATATTTACTCATTTAAAATCAGGTATACCAACCTTAGCCAAACTGTAACACCCCGCATTTTTGGGCTAGAACGTAAACCATCATTTCTTCTCATAAAGGTTACAAAATCCATAAATCCAATTCAAATTTAGTGTGTTGATCAATTATGTAGTGTGGAAATCTATTTGAGCATGAATTAAGATCATAGAAGTCCCCAAACTCAAGGACGAGTTGAAAGATTTCCAATCGTTCGAGTTTGAGTAAGCATCAAAACTTGGGTCAACTTCAATCAACCATAACTCATTGTATATTATGAACTGGGTGGCCTAATATATACCAAATTGTGTATAATTGAATAAACTTTCCAACGATATAAGATTTGTCAAAATCCGATAACCGGATAAGGAGTTATGGCTATTTTAAGTTTCAGTTGTAAGACAAATGCCATTTCAGTGCATGGCGCGTCGTGCCAGAGGCCAAAATGGCAATCGTCAATTTCCATCAAGCCTCCGCGATAGTCCCACTTCACACCAAACTTCCAGGTCTCAATAATTGGCATTTTTCCAAGCTCCGCGTCGCGCTGGGGCCAAAAATGGGGCTCCAGTTTCAGAATTTCACTCAAGTGTATTTTGGTCTTTTCTACCCATTCCTACCCTCTATATATGTCCTAGTAAAGGGAAAAATCTCATTTTTTTCTCTCTTCCATTTCAAGTATTAGGGTTTCCTCCCTATAATTCCAATCCAATTATCTCTAGTAACTCAAGATTCAACCATGGGAATTCGAAACAAACTGGAGATTTGGAATCCACAGATCGTAAGCTTCAAGAAACACCTATTATTTTCTCATATAGAGGTACGTGAGGTTATCTCAAAAATCTCATGGGCTTAAAAAAATTCATGTTTTAAAAATGGGGTTTTGAAATTATGAATATAAACATGTTTTAAGCATCTTTATGATATTGATTTGGTCTTTAGGACTATTTCCAAAGTGATTTGATATATTATATATGCATATGCTTGTGATTCAAAAGATGTTAACTTGAGATCATGAATTATATGAAACCTCTATCTTGATATGAAATTGTTTTGAATTTTCATATGATGTGAATTGTTAGAAATCATCTTGACAAGCATGACATGAACTATTTTGAAAGTGGATATGATTTTTGACTTGCAAGGAGAGGGTTATTATGTTGAAATATGATGAATATAATGGTTGCATGAAGTAATGATGTGATATTGATGGCTTGCAATTCGAGTATGACGATACCCTACAGAATAAGATATGTGGTTAAATTAAATGGAGTTGAATGCATTGATTTTATACGAGATAGGTGGATGCCCGAAGAAGGCGTTTGAGTGTAAGGGCTCATCGCTGGAAACCGTGTTTGCCGACATGGGAATTTGATACCAGGCTAAGTGATCTTGTGTACCTGACTTTATGTCATTCCCAAATTGGGACTATGGTTAGGAGCCCTGCTTTGTGATCTTGTGCACTACCATAATTTATTGGGTCGAGAGACCCTACTGTGTGATCTTGTGTGTATTCCCCTCACTTATACTCTAATCTCGGCGGTAACCGAGGTTTGACAGTTGGTGTAAATGTTATATGTAGGGTATTCCACCTAGCTCAGCTGCATTACATTATTTTTGAAAACTATTACATTATGCCCATGTGTTTTCAAATGATTTGAGACGAAACTGCTTTATACTGGCTCTCACCTATATTTTGTAAAAATATTGTATTTTTGTTTTGATTTCTCTGCGTACCAGTATTTTTGTATTGACCCCCTTCCCTCCTAGGTTCGGAGGAACAGTCTAGGGGTCCAGGTAACCAGTAGATCTCTTCCGACAAATTTGCAGAATCAAGTGGTGAGCCTTCTATATTTTGGATGGCCTGATGTCCATCAGTTCATTTATCATTTAGTAGTTTTGGGTCTACTGCGGGCCTTGTCCTAGTTTTTAGACAGTTATTTATTTCAGTCATGTAGTAGAGATTTCGCAGGCGTTTTCGAGATGTTGATTGAGAATTGTGGGACATTATTCCCCATTACTGTTTCCATATGATTCTTGACCATGTTTCCGTTATATTATGTATCTTCCGCATTTCTTTTGTCATATAAGTCATGTGCATGATTACCAGATAGATAGGGGTGTTTCGGGCCTTTATGGTTCGGAATACTCGTCACGGCCAGGGCCCCGGTTTGTGTCATGAGAAATTTGGTATCAAAGTACGGTTCATGGTCCCAGGGTGTCTGCGAAATCGCATCAGGTAGAGTCTTGTTTATGGGTGTGTAGCGCGCCACACTTATAAGCAGGGGGCTACAAGGCGTTTAGGAGTGTCTCTCTTTCTTCATGTTCTAGTTCGTGCAATAGAGTTAGAATGTTCCTCCTTCATACTCTAATTCGTGCTATGGTGACGTCCATACGAAATTAAAATCATCCCAAATTCTTTCCTTACTCTGATGTTCTTAGACCCATCACATTACTGGGGTAATTCAAGTGCAGAAGTTTAGAGTCTAAATGGTATGGTCCCTTCGGATCGCGTCATATAAGATCTTAAAATTGTGCAAGGACTTGAGAAGAGTCCGTTATTGCTTCAGAGTGTATTAGTTCTAGTGTGAACCTTGATCTTGACAAAATCTTGCTTTTCAGCCTTCTGTATTGAGTATATTCGGCCCTTTTCAGAAATTTATGTTGCAGATGTCATGCTTAAGGGAAAAGATATGTAGTAGAAGTGTTGGAATTGTATTTCCACCCAAATAGTAGTATAAGTTAAAGTGTCGGTGTCATGACCTATTGGTAACTAGTAGCGTGTGTGGATTGTATGATAATCTGTGGGGGAAATATTTGACTCAGATTTTTTTTTATCTATACGAAGTAAGATGTGTAT
Organism: Capsicum pubescens; assembly: GCA_030864215.1. Taxonomy (NCBI): domain Eukaryota; kingdom Viridiplantae; phylum Streptophyta; class Magnoliopsida; order Solanales; family Solanaceae; genus Capsicum; species Capsicum pubescens. The sequence goes on along the minus strand of CM061542.1, from coordinate 300,272,958 downwards.
TCTCAGATTATGGAATATTGTGTGACAAGTTTCCATCTCTTGAAAATATTTTATCATCGTGTTGATGAAACTAAAAAGTCTAGTGAAGCCGTGTGGGGCTCTTTCGATTCACTAGCATAGTTGCCTTTTCATTCATTTCATTTTCTTGTTCAAACCACAAAAATCAAAGTATAGTGAAGCCGTGTGAGGCCTATTTCGATTCACTAGCAATTTATCGTTCAACGTGTTGTTCTTGTGTTGGTTGAATATATGTATAGCTGAATCTTTTTGCATGAGATAGATTTGGTAATGAAGCGATTCGTCCTTGTGTGTTAGTTTATTAGTAGAAGATAGAGAAGGAGTTATTAGGCGAGGTGAATTGTCCTTGCTTGAAGTATGAAAATGGCCAGATTAGCCAGTAGGTTATAAGTATAGACTCATGGTTGTTGTGGACTTTGAAGGTTATGTAAATGTATGCTTGGGTAAGTAATTGTGATGTGAGAAAGCAGTATAAGTAGATATGATTATGCGAGGTTATAATATAAGGATAAGGTTGACGATGTCTATTATGAGGCTTTAACCCCCCTTGCCCCTCTTTTCATTGGTAGTTGTAAACTAGTACTACTTGTGAGAAGGTATGTAGTAGATTTTTGAGATATTTGGGTAGAATGTCCCAATTTGATGGATTAGTATATTTATATTATGTTGCATTCTTCATTGGTGGTAAATGATTGATACTAAACTATAGGCTTGAATTTAAATGGTGTGGTGGTTAATAGTGGCAAGAGTTTGATGATGCATGTTTTGTGGGATTAAATTAGTAGGCTTGATGTGCTGAAATAGTACATACTAATGGATTATGATAAGGAAAACCGTTAGGTCATGATCGATTATTATGGTTATGAAGTTCTAGTGCACTAGTGTTTTCATGATGTTTATTTCATAGTTTCCTAGTGAAAAATTTGTGTGTACGGTTGGGTTGTAAATCATGTTTAGCACTAGACATTAAGTTTGAAACAATTGATGGCCATAAAGGTGGATGTGATGATTTCTTAATTAATGATACTAGTTATAGGGAAGTGATCTATAGGCTTGAACAGTGTATGCGAGTGCCTAAGTTTATTTGATTTCGTAATGAAGTATGACGGTGTATGTATGATGTCGAAGTATGCCCAGGGTGGTTTAAAGCTGCGGTATTTATTCAAAGGCTATTACATGTTGTGTGTGGCTAGTGGTACCATTGAGTTGCTAGGTGGGAAACGGACTAGTTAGATGGTATATGGTATTCTAAATAGCCAAGTTAAGGAACTTTAATTGATAGTGTTGAGCCTTTTTAATATGATCCTGATTCTCATGGTAGAGGAATATAATTTTAAGGTGGCTATATTGGTAGGCTATGACAAAAGTAGAGTGATTCATTAAAGACTTGGTGACATCCATGTTAAGTGTTAGAATCTAAGTTTGAGTCTTTAAGGGTTTCGCTATTAGAAATAAGAGTTGAAGCGCTAGAGTGTATGCACTCCAACTATGGGGATGCTCACGAGGATTCGAAGTAAGTAAGTGTTCTAGTATTATGTGATGACTATTGGGGCTATAGAATGATAGAGTGTGTCTTAGAAGGTGGTATTAGTAGTGCCACTTCCAGATGTAGTCATTCGGGTTAATTTCTATTAATTATGTGTATTGTCATTTTTCATACCCCAGAGTGCAGTAAGGGTAGTTCTGTTTAGAGTCTAGTAAGGGATCTCTCAAGCTTAAGATGATGGCTTAGAAGGAGATAATAGTACAAGTGACCGAGTCAGACTCTCAGATTCTAGTAGTAATGTCAGTATGATATAAAGCATCAGAAAGTAAGGGTGAAACTCCACCCATTCTTATCTCAGTGTTTTTAAGTTACCCCAATTCCTACTCATGCCTTACATTATAGTTCCATGATCATAGTTCATGTTCATGCATACGATAGAGAATCATGTGCTCTTCCAGTTCCTAAATGAGAAATTCCAATTCATTCAATAGTCGAGATCACATTCCATAAGTTATGAACTCCAAATTGAGGTCATGCAGCTCATGACTCATGTACTCACGCTTTATAGTGTGCTCAGTTCCCATAGCTCATGCTATACTCCAAATGATTGGCGAGATTCATCTTTGAGACGAGTGTACTCTCAACTCAGATCACTTTGATTAATCCCTGATGTTGTTTTCCTATTCCTCAGGCCTCAGTTAAGTGCCAAGTCTCACATAATACCCTCCTTATGTAATGATAGTGGCGTTTAGTAAATGCTTCCTGTTGATAAAAGATCATTGTATGCTTGTTTAGATAAGGCCATGAGTGTGAAGTAAGATTTGGGGCTAAGTCTGTGATATATGTGATGGTTAGTGGAAATTTTTGTGTGCATATATTTTTTGAGGTAGCGCGTGGGAGTGATATTGACAGTGGTTTAGGGAATATCCGAAGCATGTCCTTATGAGTGTTTACTTTGAAGTTCATATGTGGTTATAAAGATAGGCTTGAATGACATGTTAGGATTTTTGTAAAGGAACGCTATATGCGCTAGCAACTTCATAGTAAGAATTCAGAGTAGCCATTGAAGTGGTAAGGCATGTTATGCTTAGGTTGTGATCTTTAAGAGAGATATAGAAGGTTGCATCATATGGTTTAGAATAATAGCGTGGTATGACATGATGTATTTTTGTGACTTGGAATTAGGTGTGATCGCAGTGAAAGGATTTAAGCTACTATAGACATTAGTAGAAAGATTTATCAATGCCCATATGATAATTATAAGTTGAATAGAATGAATATGGTATTTAAAAAGTTGTATTGCCGAAGGCCTGACAATTCCATCCTGATTTATGAGTTATATGTCTATATTCCAGGCTGCAGAGTAATGTAAATGTTGGGATCCTATAGTCGGATGTCTTGTGTGACTCATGCCCAAATCTTTTGCTATCTAATGCTACCAGGACTTCGTAAGGAAGAGTGTTGATAAGATACTCCAGATGGAGTATGAGTTTCCAGTATAGTTCAGTCTATGTGGCCAACAAATCAGTTTAGCCGTCAGATTCGCATGACTTGCTTTCTTCGTCTTTTCATTTAATCATGCTACCCAAAAATCTCAGATATGTTACAATTCCAAGATAGAGTATACCAGTAGTCGCGAGTATAACTCAGTTCATGCTTCATGTACTAGATTCAGATTCCAGATGTTCAGTTATGATTCAATTCGTAAGTGCCTAGTGCATCACCTCAATTTTTCTGAGTATCTTAGTGATTTGAGAATTCATAGAAGGATATAGTGTCCCAAGGGGGAGATACCCCCATTCAGTTGCATGCATAGATTTTTATTTTAAAGCTTCAAAGTCCCTGCCCATCATTCGGGGACGAATGATCCCAAGGGGAAGATAATGTAACACCCCGCATTTTTGGGCTAGAACGTAAACCGTCATTTCTTCTCATAAAGGTTACAAAAGCCATAAGTCCAATGTAAATTTAGTGTGTTGATCAATTATGTAGTGTGGAAATCTATTTGAGCATGAATTAAGATCATAGAAGTCCCCTAACTCAAGGACGAGTTGAAAGATTTCCAATCGTTCGAGTTTGAGTAAGCATCGAAACTTGGGTCAACTTCAATCAACCATAACTCATTGTATATGATGAAATGGGTGTCCTACTATATACCAAATTGTAGATAGTTGAATAAGCTTTCCAACGATATAAGATTTGTCGAAATCCGATAACCGGGTAAGGAGTTATGGCTATTTTAAGTTTCAGCTGTAAGACGAATGCCATTTCAGTGCATGGCGCGTCGTGCCAGAGTCCAAAATGGCACTCGTCAATTTCCAACAAGCCTCCGCGATAGTCCCGCTTCGCTCCAAACTTCCAGGTCTCAATAATTGGCATTTTCATTAGCTCCACGTCTCGCTGGGGCCAAAAATGGGGCTCCAGTTTCAGAATTTCACTCAAGGGTATTTTGGTCTTTTCTACCCATTCCTACCCTCTATATATGTCCTAGTAAAGGGAAAAATTTCATTTTTCTCTCTCTTCCATTTCAAGAATTAGGGTTTCCTCCCTATAATTCCAATCCAATTATCTCTAGTAACTCAAGATTCAACCATGGGAATTCGAAACAAACTGGAGATTTGGAATCCACAGATCGTAAGCTTCAAGAAACACCTATTATTTTCTCATATAGAGGTACGTGAGGTTATCTCAAAAATCTCATGGGCTTAAAAAAATTCATGTTTTAAAAATGGGGGTTTTGAAATTATGAATATAAACATGTTTTAAGCATCTTTATGATATTGATTTGGTCTTTAGGCCTATTTCCGAAGTGATTTGATATATTATATATGCATATGCTTGTGATTCAAAAGATGTTAACTTGAGAGCATGAATTATATGAAACCTCTATTTTGATATGAAATTGTTTTGAATTTTCATATGATGTGAATTGTTAGAAATCATCTTGACAAGCATGACATGAACTATTTTGAAAGTGGATATGATTTTTGACTTGCAAGGAGAGGGTTATTATGTTGAAATATGATGAATATAATGGTTGCATGAAGTAATGATGTGATATTGATGGCTTGCAAGTCGAGTATGACGATACCGTACAGAATAAGATATGTGGTTAAATTAAATGGAGTTGAATGCATTGATTTTATACGAGATAGGTGGATGCCCGAAGAAGGCGTTTGAGTGTAAGGGCTCATCGCTGGAAACCGTGTTTGCCGACATGGGAATTTGATACCAGGCTAAGTGATCTTGTGTACCTGACTTTATGTCATTCCCAAATTGGGACTATGGTTAGGAGCCCTGCTTTGTGATCTTGTGCACTACCATACTTTATTGGGTCGAGACACCCTGCTGTGTGATCTTGTGTGTCTTCCCCTCACTTATACTCTAATCTCGGCGGTAACCGAGGTTTGACAGTTGGTGAAAATGTTATATGTAGGGTATTCCACCTAGCTCAGCTGCATTACATTGTTGTTGAAAACTATTACATTATGCCCATGTGTTTTCAAATGATTTGATACGAAACTGCTTTATACTGGCTCTCACCTATATTTTGTAAAAATATTGTTTTTTTTTTTATTTCTCTGCGTACCAGTACTTTTGTATTGACCTCCTTCCCTCCTAGGTTCGGAGGCACAATCTAGGGGTCCAGATAACCAGTAGATCTCTTCCGACAGATTTGCAGAATCAAGTGGTGAGCCTTCTATATTTTGGAAGGCCTGATGTCTGTCAGTTCGTTTATCATTTAGTAGTTTTGGGTCTACTGCAGGCCTTGTCCCAATTTTCAGATAGTTATTTATTTCAGTCATGTAGTATAGATTTCGCAGACGTTTTCGAGATGTTGATTGAGAATTGTGGGACATTATTCCCCATTATTGTTTTCATATGATTCTTGACCATGTTTTTGTTATATTGTGTATCTTCCGCATTTCTTTTGTCATATAAGTCATGTGCATAATTACCAGATAGATAGGAGTGTTTCGGGCCTTTATGGTTCGGAATACTCGTTACGGCCAGGGCCCCGATTCGGGTCGTGACACAAACATCTCCACATTTCAAAAATTTCAAGTAATGCGCAAATCCTTTCCCCAATTTATATGAGGTCCGGTCAAACTTTTTATGAGGGACTCTATTAAGAATATAACATGAAGATAAGATAGATTCCCCTAACATATAGTCAGGTAGACCCGAGCTTAAAAACATAAAATTTATCATTTCCTTAAGTGTTCAATTCTTTCATTCAGCTACACCATTTTGTTTGGGAGTATAGGGAGCACTAAACTCATGGATAATACCATTTTTCTCACAAAAATCTTCTACAGTTTAAGTACTATATTCACCATCCCTATCAGATCTAAATCTCTTGATTTTCCTGTCTAATTGAATTTCTACTTTTATTTTAAATTTTAAAAACATGTTTCCAGCCTCATCTTTAGACTTAAGGAGGTATAACTTAGTGTACCTAGAAAAGTCATCAACAAAAGTAATGTAATGCTTCTTTCCACATTTACTAATAATGTTCTTAAGATTTGCTAAGTCTGAATATACTGTTCAAGCAACTCGGTCTTTCTACTAGTAACATATTTAAAAGGTTTCTTGGCATGCTTTGCTTCTACACATAGAGGACATTTAAAAATATCATCAATATTTTCTGCAGGAATCAATATCATCAAATTGTTGAAAAACTGCTACAATTTTGATATTAGAACTGAAATTATTAACAGTAAGAGAATAGTCACAAATACTGTGTCGTGGCAAGCCACTGCCTTGAAAGAGATTTCAGCCCGACTCTGGTGCAAATTCTTCTAGCCGGTCGCTCTTCAAGGTTCCACTGCTACTTCCAAACACGCACACTCGTGGTTGGAAGTTTGGAGGTTTTCCAAACCAATTGTCCAAAATAATTCAAGAGAAGGAGGAAAGGAGGAAAATGTTTTCTTTCTTTTTGTGGTATATATTTTGTTCTCCAAAGATATATGTTTATATAGGGATGCCAAAAAGATATTTGCAAGAAGAGAATTAATGGCATTAAAGTATCATTAAACCAAAGTACAATTAAACCAAGTTTATTACAGATTTTTGTTTTTTCCAATTGGAATTGATATGTAGTTTCATCTTCTATGTAACGTATCTTTTTCTATTTATACTTTGCATTACACAAAATGCTTTAAGAAGAATTAACTCCACATTTATGTTAGTATTTGTTGTCTATTTACAATGTTTAAATTGATTTCTTCTGCAGTTGTTATTGTTTTCTGGAAGAGCTTTATTTCATGACACTTTTTGGTTATCTTACTGGCTTGTTTTATGATTGCCCCTATTAAAAGTTTTGTGGTTGAGTGTTTTTACTCACTAAGGTAGCGTCTCACTCCTCTCTAATATTTTTATAGAGAATGCAAGTCACGTTGGTGATGATTTTGTTAGCTAGAGCATTCGAATTGGCATATTCTGTCATACCCCGTACTATTCTTAGCTCAGTTCAGCTTCTAGTTGCATGCATAAGGGGAATTGGGGACTTAAACATTTTTAAGGCTCCTAAACTGGGAAGATTTTCAACTTGGTCTTCCCGACCTTGAGATGTTGGTTTTTGAGGGATGTAAGGAGTATGTCTCGGAGAAGTTTCAAATTTTTCGGACGGGGTTTGGGTCATGTTTGGATCACGAAATCAGTGGGTTGCCGCGATAAGCCCGCAATGCGACATTATTACCATTCCCACGTAGACCACATCACAGTAAGGAAAATAAACTACCGCGATAGGACCACATCGCGATAAGCCTGTTGCGTCCAGTTACAAATTTAAATGGCTGAGGGGCAATTGGGTCTTTTCCCCCTCTACCCAATCAATCATAACACGACTTGGGCATTAATTAGGGCATAATTTTGCCCTTCTTCTCCAATGATCCTCTGAAGAAAAAACATTCCCTTCCCCAAGAACACAAATTCAATTCCTTTATCCCCAAGAAATCAAGAATTCAAGTTCCCCAAGTCCAAGAAAGCATCAAGATATGGTATTTCTCTTTCAAGTTAAATGTTTAAGGTATGTGTGATGTTCATCCATGAGCCCCTTTTACCCATGGAGTCCAAGAATCCCTTTTTGGTTTTAAATTAAGAGTTTTCCATGTTTAAGTTGAAATATCTCCATGAATCTCTTGTTAATTCAATTATTTTATAAGTGTTTTCAATGGAATGGGCATTTGCATGTTTTAAATATGGTAATCTTCACGATTGATCTTTAAGTTATGATTTTAGTCTTGTAATTATATTATTCTTGCATGATTTACCAATTACCATGCTTAAGTTCATGACTCTCATGTGTTTGATGAAATGCCTAAGTGTTGGGTTTTGAACAATGAGCTCCTACTATGGTTTAGAAGCTTTTATATGGCATTATTGTTAATTCCATTTAGTGCTGGTGGGTTGTGAACACCCGATACCTATGTTATTTACATAAATTCAGCTCTTCAAGTATTCAGACAGTTAATCCATGAATCTTATCAGTATACTCAACTATTCATATTTATGATGAGCACTATCAGTTATATAATAACATTCAGTTATATAATAACATTCAGTTGAGTTTAGTTTAGTACAGTACCAGTGTCAGTTCAGTTGGGAGTAGGATTTAGCACCGAGCGAACCTAGGGATGGGGGCTTACCCGCCAGTTAGGACTGGGTCCTTAGCAGGAGTCCCTAAGTTCCAGAACTACATATCCAGTGTAGGATTATGATATGTCACCCGCCAGTTTAGGACTGAAACTCTCTTAGGGGTCACCTGCTAGTTTAGGACTGACTCCTTAGTCCTTCAGGACATTAGCTTAATAGATCCATACAATAGTGTTAGTACCCATGGCACGGTACTGACACCCTTTTAACTGGGGTTACAGGTGGGACCCCAATTAGTTCATATTGGGGCATGTCGGTTAGATGATACCTCCCACAGTCTCAGTACAATATTCAGTGTATTTTCAGTTCAGATTTGCTTGACTAATTGTACAAATTTTCAGATGTTTAGTTTACATTTTTTTGTTTTTTCATATTTTAGATTATCTCAGTAACATAACAGATATTACACTCAGTCTTGCATTCTCAGATTTTACAGTTTTTATGCATTCATATTCAGTTATCGCATTAAGTTAGTCCTTATTTCATAAGAACAGTACTCCATGTATATCAACTTCACCTCATCTCATATACCAGTATATTCAAAGTACTGACCACATACTCTTCTTTGCACTATGATATCTTATATCATAGGTTCAGAGGTTCAGTTTCTCGATCGTAGTTAGACAACCAGTGCTACTACTTAGCAGCCTAGTGGTGAGTCCTTATCCATCGAGGACATATTATGTAATACCTCAGAGTTTCCCTAGCTAATTTCGTCTCTAGAAACGTTAATTATTAGCTTCAAAAAATGAATGATGTTTGTTCCATATGGAATTCTTTTGATTTTAACTTTCCATGATGTAGGAAATTAAATGAGCTTTCCATCGATATAAGATTCGCCCAAAATCAACACTCGGTGAAGAAGTTAAACTGTTTTTAGTAATCAGTATTCCTAGGGGATAGGCCACCGCATCGCAGTGAGAACTAAATCGACATTCGTCAAATTTTAGTAGCTCACCGCAATTGGGTCATGTTGCAATAAGAATAGCGATGGGAATGCCACCGCGTCGCGATGGAGGCCAAATCGGCATTTGGCAATTTCTAGTAGAAATGTTCGTCCCCAGATTCAGGCTAACAAAGCACCCCTTTAGGTTGCCCAACTCCTCCTCAAGGCGCATCATCCAATACTACTGGCGGTCAGTGCCAGAATTAATTTTAAGCTTTACCATCCTGTCAGGAGCAGAAAGATTCAACTGATGTTGTTACTGGTATGCTTCGTGTCTTTCATTTTGATGTATATGCGTTGTTAGACCCTGGGTAAAGTTTCTCTTATGTGACCCCATTAGTTGCTGTGAATTTTGAGATGATTTCTGAAAAGATCCCTGAGCCTTTCTTGGTTTCTACTCCAGTAGGTGAGTTAGTCGTTGCTAAACAAGTTTACAAAAAATGTCCTATCACTGTCCTTCATAGAGTCATATTAGCAGACTTGATAGAGTTAGACGTGGTTAATTTTGGTCTTATTCTTGGTATGGATTGGCTCCATTCCTATTATGCAACTATAGATTGTCATACCCGTGTGGTTAAGTTTCAGTTCCCAGATGAGCCAGTTTTCGAGATGTCAAGTAATTCAATGTCTCCTAAAAGTCATTTCGTATCCTATCTTAAGGCCAGAAGGTTGATATCCAAAGGTTGTATTTACCATTTAGTTCAAGTTAAAGAAATTAAGTTTGAGACTCTAACAGTTCAGTCAGTCAATGTAGTAAATGAGTTTCCTGATGTCTTTCCAGAAGATCTCCCAGGGGGTACCTCCCGATAGAGAGATAGAATTCGGAATCGACCTTCTTACTGACACTTAAACCTATTTCTATTCCTCCATATCGTATGGTACCCGCCGAGTTTAAGGAGTTGAAAGAGCAACTCAAAGATCTTTTAGATAAGGATTTCATAAGACCTAGTGATTCTCCATGGGGCGCTCCAGTCCTATTCGTGCGAAAGAAAGTTGGTTCTTTTCGAATGTGCATTGACTATCGTCAGCTAAATAAGATCACAGTCAATAATAAATACGCTCTTCCTAGAATTGATGACTAGTTTTATCAATTGCAAGGTGCAAGTTACTTTTCAAAGATAGACCTTACATTCGGCTATCATCAGCTTAAGGTGAGAGAATGTGATATTCCAAAGACAGCCTTCAGAACCCGCTATGGTCATTTTGAGTTTCTAGTCATGTCTTTCGGGTTAACTAATGCTCCAGCAGCATTGATGGACCTCATGAATCGAGTGTTCAAACACTACCTAGACATGTTTAACATATATTCATAGATGATATCCTTGTGTACTCCCATAGTGAGAATTACCATGCAGATCATCTTAGAATTGTTTTGCAAACTCTTAGACATCACCAATTGTTCACCAAATTCAGCAAGTGTGAATTTTGGCTAAGGCCTAGTGGTACGTTGCAAAAGTTGGCATCCCCACTTGGAAGTGAGAAGACGTGAATATGAATTTTGTGATTGGATTACCCCAATCGCGTCGGCATCACGATTTGGTTTGGGTTATTGTAGACAGATTGATTAAGTCAACGCATTTCTTTCAAGTTCATACTTCCTATACAACTGAGGATTATGCTAAGTTGTATATCCGAGAGTTTGTTGGATTGCATGAAGTTCCCTTGTCTATTATCTCAGATAGGGGTACTCAATTTACTTTCCAGTTCTGGAAAGCTTTTCAGAAGGGTCTTGGTACCCAAGTTCATCTCAGTTCCGCTTTTCACCTACAGACAGATGGTCAGGCAGAGAGGACCATCTAAACTCTAAAAGATATGTTAAGAGCATGTGATCTTGACTTCAAAGGTAGTTGGGATGAGCATTTGTCGTCGATTGAGTTTGCCTATAACAACAATTATCATACTAGCATTCAGATGGCCCCGTTTGAGGCTCTTTATGGGAAGAGATGTAGATCACCCACAGGTTGGTTTGAGGTGGGTGAGGCCGCTTTTCTTGGGCTTGATGCAGTGTATGAAGCTATGGATAAAGTTAAACTGATTAGAGAAAGGTTGAAAATAGCCCAGAGTCGTCAGAAATCATATGCAGATGTGAGGAGAAGGGATCTCAAGTTTGAAGTTGATGATTTAGTGTGCCTGAAGATTTCACCCATGAAAGGGGTAGATTTGGCAAAAAGGGGAAGCTTAATCCCCGGTATGTTGGCCCTTATAGAATTCTGAGCCGTGTTGGGAAAGTAGCTTATGAGATTGAGTTGCCCGCAGATTTGTTAGATGTTCATCCTATATTCCACGTCTCGATGGTTAAGAAGTGCATTGGTGACTCCATTATTGTAGATCCTTTAGAAAGTTCAGATATTCAAACAATCTTTCGTATGATGAGATTCCAGTTGAGATCCTAGATTATCAGACTCGTAGACTAAGGAACAAAGAAGTTCCTTTGGTCATGTCACAACTTTTTTCCGCTCGAGGGTCGAGTCAAAGGGTTTTTCCACTTAAAGGGACAGTTTTGAATAGGGATTAATTTATTACAGAGTCGCCACTTGGAATTGAGTTATGGTGTTTCAAGTCACCTTTTTGTATCCCTAATCAAAAGGAAATGACTCTTTGTTGGTCTGCAAAAACAGAAAACCGGGTAAGAAATTCTGTTGATCGAGGGGAAGGTGTGTGGCACCCCTCGAGTCCGGTGGTTCTAGCACGGTCGCTTTTATTGACTTATCTTGTCTTAAATAATTTTAATAAGTTATGTTGAGGCCTAAAATCGCTCATTTTTATTATACCCAAAACTGGTCTATTATCTTATAATAAACAAATCAGTGAAAGTTATTTTTGTTTTAAAAAATATTTGCCAAGGTGTATTATTGCATCCTTGAATTTTAAAATGTCTCAGAAAGATGCGTACGCTGCATTCTTAATTGAGACGAATATTTTAAACGTGCCTAAAATTCGCCTAGCATTAAAGAAATTTGTTTCGTCTCTTGTAAACTCGAAACAATTTTATTTTTATCCTCATTTTTGCTCTCTTTTCTTTTAAAATTTGTGATGGGTCTTAAGTATATCTACAACCCGTTTCACTCAGACTTACACTAGTTAATAAATTTCATTTCTCGATCCAAAGTTGCATGACCTGATTATTAAACTAAAAATTCCAAAAAAAAAACAAACAAGACGAATAAAATTATAGGAATTATCCAATCAATTAGACATATACATCCAACTATTACAATAAAATATGAAAACTAACAACAAGAAAGAAAATATTATTATTTATCCATTATGCATCAAAATTCCTACGTTAATTTCCTAGATTATCAAACATTCACCTTATTATTTTTCAAACACATTGAAAATAGTAATCTAATTGTCAAAAGTCAGGTCAACTAAAAGTAACAGTTTAAAGATTTTAATTGTTAAAGGTCCAATAGTCTTTCTACATAAATAAATAATAATAATAATAAAAAAAGTAAATAAATTTTTTCATATCCAAGTATCAACAACTTTCGAATTTTTTTTTTTTCTGACTTTGATTTTAAAAAAAAAATCAGTGGCCATGCAAATACTTCTTACTTATTTATTTTTATCACAAATTTTATATATATATCTATCTTCCGATCCGAGCACTAATGCAGTTCATCATGAAGACCACATTTTTCTACATATCAAACTCATACTTCTAGAATAATAATACAATACAATAACAAATAGTTAACTATCCAAACAAACTATCACAGTAAAACACACACTTATAACATAACAATATAAAAAAAAACCACCCAAACAACAACAGCAGTAACAACGTACACAACACACTAACAACTACCCGAACAACCCACAAGAGTAAAGAAAAATAAAAATTGAAACTTAAATTCATTGACGTAAAATGCCATAACTACAAACATCGGACGATTTATAAGGCCAAGTATCAATTTTCTCAGACTTCTTTCAATATTTAGTTCTGACTCCATAACTTAAGAAGAACCATTTTAATTCGAAATCATTAGATTATTTAGCAATATATCTCATGAAGTTTGAAACTTACGAAGGATTTAATATATATTCCTTAACTTGTTCAACTTGAATAATAAATAACTAAACATGCGATTAGTGATAATAAAACTCATATAAGCAATCATTCTGGCCTATTGAATAATACACAAATCCACTTAATAACACCATTCATGATTTGATTCACGATAAACTTATGAAATATAGTACAAGATGGGATTAAAACATGTATTACAAATTATATCAAGTATCGAAGCCAGAACTTCGTCACCGAAAACTCCAACAAAACCCGAATTTCAATTTCAATCTTCATTTCTCTCTCTTCCTTGATGTTTTTCTACTGATAATTTTGAATGTTTCACTTGCTCTATTTTTTTACACTGACTGTTTTTTTTTCTCAGTATCTGATAGAATAGTGCACGTTCAATCTCTATGGAGGGGTTGAAGAGTTACACTTTAAAAAGGATAATACGGGGGGAACAGTTGAGGATATTTGAATATCAAATAATTTGTGGAAGTTGGGGTGGGATAAGACTTCTTTTCCCCCCCTTTTTTTAATATAAAATGAATAATAATAAAATTTAAAATAAATAAATAAAATATTAATTAATAATTTTTTATTTTTTTAGGAAAATATAATAAAGTTTACAAATAGTCTAAAATAAATATAATTAATATAATATCAAAATTACTAGTTTATTTATTAAAATTCAAAGGGAAATATTTTTTAAATTTTTTGTATTATTCTTAAAAAATTAGAATAAAATAAAATAAAATATCTCAAAATTAGCTTTATTTTTAACTAAAAATTTATTAAAATAAAATAAGAATTTAAATAATATTAGACCAAATATAAATATTTAATATCGAAAAATATATATATTAAACTCTAGGAGGGTCAAAATCACGTGTCTACAGGTCAAAGTCCTTTGGCGGAATCAGTCAGTTGAGGGAGCTACTTGGAAAGCCGAAGCAGATATGCGAGCCAAGTATCCTCATCTCTTCTCCGCAACCTCAGATTTAGCCGAAGGTAATACTCTTCCTTAATTCAGTTCCCTTCTAGTCATATACATATTCAGCTATATAGTTGTCCTCATATGAGTTCATGCACTCCCAGATTTCTCAACAAGCTCAGAAAGATTTAGATTCAGTTTCTCAATTTATCTCAGTTGTGCATGATAATTTATAGCCTCAGATTCCTCAATAAAGATTCCAGATTAACTTTCAACATTCAAGGACGAATGTTTCCAAGGTGGAGATATTGTAATACCCCGAAGTTTTCCTAGCTAATTTCGTCTCTAGAAACATTAAGTATTAGCTTCAAAAAAATGAACGGTGTTTATTCCATGTGGAATTCTTTACGTAGGAAATTGAATGAGCTTTCCATTGATAGAAGATTCGCCCAAAACCGACACTCGGTGAAGAAGTTAGAGCGTTTTTAGTAATCAGTATTCCCAGCGGACAGGCCACCGCGTAGCGGTGAGAACCAAATCGGCATTTGTCAAATTTCAGTAGCTCAACATGATTGGGCCGCGTCACGGTGAGAATAACGATGGGAATGCCACCGCGTCGTGATGGAGGCCACATCGGCATTTGGCAATTTTCAGTGGGTCACCGCGATTGCACTGCATCGCGGTGAACCCAAAATCCACAATTGTCACAAACCAGTAACTCATACCGATTTCCCCGCATCGCGGTTCGTATCTCGATGGACCCTTCACCGCATCGCGGTGAAGCCTTAAACGGCATGCCTGGTATGAATTTTAAAATACAAGGGCAGTGTAGTCTTTTGCCCACAACTTCAAATCGTGAAAATAGCATATTTAACATATTTTGAGAAACATATGCTCATTATTCATCAAACTCTCTCAAATTAAAAACCCTAGGCTCCAACCTTCAATATCAAGCATCTTCAAGATTCCACCATTACTTTTCCAAATTTGTTAAAGATTCAAGCTTCCTAGACGAAGAGTTTCAAGAATCTTCATCCAAGAATGAAATTAGAGTCTCAAAAGTAAGCTTGTGAATCTAGTTCATCATCTACGGTTTGTGGGGTTTGAACAAGAGCAATTCTTTCGTTCTCCTGCCCAAAACTTGATTTTATTACGAAAGATATATGATTTTACATGTTTTCCTATGAATTTGAAGTATGGATTTATACTCTATGTTGCTATTCTTGAGATTATGGTATTTTCAATGTTTTCGAAGATGAATTATATGAGTATGTTGAGATTATTATGCTTATTGCTGAATTTTTCAGATTTTTGAGATGAGTTATGAATAACTATATTATCAACCATGAATTTTGAGATGTTTTATCATGATATTGATCCATGGGTCATTAAGCCCTATTTGAGATTGTTATTTTTGAGAATTGTTGTGCTATACGCACCCTATGATTATTGAGAAAGATTATTGAGAAAGTTTGGACCTTTTGGTCACAATAGAATTGAAAGTCCACTTTATAGATTGAGATTACAAATTTTATAGTTGGTTTCATTATAAACCATGAGATTATTTTAAAAGTGAATTTTTCTTGAGATTTTGAGTACGAGATTGGGAGTAGTATTTAGCACCGAGTTGGGTACGTTACTACGGTTTCATATCCTAGAACTACATGCCACTGTAGGTTGAGATATTTATTCCGACTATACGTGGATGACTAAGATAGATTGTTCTATTCCGATGGCAATGGTAGAACAACCCTAACCTTATGGGGGCTAGTGGTGGGACACCATGGATGCTCATATGGTGTACATGTCGGTTAGAAGTTTTAGAGTACGGACCCTACTAATTTTAATATTATACTCTACTGATTGCCTATCTGTGGAACAAGTAAGTAAACGTGGTTCACAGAAGTAAAAACTGAACACAGTGTTTTTACGTGAAAAACAACCGGCTCAAGAAAGGTGTAAAAAACCACGACCTGTACCTCTACAAGATTTAACCACAGCTTCACTAAAACTCTTGAGCCTCAACAACCAACGAAATTACAAGACTTCTTGTAAACTAGGAATTAAAACTTCTAACTCCTATAACTACAAAAATACTAATCTTCCCAACATAAGTGTTCCCAAGTCTTTGAGTTTCCCAACATGAAGAAATTAATCCTAACTCAGTTTATAGATCATTATGACTAAAATAATGACTCATTACAACTCAAAGAACTTACCTACTACAAACAGTCTAAGACTTGCTAAATAAGGGACCAGGTTCTTCTTCAAGTATGTGAACTGTTTTGATGATTGTTGATTATCTTGTTAGTGCATCAGTGAGTGCTTTGAATGTCATTTCTTCTATTTAATCCAACTCCTGATAGAGTACTTTAGTTGATGTAATCTTCTATCCTCAGTAGGACTCCCAGGTGGTTTCACTCTATCTTGACTTCCCTTTTTGCAACCGTCACTCTCTTTTTCTCTCTCCTAGATTGAGTAGGACTCTTTTTGTTTATCTCTTGGACTTGTATAACTCCTTGATCAACTCAACTTCTGAATGCTGCAATTATCTTCTCCTTAATCATAGCAATTTAAACAGATCTGAACGTCCTTTCTTATCCTCTTTTGTCCTAATGCATTGTCAGTCTCGCAATACTTTCAACACACAGTTCAAAAGACAATAGTAGTTTCACTTGTGTGGAACATCTTTCACAACATGTTTCATTCATATGTCCATTATCAAAACTTCACATACCCTAAGAAATTCCCGCTTTTTGACGATGACAAACTTAGCAACACAAAAACCTGACATACTCAATAAGGAATTTAAATAAAGGAATAACAGAACGAAACAGGTTATTCCAATTGGGTTATAAGAACTGCATAGTCTACTCTTCCCCCTTTTGACATCATCGAAAAGATGACACCAAGTGAAAACATTTTATAATTCCTGGCCATTGAGGCTATCACTAAGACAATCAAAATTCAGAGTAATTGATCATAAATGTAATAATAAAACAAGAGTAGAACACATTAAATCAAAAGAGGTCCATTGCATCTATTTGCTGAATATAACTACATATACCAAAAGCAACATAAAAGAGAACAAGTCATCAAGGATGGATAAAAAAGATAGGCCTAGAAAAGTAGAAAATAGGCTAATTTGAGGAAGAAGATGGGATAAGAGAGGTCAGTTTCCTAATAACATCAGCATTTTCAGCTCTCTCTTTTTACAATAAGACTGCGAGGGAAGTAATCTGAGATTGAAAAAACCATCTTTCATCCTCATGTGCAGCATGTGCAGCCTCTAAAGCGGCTTGAGCAGCTTCAACTTCACCTTGTTTTGCAGCTAGTGCATTCCTCAATCTTTGCAGTGGATTGTTAGCACTCCTTATAGAAACATGTAGCATCATATGGTTCACACTCCCTATGATATCGTTAGTAGTCTGTGAAGACCATACTTGGACAGATACCCCAAACTCCTCAAATATAGGGATGAGCCATAATTCATATGAGAGGGCATGCCCATTAATTTCCTTGAGGAGAACCCTTTGCATATGCTTCAGTAGGAAAATCAATTCTCGCCTCAGTATCCAATAGTTCCATGAGTGTAAGATCAAGGAAACTAGCCACACACCTTCTTTCTTTCCCAAGAATAATCATCTTATGCACTACATCAAAATAGAGTTGGTAAAGTGGTGTATTTCCCTCTTTAGGACCCTTCTATGATGGATCAAGTAAGGATTCCCAGAGAACTTCCTACATATGTCAAGAGCAGAGGCAAGATTTTCTAGAGGAGTCCAAGTGCCCTTGACATAGTAAACCCACCCCCAGAAGAAATATGCAAGATCCTAGCAATGTCAGAAATGTAAAGGTTCATTGTAACCTTTCTAACAGTAGTAGAGAACAATTCACCAATGCCCATCCCATTCGTATAGAACTCATACACTTCAAGTTTGGAAAATCTTCTCTGAAGGTCACCCTGAAGAAATAGATGTGACCATCCTTGAAACTCTGTTTTTCCAGTAAAGTTTGCATATCAACCCCCCAAAACCACTAACAACCATTCCTCTAGATAATTTATGCTTTTAAAAGTGAATTAATGTTCTTTAGGAGTGTATTGGTTAGAGGATAGGTGGGGGACGTCAAACTCAGGATCCAACTTATCAGTGGAATCTAGAGTAAACTTAGAGTCAGAAGAAATAGGTTTGGTGACCTGTTTCTTTGGATAAGTAGAAGACATTGGAGGGTAAACTCTGGAGGATGTGGAAACTTTGATGGTAGGAAGAGATTTTGAAGAGGAGGAGGCTTTTTGAGTAGTTTTAGGAGAAGGTTTTCTCGACAAAGAGGATCTTGGGACTTTGGCCATGATAGTTTTTGTTTTTCTGAATGATCGAAGTAAATGATCAGGAGAAGATGCATGAAAAAGAAAGGGATCAGAAGTAGTCACACGTTTCTTTTTGTTGGCTCTAAGAGCTTCAGCCAGGGACGCATCTTCTCATTGCTTTCTCCCTCAAGTATGAGGGGTACGAAGAGTAGAGACACTTGGAGAGGGTTCTGCAGGGGTAGTGTCGTCAAGATTAATGGGAATGAAAAGGGGTTTTCTTGGTAGCTTGGATTTGGACCTTCTTGGAATTAAGTCTGCAATAGGAATATCATCTCTATCCAAAGGGATGTCATCAACATCAAGAATTTGAAGAGGGATGGGAGGTGGAAGAGGGGGTTGAGAGAAGGATGACGAAGGTAAAGAAATTTTGATTAATGATTAGGGGCTCTGTACTGATGGGAAAGAAGTGTGCAGCTTTTTAGAGAAGGAATGACTCTTGAAGTTTTTGCGGTTTAAGTGTAACAATAAAGAACCAGGTAGACAAATTGTTTCTCTTTATGCCACTATAGGTAAAAAAAAATTATAACTGAATGAAAGAATATACACAATTGCTTCAGTGATCTAGTCTCTCTGCAAAATTAACACATATATGAGTCAGTATACTCTGAAATCTTAGAATTAGGATACATAACTTAATGTGTGAGACTAAATTAATCAACAATCACTTAAAGATCAACTAATTCTAATCAGACATTGAGGGAGACTTATACAATTTTAATCATCCCCAAGGCTAACCTATTTTTTTCAAACTGTTCTCTACTTAAAGCCTTAGAGAAAATGCAGCAATTTGCTCCTCAGTAGAACAAAACATAATTAATATATGGCCTTTTTCTACATTGTCTCTAAGGAAGTAATGAAGAATATAAATATTCTTAGTTCTCTTATGTTGGACAGGATTTTTGGAAATATTTATAGCACTTGTTTTATCACAAAAAATGGGAACACAACCAACATCTATACCAAAGTCCATGAGTTATTGGTTAATCCATAACAATTGAGCACAACAAGAACCTGCAGCAATATATTTAGCTTTAATAGTAGACAAAGCTACTGAATTTTGCTTCTTAGTGGACCATGTAATCAAACATGATCCAAGGAAATATGCCATTCCTGTAGTGCTTTTCCTGTCCACCAATTATCCTGCATAATTAGCATCAGAGTATCCTACCAAATTAAAGTTACTACCTTTAGGATACCATAATCCAAGATCACTGATTCCTTTCAAGTATCTGAAGATTCTTTTCACAGATTTTCACAGATTTTAGATGCGATTCTTTTGGTTTTGCTTGAAACCTAGCACATAGCCCTACACTAAACACAATGTCAGGCCTGATTTCTATGAGGTACAATCATGACCCTATCATACCTCAATACATCTTTTGCTCCACATCAGAACCTGTTTCATCCAGATCAACCTTTGTGGCAGTGGCAATGGGAGTACTGATTTCTTTTGCCTCTTTCATGGAGAATCTTTTGAGAATCTCGTTGGTATACTTCTTTTGATGGATCATTGTCCCTGATGCTAACTATTTTATTTGCAAACCCAAGAAGTAATTCAGCTCGTCTCATGCTCATCTCAAATTCACAGCTCATGAGTTTGGCAAACTCATGAGTCATATTCATGTTGGTTGAGCCAAATATAATGTCATCTATATATACCTGCACAACTAACAAATACTTTTCATTAGTTTTTAATAAAAGGAATCTTCTTTAGAGGCTAGAAACAAAGTCCAAGCGAATCTGGAATAATCATCCACAATTGAAAAAAATAGACCATTTTCCACCTCTGCTTTGAAGTCTCATGGGTCCACATAAGTCCATATGAACCAGGTCAAGGAACTTGGTAGTGCTAACATGGTTCTTTGACTTAAAAGAAGATATTACCTGTTTCCCCCTCACACATGCACTACATAACTTTTCAACCTTGAACTTGGTCTTGGGTAAACCCAATACCATGTCTTTGGAAGAAAGTATGTTTAGTTGTTTCAGGCTTGCATGACCAAGTCTTTTGTGCCAAAGGAGGGGATCATTTTCTATAGCACTTAGACAAGTTAACTCAGGTCCTGGTAGTGCCATGATGTCATCTTTGTATACATTTTTGTATCTCCATGCAATGAGCACAATCTCTTTGGTGTCTATTCTTTTGACTTTGACTCCTTCAGCAGTAAAAATAACTTTATTACCTTTGTCACAGTTGTGAGATTCTCAGCAGGTTATGCTTTAATCCTTCTACAAGATAGACATCCTCTAATGCTTTTGACTCAGATGAGCCAATCTTTCTAACTCCAGTAATGATTCCCTTTTTTCCATCACCAAAAGAAACTCCTCCTCCATCTATTTTGAAGAGTGAAAGAAACTTTTTCTTATCACTAGTCATGTGTCTTGAGCAAGCACTATCTAAGTACCAGTGCCTTTTGCTTCCTTTCACCTTCTCCTGCAAAAGAAATTAATGGGTAGACTTAGGAACCCAAACAAGCTTGGGTGCTATTTTATGAGTGAAAGGATGAATTAAATTTCTTCTAGTCCATGCAAGAAACATGTAGTGCAACCTATTTCTCTGACCAAAATTGGTTTTGTTCTTTTTGGTCTGAGAAAATCTATTAGCCAGGTTTTGACTATTTAATCTGCTTTTTGCTGCCACTGGACATTTAGTGGTGGGATGTCCAAGGTTGTCACAAATATAACATAAATCTTCAGGGTCATCAAAAACTTTGTGGAATCCCACACCTGCCTTTTCATTGTAATTTCTTTCACTCAATTTGTGAACAATTCTTAAGGAGTTTTTCCACCTGTTTTCCCTTTCAAGATCAAGTTTTAGTTTAGAAAATTCTTGACTCAACTTATTCATTTTTTCAGTTAAATCATGACATTTTTATTTGTATTTAACTAGCTCAAGTTCAGCTTTTTCTTGTTCTTCACTTATGGCCTTTTCCCCATTTTCAGTAAAAGTTAATTTGAGAACTTCAGACTTATGACCATTGTTTAAGATCTCAAGTTCTGCAACCTGTTTCTTGAGAGTGCAATTTTCCTTGTCAACTATACCTGTCCAAGACTTTAATTCAATGAGATCAAATTTGAGGCTTGCAAGACTGTTGAACAATTCATCCATATTAGAGGTTAACTCTTGGAAATCATCAATCAATGCATTCATCAAGGAAACAAGTTTTGGTTTTGAAAATAATTGCAGTTGTTCTTTGAGTTCAATTATACTTACCTCAGAACCATCATCTTCTTCATCTAAGTCTGAGTCTCCAAGAGCCATGAGTATAGTCTTATCAACTTCATCTTCATCTAAATCAGATCCCAGGCTTCTATAATTGCATGTTCCTCCTTCCTTTTGCCTTTTCTTTTAGTTCCTTTTTAGCCCTTTCCTTCTTCCATTCTATTTTCCATATTGGACAGTCTCTAATCTGATGACCAGTTTTGCCACACTTGTAGCAACCATTTGGATTGTCATTAGAACGTCTCTTAGTACCTGTTCCCTTCTTCTTCTTAAAGAATTTGCTGAAGTTCTTAGTTGTGAAGGCAACTTGCTCCTTATCAAGTTCAAATTACTCATCACTATCAGAAGCTTTCAATGCCAAGATTTTCTCAGGAGGTGCTTGTTCTTTGGTTCCATCAACTTCCATTTCATAAGTCCTTAAGTTCCCTATTTTTTCATCTAGGGTCATACCTACAAGATCCTTATTTGCCTCTCTGATTGCAGTCACTTTTACATTCTATTTTGATTTAGATAATACCCACAGTACCTTTTCAACCTATTCCTCCTGAGAGATGACTTTTCCTAAGAAAGTCAGCTCATTTTTCAAGATAGTAAGCCTTCTCATCATCTCATATAGGGTTTCATTTTCCTTTATTTTGAATGCCTCATACTCAGTGAAAAGGAGAGAGATCTTGAATTTTCTTACTTAAGAGGTACCTTCATGAGCATTCACCAGTGCATCCCAAATTTTCTCAGCAGTAGTGCAGGTTGATACCCTGTTGTATTTAGCAGGTCCTAATCCACAGACCAAGATGTTCTTGGCCTTTGCATTTTTCTTCAAAGACAACAAGTCATCAGGAGTAAATTCAATCCTTACTTTCTTGACTTGTTCACCAACAACCAATTTCATTAGAATAGTGGGACCATTAGTAATTCTGTCCTATAATTCATAGTCTTCACCTTGGATGAATATCTCCATCCTTGCTATCCACCAGATAAAGTGAGAGCTATACAAAAGTGGAGGTTTAGTAGTTGACTGACCTTTACTGTGACTAGTAGGAGGTGCAGAATTCATCATGTTGATCTTTCATTAGGTTCTAGCCTTATTTAAGACAACCTCACTCTGATACCACTTGTTAGAGTACGAACCCTACTAATTTTAATATTATACTCTACTGATTTCCTATCTGTGGAATAAGTAAGTAAACATGGTTCACAGAAGTAAAAGTGGAACACAGTGTTTTTACGTGAAAAACACCCAGCTCAAGAAAGGTATAAAAAACCACAATCTGTACCTCTACTGGATTTAACCCCAACTTCACTATAACTCTTGAGCCTCAACAACCAACAAAATTACAAGATTTCTTGTAAATTAGAAATTAAAACTTCTAACTCCTATAACTACAAAAACACAAATCTTCTCAAGATAAGTATTCTTAAGTCTTCGAGTTCTCCAACTTGAAGAAACAACTCCTAGCTCAGTTTATAGATCACTAATACTAGAGTAATGACTCATTACAACTCAATAAACCTACCTACTACAAATAGTCTAAGACTTTCTAAATAAGGGACCGGGTTCTTCTTCAAGTATGCGAACTATTTTGCTGATTGTTGATTATCTTATCAGTGCATCAGTGAGTTCTTTGAATGTCGTTTCTTCTATTTAATACAACTCCTAATAGAGTCCTCTAGTTGATTTAATCTTCTAGCCTCAGTAGGACTCCCAAGTGGTTTCACTCTATCTTGACTTCCCTCTTTGATGCTGTCTCTCTCTTTTTCTCTCTCCTAGATTGAGTAGGACTCTTCGTCTTTATATCTTGGTCTTGTATAAATTCTTGATCAACTCAACTTCTGAATGCTGCAATTATCTTCTCCTTAATCAAATTAATTTAAACAGATCTGAACGTCCTTGCTTATCCTCTTTTGTCCTAATGCATTATCAGTCTTGCAATACTTTCAACACACAGTTCAAAAGACAACAATAGTTTTACTTAGGTGGAACAGCTTGCACAACATGTTTCATTCATATGTCCATTATCAAAACTTCACATGCCCAAACAAGAAGAACCTCTCAAAACGTCCCCCACTCTTAAAATGGGTTAAGTGTTTAAAGTATTGAGATAAAGTATTTGCTATACAGAATGAGTTTTAGATTTCTTCCTGTTTACATGTATTGAGAACAAGAAGAAAATACAGATTTTTAGAACTAAGTGTAATGACTCACAAGATTCAGAATATATGCTTTATTATCCACTATTTCAGATTTCAGTGTTTCAGATTTACTCGAGCTATGTGAATCATTTACATTTAGCATGCATGATTTATAAATTATGATGATATTTTTTATTTACTGTATGCACCCCATATAACCAGTATATCCTCAAAGTGCTGATCCACATATACGTCTGTGTGCTACATTGTCTCATAATGTAGGTTCAGGTGTTCAGTCTCAGCAGCGACAGTGATTTTTGAGTACCTCATTTACATCCCTGCAGTTGGTGAGTCCTTAGGGACTTGGTTTTCAGATTTCCAGTTTCATTAGTAGGTTTATTTCAGTATTCATGACTATCTAGTTTCAGTCATTAGAGGCTTGTCGGACTAATAGATTCAGACTTACACTTCAGATGTCATATTCAGATTCTATTCAGTATTAGTTTTTATTAGACTATTAAGATTTGCATTTTGAGATGTGTTCAAATAATTCAGATAGATTTCCGAACTCATTATGATTTCTTGTTTATATTTATTGTTTTTGAGACTTAAATTAGTAGAAAGAAGCCAGGGTTAGCTCGGGACTACTTGTAGTTCGGAATACCATGTGGCGTTTCGAGGATTAGATTTTGGGGCGTTATATATTATTTTTCATTTAGTACTTCAGAATGTCATTATTTTTAGTCAGTCAGAGTTAGTTGGTGGATTGTCCCAATAACTACTCAGTCATTCAGTTAGAGGTTTTCAGATAATCAGACAGTCAATTAGGCGGTTATTCAGTTAACCAGACCTTTCAGTATTATTCGTTGCTTTAAATTGATAGTTAGGTTCCAGTATTTCATCAGATGTTTCAGACTTGTGGTTGAACCATATTTTCAGTATTCATATTGGTATTATTTTCATAGTGTATCTTTCGCACATGTGTTATTTTATTATTATACTAAGTGCTCACAACAGGTACCAACTCATGAATTAGCTTGTGGTCACTTGTGACCGTAAGCACTGTTGTTGCGACTAGGGGGTAGCCTCGGGTCATGACATATTCCTGGTAAGCCTCGCACTTGTTCTAGTTGAAAGCTCTTAGAGTCGCTACATAGTCATGACTTTAGAGTTTGAGTATTCTTTTGTTATTATGGACTTGTGAAGTTATTGACTTCTTCTCATAGTTTGGAGATGAATAGCGAATGTTATTTGTGGTGAATGGGTTGTTGATGATTTTGGTAAATTATATTGGTAATATTGGTGTATTGGTTGTGATGTTGAGTGGTTGTGCTATTGATTTTAGACAGAATTTTCTTGATAGACCCCAAGACAGTGGAAAAAAACACTTTTAGCTTTTTCATAAACTTTTAGCTTTTTCATACCTTTTATGAGCTGAATAACTTAATATTTGTCGTACTTTCTTTATTTTTAGTATTAAGTAAATGACGGTTAAAGAAAAAAATATATAATTCTTCAAATAGTAATAGCATTGTTTAGTTTTATTAGAATGTTGCACACCAATTTATCAAACAAAAAGGATAAAAGATAGAATATAATTAAAACTTGATCATGGAAAATTAAGTAGGCAACAAACTTTTTTATTTTTTAATTTGTAATACCAACATACTACATGACAACATAATTAGATTAGTTTGAGAAAATTAAATATAGAATTAGAAACAATATCTTCATATTTCAAAACTAATTCTTCAAATGTTGGAGTAGCTACAAAATCTTCCTTTTGGGGTCCGAAAAACTTAAGATTGGTACTTGCATGTACCATAACCTACAAAAAAGAAAAAAAAACAATTATTAGGACAACTATCATTAGATTTTCAATAAAATAATTCAAGAATGTTTTGTGATAAAAATATTGGATGTGAATTGCATTGTAATATGTTGTAACAAGTTACTTATCTTATTTGTCAGATTAGTTACTAATTTACTTATCATGAACAATATCAATAATTATCATTAGATTTTAACTTTTATAAACTAAAAACACAAGATCCTTTTACACTATTTAAATAGCCTAAACAATAAGTAGATGTAATTTATATCTATCTATCTGTCAATATTACTATAGAATCAGAAAATAATAATGTTGTCTTACCAAAATATCCATTAAAAAATAATTAACTTATTTGCCTTTTCAAGTTATAATTTTCTCCATCTGAAAACTTACTAATGAGTCTAATTGTAAATTTGTCATAGGACTAATTAAAAAAAAATTGTATTAGGATAGAACTGAATTGCTCCATTTTTAGTTTTCTTATTGAATTCACTGTCTGTTAGTTATAAATTTGATTTCAATCAAAATTCAATATTTTATTATTTTATAGTAAATGATTAAACACTTAATGTTGTGAAAACTAACTTAAATACGCTTACAATTTCAAAAACTTTTACACTATCGATATAATTTAAACTGTTATTTCAATTGTTTGCCTAATATTTTAGGTTACTAATCTTGGTTACTATGCTGAGTTATATACGGTTATTTTATCGGTGATCTGACAAAACGTTGTCAGTATGTTTTGCAAAAATTCTTCATCTTCAAAGTGATTTGATAATATTCAAAATTCTTTACACTGATAAAAAAATATTGAATACTTACTTGGATCAGTAGAGGAGACGACACCAGTACCCGAAAAACCACACATAGCGTCAGTTTTACCCTTCATTTGAAAGTAAGCATTCATGGCCCAGGTTGCACGAGACCTAAGAGTATTGGGCTGAGAACATGCACCTCCAGGATTAATTGGGCCACAATCCACACCTCCCTCTTTGCAAACCCATTTTATACAGGCCGTCAATTTTTCATCTGTAGCCTCAGGTTTGGGTACGCAAAATTTTTTGGCCCCCGGTGTTGTAGGATTTGGAAGTGGTTGGACTGGATTTGGGACCGGATTTGCGGGGACTGGGTTTGGGACCGGCTTATTGTATTTTCCTCCAGGAATTGGTTTTGATGAAACACACGGAAAACATTGAATAAGAAGAGAAGAAATAAACAAGAAAGCAAAGAATGGAGATGTTATTTTCTTGTTAGACACCTCCATTCTTTTTACTTTTGTTAAAAACAAATTGTGATTATGAGAAATGAAGAATGAAAAGGAGGATTATTTATAGGTGTGAATAGATTAAGAATCATGTGTGTTTTGTATGGTTTTGCTTAAATTAAGATGCTGAATTAATGGATGGAAGAGATAAAAGCTATTGTTTAGTTAGTTAAAGGGTGGTATCATGGGATTCTACGTTTTTATGGATTGAACGAAATTTATGCTTGGTAAATGGTAGACTTCGGAGAGCACAATTTGCACAAAACTATTGAAAAATGTCCAAAAGTATGTTGCAACGTAGTATAAGGCTAACACACACGATGGATTTAACAATATGATATAATATATCTTAAATAGCAATCTAAGCAAATGTCGTATTTGTAACCAAACAAGGTGTAAGGTTTTCCTTTTTCTTTTTTCTTATTACAATATGGATGATAAGGTATGATTCTACAGCTTCTAATAATACGTGCAATTTTCCATGCTTAAGTGACTAAAATACTTGATAGGACATTTAGATTAAGGGGTCGTTTGTGTGACACCCCACATTTTCGGGCTTGAATTTAAACTATCATTCCTACATATATAGACCCAAACCTAATGATTTTGTGTCCATATAAGTGTGAGGATCAATTCTTTAGTGAGGGAACATATTTGGAGATGAATTGAGATCATAAGTCTCCTAACTCAAAGTCGAGTTGAGAATTTTTCTACCGATTGAGTTTTAGGAAATGTTCCAACTTGGATCAACTTCCAACAACTGTTACACCTAGAATATAATGAGTTAGGGTGACCTACTATATATCAAATAAAAGGTCTTTGAGTTTTCTTTTCAACGCCATCGGTTTTACTTTAATCTGATATCGTAGTAAAAAGTTATGCGTGATTTATCAAAAGGTGTCTGTCTTCCAAGACGCGACGTCTAGTGTGATGGCCCGTCGCACCAGACCGTCGCCCTTGAACAAAAAGAGAGAAAATTGGTCATTTTGGGACGGTTGGAGTGACGGTCTATCACGGGAGTGACGATCCGTCACTCAAACCGTCAGTTGGGACCGTTTTGCACTGTTATAAAGTTTTCAAGGGGGTATTTGGGTTTTTTCCCCACCACAAACTCCTCCCTCACGACTTAAATCATCCAATAAGATTTATTACTCATTAATTATCAGATTTAAATGCTCATTCTCCTCTCCTTTCCTCTCTCAAGAAACAAGTTAAGGTTTCTTCCAAATCCTCATTCTCTTCCTCCCAAGATATTCAAGAAGGGTTTCTCAATGCTAAAGCTTGTAGATTCCAAATTCAAGGTTATTGTTTAATCTTTCTCCATCAAAGGTATGTAGAAGTATCCTAAAATTTATTGGCATAAGTATGTTGATTTTAATAATCCTGATTATGTATGTATGTATGCAAGTTAAAGCTTTGAAGTTGATTTAAAACATGAATTTCGAAACCCCAATCTTATGATGGAATTATGCATTTATTATGGGATTTTCTTCAAGTTTGAGACTTTGATTATGTGCATATGTTATGAGTTTTGAATTGTTTGAACTGTGGACCACAATTTTATGATAAGATTCATGTATTTAAAAATTATTGTGGGTTCTCAAATAAATACGAAATATGTGCATGTATTTTGGATTTTGAAGTGAATTTGAGAGCATGAACTATAGACCCCCTTTTTCGATCATGAGATTTATTTATTGACTGTTGTTGGGGGTTGTTTAACGAACGATGAGAAACATGAGTTTTAAATGCCTCTTTATCAAATATTCCTTGTCCTTTTATATGTGTTCAAGAGGTATTTTGTATTGATAAATGCCCTTTTGTGTTAAATAAGAAAATTGCACGTGATTTATGAAAATGATGGACACCCGATGTTAAAGTCTTGAAAATAGAGTGTTTCTCATAAGTTTCTATGTGCTTTTGAAATAAGAACTCTCATGTATAATTGAATTATTTTGGTGGTCAAATAGCATGCTTTTAAATAAATGTCTAAAGACATGACATGATATGATATGATAGGATATGTTTTATATGACTTGCAAGTCTTGGTATGACAATACCAAATCAAACAAATGTCATGACAGACTACAGACTTTTCAGACTTCAGACCTTGTTTTGGGAAAGATGCATATTTTAAAAGACTAAAAATAGGATCTAAGAGAGTTAGATAGTTACCCGAAGAAGGCACAAATTTTGACAACTCATTGTCGTAAATCGTGTTTTACCGGTGCGGAATTTATGATATGTTATCCTACATGGGAGGATAATTAGGACATCTCACATGAAGGGATGCCTACGGTATACTCACATGGGGGTATACCAAGTTATGAAAACTCCAATCTTTGCGGCAAACTTGGATTGGGGACTTGGCCGCCAAGTTATGGGCGGATCCCATATAGCTCATGGGTTAATAGACTTGTAGGGTGTACCATCTAGCTAAGAAGTAAATTAAAGAGTTGAGTCCATGATTTACAAAAATGTTTTGAAGCCTTTGAATTATGCACATGTATTTTTATATACATTATGCTAAATCATTTTCACAATGCTCTCGATTATATTAAATGAAATTTATGCTATTTTTGGATTGTTCTGCATACCAATACTTTTCAAGTATTGACCCTTATAATTCAGGTTCTACGGCATAGTCTTGTAGTCCATCACATCAGTAGAACATTTGGTATAATGACAAAGTTGGTGCGCCATCCATCTTTTGTAGAGCATTTATTCATATGTTGACTTCTTTCAGTTTATGATCCAGCCGGTGGCCTAGTTTCGGCCTTAACCATTAGTATTCAGTAGAGGCTTCGTGCATGGGATTTGAGTATTTTATTTTCAAAACTTTATTGACATATTCTGAGCATAAGATCAAGTTGAATTTCATTATATCTTCTGCACTTTGAATTATGTATGGATTATGCTTATGATAGTATACTGAGCGGTCTCTCAGGACATCGTGGTTCAGGATGCCCATCGTGGTTAGGACCTCGGCTCGGGTCGTGACAGTTTGGTAGAGTGTATTGGAAAAAGTAATACCCCTCAATTTTCTTCTTAGAATATTTCACTTCCCACCATTTTAATTTGAAACAATAAATCTTCTCAAAATATTTCACAATTTCTTTTCCCACCATTTTAATTTATAAGAGTGAATAGCTGGTTTAAATAACTACAACATATCTTTATTTTGCTTCAAGGGTCTTTAACAATATTAAAATGAACTTTCATGAATTCCTTGATTCTGCATATTGTATTTTTTTTTTGATTTCGACTATGTTAATCCATCAGCGTAACATTTCATGCACAAAGACGAAGGTCTTGCAAGTAATTCTACACCTCTATATATTAGTTCATCAATACTAATTATGTTTTAGATGACAAAAGAACTTTGTTGCAAAACAAGTGCACAAAGTCAAAAAAGGATATTATTGTAAACAAACATTTTTTTATAGGAATTATGTAAGATATATTATTTTTAATACACCAAACCAAACAATGTATAAGCAACAATATCAGCATAACTAATGCAAACATAACTAGTACAAGCATTACTAATGCAAGCATTACTTATATACAATATTCTGCCTTATTCTTACACACTCTACCAAACGACCCCTAAGGTTGTCTAGGCATAGAGAAAAATATTTTTCACTTTACATTTTTCAATTTTCCTATATTTGGTCGTTTATATTTTTCTGTAGAAAAATAAGTCCCTTAAAATGAGAAAAATAACCTCTCTCGCGGAAGTACGAGAGCAAGTTACATGAGTGGTATTCCATATTAATTATTTCCTCTTCATCCTCCAACACATCCAGCCTCCACCTCCAAGCATCCCCACATTCCTATCCTCACCCCTCTCCATGGTATTTGCCTAAATTATATAAAATATTTTTCAACCAATATTTTCTGCTTATTTTAAAAAATAAGTAAGCAACACAATTAATTTTAATGAAAAGTATTTTTCTTCATTTCAGACACACCATAAGACATAAATAACATTAGATACAAAATCACGAACCCCTAAAATCATTTATATATTCATCAAGGCTTAGTTTCAAGTTATTTCAAACTTTTCAGACCATATTAGATTATCAAACTGTTAAACGAAAGTTGAATAGAAGCACATCCACAAGTGGGATTCTCAAAAATGTTTTCCCTACATGCATTCATCTAATAGAAACTTAGAGAAGTCTGCATCCATATTTATTTAGCTGTTGGGACTTAAAAATAACTACAGAAGGCAGCAATACAACCACTTAATTGTTCCAAGAAACCAGTCAGAAGTTACAAATTATGCATCACAGATCCTGGCACTTTGTGATAACTGAATATCAAGAAACTTGCAAGAGTTATTGCCCGTATTTTCTTTAAGGATTACAAGCAATTCTCTATCTGGGTACAATAAAGCCTGAAAATATATTTGTAAATTGAATACACTATTTTTGAATTTTCATTCGTATTTATAATATTTGAACAATCTAAAATTTTCTAAACAGATGCAACTATTCTTACAGTCATAACTTTTCTGAACAGATGCAATTATTTTTGCATGTTTATGGTCATGTGCTTATCCAAATTAATGAATATTTACAAGATCAACTCCATAAATCTTGTTTGAAGCAGCACCAACCCAAATCATGAATATTGGTTATCTCTTTAAGTAAAATGCCACATTGAATACCTGATTCATTCTTGATAATCTCCCATAGTATAAAACTTGATATTGTTGGAAAAATGCTACAATATTGATATTAGAACTGAAATTATTAATAGTAAGAGAATAGTTACAAATACTGTGTCGTGGCAAGCCACTTCCTTGAAAGCGATTTCGGCCGGACTCCGATGCAAATCCTTCTAGCTGGTCGCTCCCCAAGGTTCCACAGCTACTTATAAACACGTGCACTCGTTGCTGAAAGTTTGGAGGTTGCCCAAAATAATTCAAGAGGAAAAGGAAAGGAGGAAAATATTTTCTTTCTTTTTGTGGTATATATTTTGTTGTCCAAAGATATATGTTTATATCGGGATGCCACAAAGCTGTTTGCAAGAAGAAAATTAATGACATTAAAGTATCATTAAATTAAAGTACAATTAAATCAAGTTTATTACAGATTTTTGTTCTTTCCATTCGGAACCTATATGTAGTTTAATCTTCTTTGTAATGTACATTTTTTCTTTATTCTTTGCATTACACAAAATGCTTTAAGAAGAATTAATTTCACAATCCCCCACTAATGCAAAGATAAATAATATGAATAAATTTTGGGAAAAAGGAAGGAACATGTACTTAAGTGTCAATATCTTTCGATTTGAATTGACACGTAGTAATATGAGGCAACAAAAAATATCCAAAAAGTGAAGTACTCTTGAACTAGATAGACATAAGTTGAGACCACCACAACAGATACCATATCCTAGATTTTAAGCAACCTCCGCGGTACTATAAAGTGCTTTTATGGTCATGCACACAAACCTTGGGTCTCATGAGTGCTCTAGAAAGATGACCTAAGTCTTTCATAAAAAGGTGACCAACCTTTTACACTCACATAGGTGATCCATCAAGTCTATCTCATAGACCACTTTAAGGCTATGGATCATTAAGAGAAAAAATAAGCTCAACCTTATAATACACTACCTCACACCATAGGGATAGGATATTTAGTGTTTATTAAAGGCCTATATGGCTTCGTTTGACTGCAAATGGGTATCCACCATATTATCTCAATCCATGGGCTTTATCCACATCCCCCTCGATGATTTAAGGACCATTTTCCTTGTCAAACCCTTGGTCATAGGATCTTCTAAATTTCTTTTGGATCTTACATATTCCAAGAAAATAACACCATGTTTCAACCATTGTTTAACTGCACCATGTCTGATGCGATATGTCTCTTTTTACTATTGTATATACTATTTTTAGCAATCCCAATTGCCGCCTGTGAGTCACAATGTAAAGAGACTGGTGACATTTATCTTTCCCATAAAGGCATATCTGTCAAAAGATTTCTCAGCCACTCAGCTTCTTGCCCTGCCAACTCGAGAGCAATAAATTCAGATTCTATGGTAGAATATGCTATACAAGTCTGCTTTGAAGACTTCCACAAAATAGCACCTGCACACAAAGTAAACACATAGCCACTGGTCGAGCTAACTTCATCATTGTCAGTAACCCAGTTTGCATCACAAAAACCTTTTAAAACAGCAGGAAACTTATTAAAATGCGAACACCAATCTATAGTACCTCTCAAATACCTTAACAAGCAATGAAGAGCACGCCAATGTTCACTACTGGGATTGTGAGTATATCTACTCAATCTACAAACAACATAAGCTATATCAGGCCGAGTATAGTTCATGAAAAATATTACACTCTCAATTATTTTAGCATATTGAGTTTGAGAAAAACTGGAATCTTTATTCTTTTTCATGTGTATGTTAGGATCATAAGGATTTATCACTGAAACTACATCAAAACAATCAAACCTTTTCAACATTTTTTCAATATAATGAGACTGACACAAAGAGAAATCATTAACATTTCTTTTGATTTTTATTCCTAAAATCACATCGGTTTCTCTAAGGTCTTTCATTTCAAATTTAGAAAACAAAAAATTCTTAGTCTCATTTACAATATTCACGTTAGGGCCAAAGATTAACATGTCATCCATATATAAACAAATAATCATATAGTCTGATCCTATCATTTTAGAATAAACACAGGTATATGATGAAATAACAATGAAGCCATTATTTATTAATGTGAAATTAAAATTTTCATACAACTGCTTAGGTGCCTGCTTAAGTCCATATAAGGACTTTCTCAATTTGCATACTTTATCCTTTTGTCTTGAAACCACAAAACCCTTAGGTTGAGTCATATAGATCTTTTCCTCTAAATCACCATTTAAAAATGCAGTTGTGACATCCATTTGGTGTACCACTAAACTATGAATAGAGGCTAGAGCAATAAGAGTCCTAATGGTTGCTATTTTAGTCACAGGAGAATAAATATCAAAATAATCAATACTTTTCTTTTGGTTAAAACCCCTAATCGCAAGTCTATCCTTATATTTATTAATTGTACCATCAGGCCTCAATTTCTTCTTAAATATCTATTTGCTACTTATGAGATTACAACCTTTAGGCCAATCATACAAGTCCCATGTGTGATTAGAAACTATAGAATCTAATTCACTTTTAATAGCCTCTTTCCAAAACATCGCATCTATTGAACTTATTACTTTATCATAAGTCTTAGGGTCTTCTTCTATTAAGTAGATAGACACTAATTCATTATTTAAAGTATCAATATCAAAATTCTCAGTTAAGAAGGTGGTGATAAAATCAGGACCAACTCTAGTCTCAATTCTACGCCTTTTACTCCTTCGAAGTTCATTTTTATGCTTATTAGCAATAACATCAGATGAAAGAATTACTCAAGATAAGACTGTCTAACGGGCCGGGCCGGTTCAACCCAGAACCGGCCCTCTCATTCTTACCGGGTTCCGGGCCGGTTACGGGCCGGGTTTGGCCTTAACCGGTCCGGGCCGGGCCGGGCTGCACAGTAAAAATATTAAAACCCACCCGGAACCGGCCCACTTAACCCAATCCGGTCAAACCCACTAAAAACCGGTCAAACCCGGTCAAACCCGGTTAAAAACCGGTCAAATATACACTATATACGCTATATACATAATATATACATTAAATATACACTTTTATAGAAGATATATACACGTGTATACATTAAATATACACTTGTATAGAAGATATTAAAATTATAAATCGTTAAATACAAAAAAATAAAAAACAACGACTATACGTTAAATATACACGTCTATAGAAGATCTATTAACATTCATACACTCTATTCTATGTATATGTAATACTTTAAATGAGATATACTACAATATATATACATTACAATATATATTTGTATAGTTATATACTAATTTATAAAACATATACACATGTATACGTTAAATATACATGTCTATAGAAGATCTATTCACATATATACACTCTATTCTATGTATAGGTAATACTTTAAATGAGATATACTACAATATATATACATTACAATATATATTTGTATAGTTATATTCTAATTTATAAAATATATACACATATATACGTTAAATATACACGTCTATAGAAGATCTATTAACATTCATACACTCTATTCTATGTATATGTAATACTTTAAATGAGATATACTACAATATATATACATTACAATATATATTTGTATAGTTATATACTAATTTATAAAACATATACACATGTATACGTTAAATATACATGTCTATAGAAGATCTATTCACATATATACACTCTATTCTATGTATAGGTAATACTTTAAATGAGATATACTACAATATATATACATTACAATATATATTTGTATAGTTATATTCTAATTTATAAAATATATACACATATATACGTTAAATATACACTTCTATATAAGATATATAAACATATACACATGTATACATTAAATATACACTTGTATAGAAGATATTAAAATTATAAATCGTTAAATAAAAAAAAATAAAAAACAACGACTAAGGAGTGAATGAATTTGTGGAATTTTATTGATTGCAAAATGATCCAAAATTTATAATTTACATGAATGAAAAATCTATAAATTATGCATCATTTTTTCCAACTCATTCATGTTAATATTAATTGGAACTTGCATAGGGTAGTCGAAGTCAACGGGGGAAAAACCATGCATTGGACTTGATTCTGCTGAGTTCTCCCGTGAAGTCATAATTTCTTCAAGTTTGAGGTCGTCGTTGGGCTCTGGTTCCATTCCTTGGTTTCTTCTTTCTGCTCTAATCCAATCTCTGAGGCAAACTAAAACATTCATTGCGTTGCTTCCCAATGAGTGTCGGTTGTCTCCAAGCTGCTGTCGTCCCTGACTGAAGGCGCTCTCTGATGCAACGGTTGACATAGGAACATTCAAGATATCTCTGGCTAATCTTGAAAGTACAGGATATTGTGATTCATTATTCCTCCACCAATCCAGCGTGTTGATCCGTCGTCTGCGATCCTCTGGTGGCGTCCGCAGATAATATTTCAGCTCTTCCCGATAAGTTGATGTGTAAGCTCTCTCATCCACACTGTTCCAACAAGTTAAATCATAAAACGAATCAGGAAAACCACTATGTGCCGGCCTTTTAGAAGCTGATGGCTCCTCGGGAGGATGAGGAGCGACAGTTGGAGTGATATTTGTAGGTACGGCTGAATCAAATAAATCAGCATAGTGATTATATAATTTTTCTATATAATCTTTTGCATCAGCCGTAGCCGTCCACAAATCAGGTTGTACTTGTTCAGAATCATGGTTAGTATTTATTTCTAAGTTAGTATAAATAAGAGTACTAAAGTGACACATATGATTATATTTCATGCACGGATTTAACATAGCAGCAACCAAGTAAATAGGGGGAATCGGGAAGAAATATTTTTTAAATTTCGTAAACATAGCGCCAACAGCTTCTTTATAACCTTCTTTATCTTTATATTGTCGGAGCAAACCAGAAATATCGGCTATATATGCCAAAATATTACAAACAGTAGGATAGTATGCACCGGAAAATTCAACCGTAGCTACATAAAATTTTTCTAAGAACTTAACAAGATCATTAATTATAACCCAATCAGAATTATGTAGCATGCAATCAGCAGAATCAGCAAATGAACCACAATGTTGGTTAAAAGCTAGTGTAATAGGAATTCTATATTTATAACAAGTTTTTAAAAATTCATACGTAGAATTCCATCTAATATCAATTTCCTCAGGCATCAAAATCGGTGCAAGTCCATTTTCTTGACATTTAACTTTAAATTCTTTAATTCTAGATCTACGATTATTTCCTTGAATAAAACCAACAGCAAGACGAATTTTTTCAATATAAACCTCAAAAAAGTCAAGACCATCTTTTACAATTAAATTATATATATGACATGCACACTTAACATGAAAAATTTCAGGAAAGGGCGGAGATAGCGTAGATTTTATTTTTGTTATAGCAGTCTTGTTGTTAGAAGCATTATCAAAAGCAATACATAAAATTTTATTTTCTATACCATAATATCCGGCAATTTTAATAATAGAATCAGCAATAAATTGTCCAGTATGTTTCCGATTTTCATCATATAAAAAAGCAAGAATACGTTTTTGCATTATGAAATTACTATCCATCCAATGACAAGTAACGGTTAAATAATCATTTTTATTTACAGCACGACCAAGATCGGAAGTTAGGGACAATCTACATTGAATATTTTTTAAGAATGTTGATAAATAAAAACAATATTGTGAATGGAGTCTAAAAATATCAGACCGACAAGTAGTTCTAGGAATACCATTAAACATAGGATTATAAATTGCTTGTATATAACGAATAAAGGCATCAGAAGAAGGAAAACTAAAAGGCAAACAACCCACAACTACCATTTTAGCTATTTCTTCTCTGTCCCTCAATTTATTATACTTTTTCGCTACTTGACCGGTTGTTGGGTCCATTCTAGTTTGCGTTGACCCACCAACATCCCCACCACCTTTTGCAATATTCAACTCTCTAGTGTGATCTTCAGCTATATGTCTCATTAACGTACCCGTACCCCCTTGCTTACCGCCACTTCTATGCTTATATTTTTGTTGACAAATATTGCACTGCACCTCAATATCTGATATACGTTCAAAAAATTGCCATGCAATACTAGTTCTTTTACGGGGTTTTGGGGCACTGGGAGGACGGGAAGGGAGATTAACTGATTCAGATCTAACGTTAGCATGTCCTACTGCGGGTGTTTCAGCAATATTTTCATCATCTTCGTCTACATTAACTGCATCTACTTCATTTTCTTCTTCTATACCGTAATTTTCCTGAAATTCTACATAATCCATATCGTGAGCACCTACACCTATTTCTTCCTCAAAAGGTGTACCAAGCGGTACCGGAGGCGAAGTCACACGGGTATATCTATTACTTGAACTACCTCTACCGCTAGTAATTCGCTTTTTACTACCACTACCGCTTCCGGGACAAAAATTTCTAACACCTTTAGTAGCGAGGTTTTTTAATTTATCCATAATATAAATTAAATTAAACTAAAAATATTCAAAATACACAAATATAATAAAATTAAATATTAAACAATTAATACAATAAATAAAAATTAAACGTAAGAGATGGAACGACAATACCAAATTTTGGAAGTATCCGAAGATTGCGACTTTAGAAACTTCCGCTCGTACTTTGTAAACGAAAAATTAAAAATTTAAATTGAACACTTTAAGAAATTAAATATATTGAATATTTGAGAATTGAGAATTGAGATTTGAGAGAGAATGAGATTTGAGAGAGTGAAAAATTGTGTGAGAAATGATTTGAAGTTGTAGGGTATTTATAGATTTATTTTGGGGATTAAAAAATATTTTTTTTTTTTTTTTTTTTTTTTTTTTTAAGTTAATGGGCCCAAACTAGCCGTTTGGACCCAAAAACGGTAATATAGCCGTTGGGCCAACGGCTAGTTTGGCCCAATAATTATTATTATTATTTTTTTTTTTAATTCCGGGCCGGTTCCGGGCCGGTTAACCGGCGGGCCTGGACCGGGTTGGTCCGGGTTAACCGGGCCCAGTTTAAAAAAAAAACCGGACCGGAACCCGGAACCCTAAAGCCCTAGGGCTTACCGGGCCGGGTCAAACCGGTCCGGTTTGATATGTAGGGCCGGTTCGGGCCGGTTCGGGCCGGTTCGGGCCGGGCCAGCCCGGCCCGTTTGACAGGTTTCAAGAGTTAATAGACATAGATATAGAAGTATTATTTTGCACATCAACAGGCACATCATTTTTCAAAGGAAAAACATGCTAAAAAAATCTGCATCTCTAGATTCACAAATAGAATAATCACTTAATGACAAAAATATCTATGCAACACTATTTTGAGCATAACCAATAAAGACACTATCAAAGGTCTTACAACCTATATTTACTCATTTAAAATCAGGTATACCAACCTTAGCCAAACATCCCCACATTTCAAAAATTTCAAGTTATGAGCAAATCCTTTCCACAATTTATATGAGGTTCGGTCAAACTTTTTATGAGGGACTCTATTAAGAATATAACATGCAGATAAGACAGCTTCCCCTCACATATAGTCATGTAGACCCGAGCTTAAAAGCATAGAATTTATCATTTTCCTAAGTGTTCAATTCTTTCATTCGGCTACACCATTTTGTTTGGGAGTATAGGGAGCACTAAACTCATGGATAATATCATTTTTCTCACAAAAATCTTCTACAGTTTTTGTACTATATTCACCATCCCTATCAGATCTAAATCTCTTGATTTTCCTGTCTAATTGATTTTCTACTTCTATTTTGAATTTTAAAAACATGTTTCCAGCCTCATCTTTAGACTTAAGGAGGCATACCTTAGTGTACCTAGAAAAGTCATCAACAAAAGTAATGTGATACTTCTTTCCATATTAACTAATAATGTTCTTAAAATCTGCTAAGTCTGAATATACTGTTCAAGCAACTCGATCTTTCTACTTGTAACATATTTAAAAGGTTTCTTGGCATGCTTTGCTTCTACACATAGAGGACATTTAGAAATATCATCAATATTTATTGCAGAAATTAATCCCATTTTTCTAAGTCTTTTAATAGAAGCAATGTTAACAAGACCTAGTCTACTATGCAATAAATTAATAGACTCAACAATATAAGCATAATTAGGAATATTTGCATTATTGGCCATCTCTTGATCACTGTTCAATACAAATAAGCCCTCACAAAGGTATCCTTTCCCAACAAAGTTTTCTCCATGAGAAATAATTATTTTATCAGTTTCTAAAACAAGTTTAAGGCCTACTTTATTGATAAGTGCTCCAGAAACTAAGTTTCTACGGAGTGAGGGAATATACAGAACATTGTTCAAGGATAATGTTTTCCAAAAGTTAATTTAAGTAAAGATTTTCCTTTACCCAAAACTCCAGCAGTAGTGGAGTTACCCATGTAGACACACTCTCCATTGATGGATTCCTCAAAGTCATGGAATGACTCTTTGTTGGCGCAGAAATGCCTTGAATCACTTGTGTCCAACACCCAATCAGTCTTGTTAGACACCAGGTTCGTCTCGACAACTACTGCTACAATCACTTCATCACCCTCAGCAAGATAAACTTGGACATCATTTTGTCCTCCTGTTTTGAGTTTTGAAAACTATCCCATATTTCTTTAGCAGATTTGTAAGTAACAAATAAATCAAATAAAGTATTAGTCATATGACTCAATAAATGCCCTCTAGCATTTATGTTATCCTTTTTAACCTTCTTTTTAACAAATTTATTCAAAAATCGTAATAGTGTTAGAACCAGTAATAATGTTAGAATCATCATTAAACAAAATATAATCAACTTTTAATTTTTCTAAGAAAATCAGAAGTTTTGGTGACTAACGTTTAAAATTATTTTCGTCCAATGGCTCAAGTTTTGACAAATCAGAAAAAGTTTTGTTCAAAGAAATAGCCATTTATCAATATTGTATGTAAGGAAATCGCTTTCAAATTGTTGAAAAACTTCTACAATATTGATATTAGAACTGAAATTATTAATAGTAAGAGAATAGTCAAAAATACTGTGTCGTGGCAGGCCACTGCCTTGAAAGAGATTTCAGCCCGACTCCGGTGCAAATCCTTCTAGACGGTTGCTCCTCAAGGTTCCACAGCTAGTTCCAAACATGCACACTCATGGTTGGAAGTTTGGAGGTTGCCCAAACTAATTGCCCAAAATAATTCAAGAGAAAGAGGAAAGGAGGAAAACATTTTCTTTCTTTTTGTGGTATATATTTTGTTCTCCAAAGATATATGTTTATATAGGGATGCCAAAAAGCTATTTTCAAGAAGAGAATTAATGTCATTAAAGTATCATTAAATCAAAGTACAATTAAATCAAGTTTATTACAGATTTTTGTTTTTTACAATTGGAATTGATATGTAGTTTCATCTTCTATGTAACATATATTTTTTTCTTTATTCTTTGCATTACACAAAATTATTTAAAGAAGAATTAACACCACAGATATGTTAGTATTTGTTGGCTATTTCCACAGTTTAAATTGATTTCTTATGCAGTTGTTATTGTTTTCTGGAAGAGCTTTATTTTATGACACTTTTTGGTTATCATACTAGCTTGTTTTATGAATGCCCCTATTAAAAGTTTTGTGGTTAAGTGTTTTTACTCACTGAGCTAGTGCCTCACTCCTCTCTAATGTTTTAATAGAGAATGTAAGTCACGTTGGTGAGGATTTTGTTAGCTAGAGGATTCGAATTGGCATATTTTGTAATACCCCGTACTATTCTTAACTCAGTTCGGTTTCTAGTTACATGCATAAGGGGCTTAAGGCCTGAAAATTTCACTTAGTATTGGGGACTTAGTCATTTTTAAGGCTTCTAAACTTGGAAAATTTTTAACTTGGTCTTCCCGACCTCGAGATGTTGGTATTTGAGGGATGTAAGGAGTATGTCTCGGTGAAGTTTCAAATTTTTCAGACGGGGTTTGGGTTATGTTTGGATCACGAAATCAGTGGGTTGCCACGATAAGCCCGCAATGCGACATTATTACCATTCACACGTAGACCTCATCGCGGTGAGGAAAATGAACTACCACGATAGGACCGCATCACGATAAGCCTGTTGCATCCAGTTTCAAATTTAAATGGCTGAGGGGCAATTGGGTCTTTTCCCCCTCAACCCAATCATTCATAAAACGACTTGGGCATCAATTAAGGCATAATTTTGCCTTTCTTCTCTAATTATCCTCTCAAGAAAAACCATTCCCTTCCCCAAGAACACAAATTCAATTCCTTTATCCCCAAGAAATCAAGAATTCAAGTTCCCCAAGTCCAAGAAAGCATCAAGATTTGGTATTTCTTTTTCAAGTTAAAGGTTTACGGTATGTTTGATGTTCATCCATGAGCCCCTTTTATCCATGGAGTCCAAGAATCCCTTTTTGGTTTTAAATTAAGAGTTTTCGATGTTTAAGTTGAAATATCTCCATGAATCTCTTGTTAATTCAATTATTTTATAAGTGTTTTCATTGGAAT
The DNA here is from genome assembly GCA_030864215.1 of Capsicum pubescens. Classification (NCBI taxonomy): domain Eukaryota; kingdom Viridiplantae; phylum Streptophyta; class Magnoliopsida; order Solanales; family Solanaceae; genus Capsicum; species Capsicum pubescens. The sequence continues at coordinate 300,230,965 of CM061542.1, read as the reverse complement.
AGGCATTTGCATGTTTTAAATATGGTAATCTTCATGATTGATCTTTAAGTTAGGATTTTAGTTTTGTAATCATATTATTCTCGCATGATTTTCCAATTTCCATGCTTAAGCTCACGACTCTCACGTGTTTGATGAAATGCCTAAGTGTTGGGTTTTGAACAATGATCCCCTACTATGGTTTCAAAGATTTTTTATAGCATTATTGTTAATGCCATTCAGTGCTGGTGGGTTGTGAACACCCGATACCTATGTGATTTACATAAATTCAGCTCTTCAAGTATTTAGACAGTTAATCCATGAATCTTATCAGTATACTCAGATATTCATATTTATGATGAGCACTATCAGTTATATAATAACATTCAGTTGAGTTTAGTTCAGTTCAGTACCAGTGTCAGTTCATTTAGGAGTAGGATTTAGCACCGAGTGAACCTAGGGATGGGGGCTCACCCGCCAGTTAGGACTGGGTCCTTAGCATTAGTCCCTAAGTTCCAAAACTACATATCCAGTGTAGGATTATGAGATGTCACCCGCCAGTTTAGGACTGACACTCTCTTAGGGGTCACCTGCTAGTTTAGGACTGACTCCTTAGACCTTCAGGACATCATCTTAATAGATCCACACAGCAGTGTTAGTACGCGTGGCACGGTACTGACACCCTTCCAACTGGGGTTATAGGTGGGACCCCAATTAGTTCATATTGGGGCATGTCGGTTAGATGATACCTCCCACAGTCTCAGTATAATATTCCGTGTATTTTTAGTTCAGATTTGCTTGACTAAATGTACAGATTTTCAGATGTTCAGTTTACATCTTTTTGGTCTTTCAGATTTTAGATTATCTCAGTAACATAACAAATATTACACTTAGTCTTGCATTTTCAGATTTTACAGTTTTTATGCATTCATATTCAGTTATCGCATATCATTAAGTTAGTCCTCATTTCATAAGTACAGTAGCCCATGTATATCAACCTGACCTCATCTCATATACCAGTACATTCAAAGTACTGACCACATACTCTTCTTTGCACTATGATATCTTCTATCATAGGTTTGGAGGCTTAGTTTCTCGATCGCAGTTAGACAACCAGCTCTACTACTCAGCAGCCTAGTGGCGAGTCCTTATCCATCGAGGATATATTATGTAATACCTCAGAGTTTCCCTAGCTAATTTCATCTCTAGAAACATTAATTATTAGATTCAAAAAATGAATAATGTTTGTTCCATGTGGAATTCTTTAGATTTTAACTTTCCATGACGTAGGAAATTAAATGAGCTTTCCATCGATATAAGATTCTCCCAAAACCGACACTCGGTGAAGAAGTTAGAGCATTTTTAGTAATCAGTATTCCCAAGGGACAGGCCACCGCATCGCGGTGAGAACTAAATCGGCATTCGTCAAATTCTAGTAGCTCACCGTGATTGGGTCGCATTGCGATGAGAATAGCTATGGGAATGCCACTGCATCACGATGGAGGCCAAATTGGCATTTGACAATTTCTAGTAGAGATGTTCGTCCCCAGACTCAGGCTAACAAAGCACCCCTTTAGGTTGCCCAACTCCTCCTCAGGGCACATCATCCAATACTACTGGCGGTCAGCGCCAAAATCGATTTTATGCTTTACCATCCTGTCAAGAGTAGAAAGATTCAACTGATGTTGTTACTGGTATGCTTCGTGTCTTTCATTTTGATGTATATGCGTTGTTAGACCCTGGGTCAAGTTTCTCTTATGTGACCCCATTAGTTGCTGTGAATTTTGAGATGAGTCTTGAAAAGATCCCTGAGCCTTTCTTGGTTTCTACTCTAGTAGGTGAGTCAGTCGTTGCTAAGTAAGTTTACAAAAAGTGTCCTATCACTGTCCTTCATAGAGTCATATTAGCAGACTTGATAGAGTTATACATGGTTAATTTTGGTCTTATTCTTGGTATGGATTGGCTCCATTCCTATTATGCAACTATAGATTTTCATACCCGTATGGTTAAGTTTCAGTCCCCAGATGAGCCAGTTTTTGAGTTGTCAGGTAGTTCAATGTCTCCTAAAAGTCATTTCGTATCCTATCTTAAGGCCAAGAGGTTGATATCTAAAGGTTGTATTTACCATTTAGTTCGAGTTAAAGACACTAAGTTTGAGACTCCAACAGTTCAGTCAGTCAATGTAGTAAATGAGTTTCCTGATGTCTTTCCAGAAGATCTCCCAGGGGTACCTCCCGATAGAGAGATAGAATTTGGGATCGACCATCTTCCCGACACTTAGCCTATTTTTATTCCTCCATATCGTATGACACCCGCCGAGTTTAAGGAGTTGAAAGAGCAACTCAACGATCTTTTAGATAAGGATTTCATAAAACCTAGTGTTTCTCCATGGGGCACTCCCGTCCTATTCGTGCGAAAGAAAGATGGTTCTTTGCGAATGTGCATTGAATATCGTCAGCTAAATAAAGTCATAGTCAAGAATAAATACCCTCTTCCTAGAATTGATGACTAGTTTGATCAATTGCAAGGTGTAAGTTACTTTCCAAAGATAGACTTTAGATTCGTCTATCATCAGCTTAAGGTGAGAGAATGTGATATTCCAAAGATAGCCTTTAGAACCCGCTATGGTCATTTTGAGTTTCTAATCATGTCTTTCGGGCTAACTAATGCTCCAGCAGCTTTGATGGACCTCATGAATCGAGTGTTCAAACAATACCTAGACATGTTTGTCATATATTCATAGATGATATCCTTGTGTACTCCCGTAGTGAGAATGACCATGCAGATCATCTTAGAATTTTTTTACAACCTCTTAAAGATCACCAATTGTTCATAAAATTCAGCAAGTATGAATTTTGTCTAAGGTCAGTAGCCTTTCTCGATCATATTATTTCCGCCGAGGGCATTAGAGTTGATCCCCAATGTCTCTCCGCCAGACATTAGAATTTTCTTGGGTCTAGCTGGCTATTACCGCCGTTTTTTTGAAGGTATCTCATCCATTGCGTCTCCCATGATCCGATTGACCCAAAAGAAAGTTAAGTTCCTGTGGTCAGATTCCTGCGAGAAAAGTTTTCAGGAGTTGAAGACTCGACTCACTTCAGCCCCAGTGTTAACATTGCCCGATGGTACATATGGTTTTGTTGTTTATTGTGATGCCTCTAGAGTTGGTTTGGGTTGTGTGTTGCTGAAGAAGGGTAAGGTTATAGCCTACGCCTCTAGACAGTTGAAGCCTCATAAAAATAATTATCCAACCCAAGATCTGGAATTAGCTGCTGCGGTGTTTGCTTTGAAAATCTGGAGACATTATCTGTATGGTGTTCATATTGATGTGTTCATGGACCACAAAAGATTTCAGTATATGTTTACTCAGAGGGAGTTGAATCTTCAACAGAGAAGGTGGTTGGAGCTGTTGAAAGACTATGATATGAGTGTGTTGTATCATCCGGGCAAGGCCAATGTAGTGGCAAATGCCCTTAGTAGGTTGTCTATGGGAAATGTTGCTCATGTGGAGAAAGATAAGAAAGAGTTAGCTCGAGAAGTTCATCATTTGGCTAGATTGGGTGTTAGGTTTCTTGACTCAGCTGAAGGGAATGTTTAGGTTCAGAGTAGTTCTAAATCCTCCCTAGTTTTGGAAGTGAAGGAGAAGCAAGATATGGATCCTAGTCTGGTCAAACAAAAGGAGTCGGTTAAAGACCAAAGGGTAAAGGTTTTCTCCCAAGGGGGAGATGATGTGCTGAGATATTAGAAGAGACTGTGCGTTCCTTGTGTTGATGATATGCGGAAGAGAATTATAGCTGAGGCGCATGGTGTACGATATTCCATTCATCCAGGCGCTACCAAGATGTATTGCAATTTTGCGAAAAATCTATTAGTGGAATGCTACGAAAAAGGATATAGCAGATTTTGTAGAAAAGTGTGCAACTTGTTAACAGGTTAAGGTAGAGCACCAAAGGCCTAGTGGTACGTTGCAAGAGTTTGGCATCCCCACTTGGTAGTGGAAAGAGGTGAATATGAATTTTGTGATTGGATTACTCCAATCGCGTCGGCATCACGATTTGGTTTGGGTTATTGTAGACAGATTGATTAAGTCAGCACATTTCTTGCTAGTTCATACGTCCTATACAGCTGAGGATTATGCTAAGTTGTATATCCGAGAGTTAGTCAGATTGCATGAAGTTCCCTTGTCTATTATCTCAGATAGGGGTACTCAATTCACTTTCCAGTTCTGGAAAGCTTTTCAGAAGGGTCTTGGTATCCAGGTTCATCTCAGTTCCGCTTTTCACCCGCAGATAGATGATCAGGAAGAGAGGACCGTCCAAACTCTAGAAGATATGTTAAGAGCATGTGCTCTTGACTTCAAAGGTAGTTGGGATGAGCATTTGTCATCGATTGAGTTTGCCTACAACAACAATTATCATACTAGCATTCAGATGACCCCGTTTGAGTCTCTTTATGGGAGGAGATGTAGATCACCCATAGGTTGGTTTGAGGTGGGTGGAGCCGCTTTGCTTGGGCTTGATGCAGTGTATAAAGCTATGGAGAAAGTTAAACTGATTAGAGAAAGGTTGAAAATAGCCCAAAGTCGTCAGAAATCATATGCAAATGTGAGGAGAAGGGATCTTGAATTTGAAGTTGATGATTTAGTGTACTTGAAGATTTCACCCATGAAGGGGGTGAAGGGGTGAAGAGATTTGGCAAAAAAGGGAAGTTTAGTCCCAGTATGTTGTTTCTTATAGAATTCAGAGCCGTGTTGGGAAAGTAGCTTATGAGATTGAGTTGCCCGCAGATTTGTTAGTTGTTCATCTTGTATTCCACGTCTCGATGGTTAAGAAGTGCATTGGTGACTCCATTATTGTAGATCCTTTAGAAAGTTCAGATATTCAAACAGTCTTTCGTTTGATGAGATTCCAGTTGAGATCTTAGATTATCAGACTCGTAGACTAAGGAACAAAGAAGTTCCCTTGTGATATTTTTCCGCTCGAGGGTCGAGTTGAAGGGTTTTTCCAATTAAAAGGACAGTTTCTAATAGGGATTAATTTATTACAGAGTCGCCACTTGGAATTGAGTTATGGTGTTCTAAGTCACCTTTTTGTATCCCTAATCAAAAGGAAATGACTCTTTGTTGGTCTGCAAAAATAGAAGACCGGGTAAGAAATTCTATTGACCGAGGGGAAGGTGTGAGGCACCCCTCGAGTCCGGTGGTTCTAGCACAGTCGCTTTTATTGACTTATCTTGTCTTAAATTATTATAACAAGTTATGTTGAGGCCTAAAATCGCTCATTTTTATTCTACCCAAAACCGGTCTATTATCTTATATTAAACAAATCAGTGAAAGTTATTTTTTTAAAAAAATTTGTCAAGGTGTGTTATTGCATCGTTGAATTTTAAAATGTCTTAGAAAGATGCGTACGCCGCATTCTTAATTGAGATAAATATTTTAAACGTGCCTAAAATTCGCCTAGCATTAAAGAAATTTGTTTTGTCTCTTGTAAACTCGAAACAATTTATTTTTATCCTCATTTTTGCTCGATCTTTTCTTTTAAAATTTGTGATGGGTCTTAAGTAAATATACAACCCGTTTCACTCAGACTTACACTAGTTAATAAATTTCATTTCCCGATCCAAAGTTGCATGACCTGATTATTAAACTAAAAATTCTAAAAAAAAAAAAAGACGAATAAAATTATAAGAATTATCCAATCAATTAGACATATACATGCAACTATTACAATAAAATATGAAAACTAACAACAAGAAAGAAAATATTATTATTTATCCATTATGCATCAAAATTCCTACGTTAATTTCCCAGATTATCAAACATTCACCTTATTATTTTTCAAACACATTGAAAATAGTAATCTAATTGTCAAAAGTCAGGTCAACCAAAAGTAACAATTTAAAGATTTTAATTGTTAAAGGTCCAATAGTCTTTCTACATAAATAAATAAATAATAATAATAATAAGAATTAAAAAAAAGTAAATAAGTAAATAAAATTTTTCATATCCAAATATCAATAACTTTCGAAATTCTTTTTTTTTCTTACTTTGATTTAAAAAATAAATCTATGGCCATGCAAATACTTCTTACTTATTTATTTTTATCACAAATTTTATATATATATATATATTTTCCGATCCGAGCACTAATGCAATTCATCATGAAGACCACATTTTTCTACATATCAAACTCATACTTCTAGAATAATAATACAATACAATAACAACTAGTTGTCATTGACGTAAAATGCCATAACTACAAACATCGGAGTTTATATGGCCAAGTATCAATTTTCTCAGACTTCTTTCAATATTTAGTTCTGACTCCATAACTTAAGAAGAACCATTTTAATTCGAAATCATTAGATTATTTAGCAATATATCTCATGAAGTTTGAAACCTACGAAGGATTTAATATATATTCCTTAACTTGTTCAACTTGAATAATAAATAACTAAACATGCGATTCGTGATAATAAAACTCATACAAGCAATCATTCTGACCTATTGAATAATGCACAGATCCACTTAATAACACCATTCATGATTTGATTCACGATAAACTTATGAAATATAGTACAAGATGGGATTAAAACCTGTATTACAAATTAAAACAAGTATCGAAGCCAGAACTTCGTCACCGAAAACTCGAACAAAACCGAATTTCAATTTCAATCTTCTTTTCTCTCTTCCTTGATGTTTTTCTCCTGATGATTTTGAATGTTTCACTCACTCTATTTTTTTACTCTTGACTATTTTTTTTCCTCAGTATCTGATAGAATAGTGCACGTTCAATCTCTATGGAGGGGGTTGAAGAATTACTCTTTAAAAGGGAGAATATGGGGGGAACAGTTGAGGATATTTGAATATGAAATAATTTGTGGAAGTTGGGGTAGGATAAGACTTCTTTTTCCGCCCTTTTTTTAAATATAAAATAAATAATAATAAAATTTAAAATAAATAAATTAATATAATATTAATTAATTTTTATTTTTTAGGAAAATATAATAAATTTTACAAATAGTCTAAAAATAATATAATTAAGATAATATCAAAATTACTAGTTTATTTATTAAAATTAAAAGGGAAATATTTTATAAATTTTTTATATTATTTTTAAAAAATTAGAATAAAATAAAATATACCATCTCAAAATTAATTTTATTTTTAACTAAAAATTTATTAAAATAAAATAAGAATTTAAATAATATCAGACCAAATATAAATATTTAATATCGAAAAATATATATATTAAACTCGGGGAGGGTCAAAATCACGTGTCTACAGGTCAAAGTCCTTTGGCGGAATCAGTCAGTTGAGGGAGCTACTTGGGAAGCCGAAGCAGATATGCGAGCCAAGTACCCTCATCTCTTCTCTGCAAACTCAGATTTAGCCGAAGGTAATACTCTTCCTTAATTCAGTTCCTTTCTAATCATATACATATTCAGCTATATAGTTGTCCTCATATGAGTTCATGCACTCCCAGATTTCTCAACAAGCTCAGAAAGACTTAGATTCATTTTCTCAATTTATCTCAGTTGTGCATGATAATTTATAGCCTCAGATTCCTCAGAAAAGATTCCAGATTAACTAGCAACATTCGAGGACGAATGTTTTCAAGGGGAGATATTGTAATACCCCGTAGTTTTCCTAGCTAATTTCGTCTCTAGAAACGTTATGTATTATCTTCAAAAAAATGAATGATGTTTTTTCCATGTGGAATTCTTTACGTAGGAAATTGAATGATCTTTTCATCGATAGAAGATTCGCCCAGAATCGACACTCGATGAAGAAGTTAGAACATTTTTAGTAATCAGTATTCCCAACGGACAGGCCACCGCATCGTCAAATTCCAGTAGCTCGCCGTGATTGGGCCGCGTCACGGTGAGAATAGTGATGGGAATGCCACCGCGTCGCGATGGAGGACAAATCGGCATTTAGCAATTTCGAGTGGGTCACCACGATTGCACCGCATCGCGGTGAACCCCAAATCTACAATTGTCACAAACCAGTAGCACATAACGATTACCCTGCGTCGCGGTTGGTATCTCGATGGACCCTTCACCGCATCGTGGTGAAGCCTTAAACGGCATGCCTGGTATGAATTTTAAAATCCAAGGGCAGTGTAGTCTTTTTGCCCACACCTTTAAATCGTGAAAATAACAGATTTAATATATTTTGAGCAACATATGCTCATTATTCATCAAACTCTCTCAAATTAAAAACCCTAGGATCCAACCTTCAATATCAAGCATCTTCAAGATTCCACCATTACTTTCCCAAATTTGTTCAAGATTCAAGCTTCCTAGACCAAGAGTTTCAAGAATCTTCATCCAAGAAAGAAATTAGAGTCTCAAAATTAAGCTTGTGCATCTAGTTCATCATCTAAGGTATGTGGGGTTTGAACAAGAACAATTCTTTTGTTCTTGTATCCAAAACTTGATTTTATTACGAAAGATATATGATTTTACATGTTTTCCTATGAATTTGAAGTATGGATTTATACTCTATGTTGCTATTCTTGAGATTATGGTATTTTCAATGTTTTAGAAGATGAATTACATGAGTATGTTGAGAATATTATGCTTATTGCTGAAATTTCCAGCTTTTGAGATGAGTTATGAATAACTATATTATCAACCATGAATTTTGAGATGTTTTATCATGATATTGATACATGGGTCATTAAGCCCTATTTGAGATTGTTATTTTTGAGAATTATTGTGCTATAAGCACCCTATTATTATTGAGAAAGTTTTGACCTTTTGGTCACAATAGAATTGAAAGTCCACTTTCCAAATTGAGATTACAGATTTTATAGTTGGTTTCATTATAAACCATGAGATTATTTTTAAACTAGATTTTCCTTGAGATTTTGAGCACAAGATTTGGTTGTAGTATTTAGCACCGAGTTGGGTACATTACTACGGTTTCATACCCCAGAACTACATGCCACCGTAGATTGAGATATTTATTCCCACTATACGTGGATAACTGAGATAGATTGTTCTATTCTGATGACAAGGGTAGAACAACCCTAACCTTATGGGGGCTAGTAGTGGGACACCATGGATTCTCATATGGTGTACATGTCAGTTAGAAGTGTTAGAGTACGAACCCAACTAATTTTAATATTATACTCTACTGATTGCCTATTTGTGGAACAAGTAAGTAAACGTGGTTTACAGAAGTAAAAGCTGAACACAATGTTTTAATGTGGAAAACATCCGGCTCAAGAAAGGTGTAAATAACCACGACCTGTACCTCTACAGGATTTAAGCCCAACTTCACCATAACTTTTGAGCCTCAACAACCAATAAAATTACAAGACTTCTTGTAAACTAGGAACTAAAACTTCTAACCCCTATAACTACAAAAATACAAATCTTCCCAAGATAAGTGTTCCCAAGTCTTCGAGTTTTCCAACTTGAAGAAACAACTCCTAACTCAGTTTTTAGATTATTCAGACTAGAATAATGACTCATTACAACTCAAAGAACCTACCTACTACAAACAGTCTAAGACTTGCTAAATAAGGGACCAGGTTCTTCTTCAAGTATGTGAACTATTTTGATGATTATTGATTATCTTGTAGTGCATCAGTGAGTGCTTTGAATGTCGTTTCTTCTATTTAATCCAACTCCTGATAGATTCCTCTAGTTGATGTAATATTGTATCCTCAGTAGGACTCCTAGGTGGTTTCACTCTATCTTGACTTTCCTCTTTTCTACCGTCTCTCTCTTTTTCTCTCTCCTAGATTGAGTAGGACTCTTCTTATTTATCTCTTGGTCTTGTATAACTCCTTGATCAACTCAACTTATGAATGCTGCAATTATTTTCTCCTTAATCATAGCAATTTAAACAGATCTGAATGTCCTTGCTTATCCTCCCTTGTCCTAATGCATTGTCAGTCTTGCAATACTTTCAACACGCAGTTCAAAAGACAACAGTAGTTTCACTTGTGCGGAACAACTTGCACAACATGTTTCATTCATTTGTCAATTATCAAAACTTCATATACCCTAACAAATTCCCCCTTTTTGATGATGACAAACTTAGCAACACAGCAACACAAAAACCTGATGTACTCAATAAGGAATTTAAATAAAGGAATAACAGAATAAAACAGGTTAGTCCAATTGGGTTATAAGCACTGCATAGTCTACTCTTCCCCCTTTTGACATCATCAAAAAGCTTACACCAAGTGAAAATATTTAATAATTCATGGCCATTGAGGCTATCACTAAGTCAATCAAAATTCAAAGTAATTGATCATGAATGTAATAATAAAACAGAAGAAGAACACATTAAAGAAAAATAGGTCTATTGCATCCATTTGCTGAATATAACTACATATCCAAAAGCTACATAAAAGAGAACAAGTCATCAAGGATGGATCAAAAAGATAGGCCTAGGACAGTAGGAAATAGGCTAATTTGAGGAAGAAGATGGGATAAGAGAGGTCAGTTTCCTAATAACATCAGCATTTTCAGCTCTTTTTTTTCCAACAAGACTGTGAGGGAATCAATCTGAGATTGAAGAAGCCTTCTTTCATCCTCATGTGCAGCCTCTAAAGTGGCTTGATCAGCTTTAACTTCACCTTGTTTTGCAGCTAGTGCATTCCTTAATCTTTGCAGTGGATTGTTAGCACTTCTCATAGAAATAGGTAGCATCATATGGTTCACACTCATATGATGTCCTTGGTAGTCTGTGAAGACCACACTTGGATAGATACCCCAAATTCCTCAAATATAGGGATGAGCCAGAATTCATATGAGAGGGCATGCCCATTAATTTCCTTGAGGAGAACCTTTTGCATATGCTTCAGTATAAGTCGAGGAAAATCAATTCTCACCTCAGTATCCAATAGTTCCATGAGTGTAAGATCAAGGAAACTAGCCACACACCTTCTTTCTTTCCTAAGAATAATCATCTTATGCACTACATCAAAATAGAGTTGGTGAAGTGGTGACATTTCCCTCTTAAGGACCCTTCTATGATAGATCAAGTGAGTATTCCCAGAGAACTTCCTACATATGTCAAGAGTAGAGGCAAGATTGTCCAAAGGAGGCCAAGTGCCCTTGACATAGTGACCCCACCCCCAGAAGAAATATGAAAGATCCTAGCAATGTCAGCAATGTAAAGGTTCATTGTAACCTTTCTAACAGTAGTAGAGAATAATTCACCAATGCCCACCCCATTCATATAGAACTTATACACTTCAAGTTTGGCAAATCTTCTATGAAGGTCACCCTGAAGAAATAGATGTGACCACCCTTGAAACTCTATTTTTCCCAGTAAAGTTTGCATATTAGCCCCCCAAAACCACTAACAACCTTTCTCTAGATAATTTATTCTTTTAAAAGTGAAGATAATGTGCTTCAAGAGTGTCTTGATGAGAGGATGGTTGGGGGACGTCAAACTTAGGATCCAACTCATCAGTGAAATCTATAGTAAACTTAGAGTCAGACAAGTCAGAAGAAATAGGTTGGGTGACCTGTTTCTTTGGATAAGTAGAAGACTTTGAAGAGGAAACTCTGGAGGATGTGGAAACTTTGATAGTAGGAGGAGATTTTGAAGAGGAGAAGGATTTTTGAGTAGTTTTAGAAGAAGGTTTTCTCGGAAAACAGGATCTTGGGACTTTGGCCATGATAGTCTTTGTTTTTCTGACTGATCGAAGAAGAAGATCAGGAGAAAATGCACGAGGAGGAATGGGATCAGAAGTAGTCACACGTTTCTTTTTTTTTGGCTCTAAGAGATTCAGCCAGGGAAGCATCTTCTCGTTGATTTCTCCCTCGAGTGTGAGGAGTACGAAGAGTAGAGACACTTGGAGAGGGTTCTGCAGGGGTAGTGTCATCAACATTAATGAGAATAGAAAAGGGTTTTCTTGGTAGCTTGGATCTGGACCTTCTTGGAATTAAGTATGCAATAGGAATATCATCCTATCCAAAGGGATATCATCAACATCAAGAATCTGAATAGGGATGGGAGGTGGAAGAGAGGGTTGAGAGAAAGATGATGAAGGTAAAGATATTTTGATGAAAGGGTTTGGGAAATTTCTGAATGCAGCAAAATTAGTTAATTTGGAGGAGATTTGATGAGGGATTATAAAGGGTAAGGTGATATCTTGATGAAGCACAATGGCAATGAAGGGATTTATGATGGAGTCAGTGGAGAAAGAAGATGAGGAGGATGCCATTTATGAAACAAGAGGTTTTTCTTAGTTGTGAAGAGTAGAGGAAAGAATGAATAAAAATTAAAAGGAGGAAATGTATTTAAGGAGAAAACAAGGGGAAGTTGAATGGGTGAAGGACTGTATCATCTCAGAAACATAATGATTAAGGGCTCTGTACTGATGGGAAAGAAGTGTGCAGCTTTTTAGAGAAGGAATGACTCTTGAAGTTTTGGCGGTTTAAGTGTAACAATAAAGAACCAGGTAGACAACTTGTTTCTCTTTATGCCACTATAGGTAAAAACAATTATACCTGAATGAAAGAATGTACACAATTGCTTCAGTGATCCAGTCTCTCTGCAAAATTAACACATATATGAGTCAGTATACTCTGAAATCTTGGAATTAGGATACACAACTTAATATGTGAGACTGAATTAATCAACAATCACTTAAAGATCAACTAATTCTAATCAGGCATTGAGGGAGACTTATGCAATTTTAATCATCCCTAAGGCTAACCTATTTTTTCAAACTGTTCTCTACTTAAAGTCTTAGTGAAAATATCAGCAATTTGCTCCTCAGTACAACAAAACATAATTGATATATGACCTTTTTCAATATTGTCTGTAAGGAAGTGATGACGAATATCAATATGCTTAGTTCTCTTATGTTGGACTGGATTTTTGGCAATATTTATGGCACTTGTGTTATCACAAAAAATGGGAACACAACCAACATCTATACCAAAGTCCATGAATTATTTCTTAATCCATAACAATTGAGCACAACAAGAACCTACAACAACATATTCAGCTTTAATAGTAGACAAAGCTACTGAATTTTTCTTCTTAGTGGACCATGTAATCAAACATGATCCAAGGAAATGTGCCATGTCTGTAGTGCTTTTCCTTTCCACCAAATATCCTGCATAATTAGCATCAGAGTATCCTACCAAATTAAAGTTACTACCTTTAGGATACCATAATATAAGATAACTGATTCCTTTCAAGTATCTGAAGATTCTTTTCACAGATTTTAGATGTGATTCTTTTGGTTTTGCTTGAAACCTAGTACATAGACCTACACTAAACACAATGTCAGGCCTGCTTGCTGTGAGGTACAATAATGACCCTATAGTACCTCTATACATCTTTTGCTCCACATCAGAACCTGTTTCATCCAGATCAAGCTTTATGGAAGTGGCAATGGGAGTACTGATTTCTTTTTCCTCTTCTATGGAGAATCTTTCGAGAACCTCGTTGGTATACTTATGTTGATGGATCATTTTCCCTGATGCTGACTATTTTATTTGCAAACCCAAGAAGTAATTCATCTCCCTATCATGCTCATCTCAAGTTCACAGCTCATGAGTTTGGCAAACTCATGAGTCATATTCATATTGGTTGAGCAAAATATAATGTCGTCCATATATACCTGCACAACTAACAAACCCTTTCTATTAGTTTTTAAGAAAGGGTATTGTCAATTTTACCTCTGGTATGCCTATGTTACAGTAGAAATTTTGAAAATATCTCATACCAGGCCCTTGGTGCTTGTTTCAACCCATACAAAGCCTTATCTAGTTTATACACATTCTCAAGAAACTCCTTGCTTTCAAATCCTGGAGGTTGCTTAACATAAACTTCCTCCTTGAGAATGCCATTCAATAATGTACTCTTCACATCCATCTGATAGAAAATAAACTTTATATAAGCAGCAAAGACAATAAGTAATCTTATAGCTTCGGGTCTTGCTATAGGAGCAAAAGTATCATCAAATTCAATTCCTTCTTCTTTGTTGTATCCTTGAACCACCAACCTTGCCTTGTTTCTTGTGACTGTTCCATGCTCATTAACTTTATTTTTGTACACCCACTTAGTTCCAATTACTGATCTATCTTCTGGGATAGGAACTAAGTGTTATACCTTGCTTCTCTCAAACTGATTTAACTCTTCCTGCATGGATATGATCCAATCAACATCAAGTAAAGCTTCAGTTACCTTCTTTGGCTCAATCTCTGACCGGAATGCCTTAAATGCACATATGCTTCTCAATCCAGACCTTGTGGTGATCCCAAATGTGAGATCAGTGAGAATATTCTTAATAGGGTATGATCCTTAATACTTTTATCCTTTTGGGATCAAGTCTAGTGAGCTACTAGGGTCATTGCTTATGTTCTAAGCTGGGGTAGTTTGTGGCTCAGTTCCCCCTGTCACTGTGACTTCAGCTTCAATTCCCCCTGTTAAAGTGATTCCATGTTTGGTAGCTCCAGTTGATGAACCAGGTTGTGTAACCTGTTCCTTAGTGTTACTTTCTTCCTGCAGGTTAGTCTTAACACAGGATTCATCAAAGAACACATAAATTCTTTCTTCAACACAGTTAGTTCTATTGTTTAAAACTGTATAAGCCTTACTATGAAGTGAATAACCTAAGAAGATTCCCTCATCACTTTTAGCATCAAATTTTCCCAGATTATCCTTTCCTTTATTGTGTATGAAACTTTTAAACCAAAGGTTCAAAAGTGAGTAATGTTAGGCTTCCATCCTTTCAGTAATTCATAGAGAGTCTTCTCTAGCATAGGTTTGATCATGCATCTATTTATGATATATGCTGCAGTACTTATTGCTTCAGCCCAAAGTTTTTTAGCAACATTTGCTGCATGCATCATTATTCTAGCCATATCTTCCAAGGTTCTATTTTTCCTTTCCACCACTCCATTTTGTTGTGGTGTTCTAGGAGCTGAGAAGTTATGATCTATACCATTTGTTGAACAGAATTCCAAGAACTTTACATTCTCAAATTCTGTACCATGGTCAGACCTTATGGAAACTAATGAAGTGCCCAGTTTCTTTTCAATTTTCTTAATGAAGATTTCAAGAACATCAAAGGAATCTTCTTTAGAGGCTAGAAACAAAGTCCAAGCGAATCTGAAATAATCATCCACAATTACAAAAATATACCATTTTCCACCTCTGCTTTGAAGTCTCATGGGTCCACATAAGTCCATATGAACCAAGTCAAGGCACTTGGTTGTGCTAACACGGTTCTTTGACTTAAAAGAAGATCTTACCTGCTTCCCCCTCACACATGCACTACATAACTTTTCTACCTTGAACTTGGTCTTGGGTAAACCCAATACCATGCCTTTGGAAGAAAGTATGTTTAGTTGTTTCAGGCTTGCATGACCAAGTCTTTTGTGCCAAAGGAGGGGATCATTTTCTATAGCACTTAGAAAAGTTAACTCAGGTCCTGGTAGTGCCATAATGTCAGCTTTGTATATATTTTTGTATCTCCTTGCAATGAGCACAATCTCTTTGATGTCCATTCTTTTGACTTTGACTCCGGTAGCAGTAAAAATAACTTTATTACCTTTGTGACACAGTTGTGAGATTCTCAGCAGGTTATGCTTTAATCCTTCTACAAGATAGACATCCTCCAATGCTTTTGACTCAGATGAGCCAATCTTTCCAACTCCAGTAATGATTTCCTTTTTTCCATCACCAAAAGAAACTCCTCCTCCATCTATTTTAAAGAGTGAAAGGAACTTTTTCTTATCACCAGTCATGTTTCTTGAGAAAGCACTGTCTAAGTACCAGTGCCTTTTGCTTCCTTTTACCTTCTCCTGCCAAAGAAATCAATGGTTACACTTAGGAACCCAGACAAGCTTGGGTCCTATTTTATGAGTGAAAGGATGAATTAAATTTCTTCTAGTTCATGCAGGTAATATGTAGTGCAACCTATTTCTCTGACCAAACCTGATTTTGTTCTTTTTGGTCTGAGAAAATCTGTTAGCCAGGTTTTGACTATTTAATCTTCTTTTTGCAGCCACTGGACATTCAGTGGTGGGATGTCCAAGGTTGTCAAAAATATAACATAAATCTTCAGGGTCATCAAAACCTTTGTGGAATCCCACACCTGCCTTTTCATTGTAATTTCTTTCACTCAATTTGTGAATAATTCTTAAGGAGTTTGTCCACCTGTTTGCCCTTTCAAGATCAAGTTTTAGTTTAGAAACTTCTTGACTCAACTTATTCATTTTTCAGTTAAATCATGACATTCTAGTTTGTATTTAACTAGCTCAAGTTCAACATTTCTTGTTCTTCACTCATGGCCTTTTTCCCATTTTCAGTAAGATTTAATTTGAGAACTTCAGACTTAAGACCATTGTTTGAGATCTCAAGTTCTGCAACCTATTTTTTGAGAGTGCAATTTTCCTTGTCAACTATACCTGTGCAAGACTTTAAATTAATGAGATCAAATTTGAGGCTTGCAAGACTGTTGAACAATTCATCCATATCAGAGGTTAACTCTTGGAAATCATCAATCAATGCATTCATCAAGGAAATAAGTTTTGGTTTTGAAAATAATTGTAGTTTTTCTTTGAGTTCAAGTATACTTACCTCAGAACCATCATCTTCTTCATCTAAGTCTGAGTCTCCAAGAACCATGAATGCAGTTTCATCAACTTTATCTTCATCTGAATCAGATCCCAGGATGCTATCATTGCATGTTCCTCCTTCCTTTTGCTTTTTCTTTTAGTTCCTTTTTAGCCCTTTCCTTCTTCCATTCTATTTCCCAGATTGGACAGTCTCTAATCTGATGACCAGTTTTGACACACTTGTGTCAACCATTTGGATTGTCATTAGAACATCTCTTAGTACCCGTTCCCTTATTCTTCTTAAAGAATTTGCTGAATTTGTTAGTTATGAAGGCAACTTGCTCCTTATCAAGTTCAAATTCCTCATCACTATCAGAAGCTTTCAATTCCAATATTTTCTCAGGAGGTGCTTGTTCTTTGGTTCCATTAACTTCTATTTCATAATTCCTTAAGTTCCCTACTTGTTCATCCAGGGTCATACCTGCAAGATCCTTATTTGCCTCCCTGATTGCAGTCACTTTGATATTCCATTTTGATTTAGGTAATACCCTCAGTACCTTTTCAACCTATTCCTCCTCAGAGATAAGTTTTACTAAGGAAGTCAGCTTATTTGTCAAGATAGTAAGCCTTTCCATCATCTCATACAGGGTTTCATTTTCCTTTATTTTGAATGCCTCATACTCAGTGAAAAGGAGAGAAATCCTAAATTTTCTTACTTGAGAGGTACCTTCAGGAGCATTCACTAGTGCATCCAAAATTTGCTTAACAGTAGTGCAGGTTGATATCCTGTTGTATTCAGCAGGTCCTAATCCACAGACCAAGATGTTCTTGGCATTTGCATTATTCTTCAAAGCCAACAAGTCATCAGGAGTAAATTCAATCCTTACTTTCTTGATTTGTTCACCATCAACAAATTTCATTGGAATAGTGGGACCATTATTAATTTTTTCCTATAATTCATAGTCTTCACCTTGGATTAACATCTCCATCCTTGCTTTCCACCAGATAAAGTGAGAGCCATCAAAAAGTGGAGATCTAGTAGTTGACTGACCTTCACTGTGACCAGTAGGAGGTGCAAAATTCATCGTGTTGATCTTTTATTAGGTGGAAGGAGGTGCAAAATTCATCGTGTTGATCTTTCATTAGGTGCTATCCTTATTTAAGACAACCTAGATCTTATACCACTTGTTAGAGTACGAACCCTACTAATTTTAATATTATACTCTACTGATTACCTATCTGTGAAACAAGTAAGTAAACGTGGTTCACAAAAGTAAAAGATGAACACAGTGTTTTTATGTGGAAAACACCCAGCTCAAGAAAGGTGTAAAAAACCATAACCTGTACCTCTAAAGGATTTAACCCCAACTTCACTATAACTCTTGAGCCTCAACAACCAACAAAATTACAAGACTTCTTGTAAACTAGAAATTAAAACTTCTAACTCCTATAACTACAAAAACATAAATCTTCCCAAGATAACTGTTCCCAAGTCTTCGAGTTCCCCAACTTGAAGACACAACTCCTAACCCAGTTTATAGATCAATAAGACTAGAATAATGAATCATTACAACTCAAAAAACCTACCAACTACAAACAGTCTAAGACTTGCTAAATAAGGGACCAGGTTTTTCTTCAAGTATGTGAACTACTTTACTGATTGTTGATTATCTTGTCAGTGCATCGGTGAGTGCTTTGAATGTCATTTCTTCTATTTAATCCAACTCCTGATAGAGTCGTCTAGTTGATTTAATCTTCTATCCTCAGTAAGACTCCCAAGTGGTTTCACTCTATCTTGACTTTCCTCTTTGTTGCTGTCTCTCTCTTTTTCTCTCTCCTAGATTGAGGAGGACTCTTCTTCTTTATCTCTTGGTCTTGTATAACTCCTTGATTAACTCAACTTCTGAATGCTTCAATTATCTTCTCCTTAATCAAAGCAATTTAAAAAGATCTGAACGTCCTTGCTTATCCTCTTTTGTCCTAATGCATTATCAGTCTTGCAATACTTTCAACACGCAGTTCAAAAGACAGTAGTAGTTTCACTTGTGTGGAACAACTTGTACAACATGCTTCATTCATATGCCCATTATCAAAACTTCACATGCCCTAACAAGAAGAACCTCCCAAAACATCCCCCACTCTTAAAACGGTTTAAGTGTTTAAAGTATTGAGATAAAGTATTTGCAGTACAGAATGAGTTTCAGATTTCTTCTAGTTTACATGAATTGAGAATAAGAAGAGAATACAGATTTTTAGAACTAACTATAATGACTTACAAGATTCAGAATATATGCTTTATTATCCACTATTTCAGATTTCAGTATTACAGATTTATTCGAGCTATGTGAGTCATTTACATGTAGCATGCATGATTTATAAATTATGAGGATATTTTTTTATTTATTGAATGCACCCCATATACTTAGTACATCCTCAAAGTACTGATCCATATATACATCTGTGTGCTACATTGTCTCATAATGTAGGTTCAGGTGTTCAGTCTTAGCAGCGACAATGATTTTTGAGTATCTCATCTACATCCCTGCAGTTGGTGAGACCTCATAGTTCAGGGACTTAGTTTTCAGATTTCCAGTTTCATTAGTAGGTTTATTTCAGTATTCTTTTTAGACATTATGAGTCAGCTAGGGCCTGTACCAGTGACTCTCTAGTTTAAGTCATTAGAGGCTTGTCGAACTACTAGATTCAGACTTAGACTTAAGATGTCATATTCAGATTCTATATAGTATTAGTTTTTATTAGACTATTGAGATTTGCATTTTGAGATATGTTCAGATAATTCAAATAGATTTCTGCACTCATTATGACTTCATGCTTATATTTATCATTTTCGAGATTCAGATTAGTAGAAAGCAGCCAGGGTTTGCTCAGGACAACTTGTAGTTCGGAGCACCGTGTGGCGTCTCGGGGATTAGATTTTGGGGCGTTACATATTATTTCTCATTCAGTACTTCAAAATGTCATTATGTTCAGTCAGTCAGAGTTAGTTGGGGGATTGTCCCAATAACTCCTCAGTCATTTTGTTAGAGGCTTTTCAGATTATTAGACAGTCAGTTAGACAGTTATTCAGTTAGCCAGACCTTTCAGTATTATCCGTTGTTTTAAATTGATAGTTAGCTTCTAGTATTTCATCAGTTGTTTCAAACTTTTGGTTGAACCCCATTTTCAATATTCAGATTGGTATTATTTTCTCAGTGTATCTTTCGCACATGTGTTATATTATTATTATACTCAGTGCTTGCAGCAGGTACCAACTCATGAATTAGCTTGTGGTCACTTGTGACCGTAAGCACCGTTGTTGCGACTAGGGGGTAGCCTCGGGTTGTGACATATTCCTGGTAAGCCTCGCACTTGTTCAAGTTGAAAGCTCATAGAGTCGCTACATAGTCATGACTTTAGAGTTTGTGTATTCTTTGGTTATTATGGACTTGTGAAGTTATTGACTTCTCATAATTTGGAGATGAATAGCGAATGTTATTTGTGGTGAATGGGTTGTTGATGATTTTGGTAAATTGTATTGGTAATATTGGTGTGTTGGTTGTGATGTTGAGTGGTTGCGCTGTTGATTTGAGATAGAATTTTCTTGATAGACCCCAAAACAGTTTAAAAAAATACTTTTAGCTTTTTCATACTTTTATGAGCTGAATAACTTAATATTTGTCGTACTTTCTTTATTTTTAGTATTACGTAAATCACGGTTAAAGAAAAAAATATATAATTCTTCAAATAGTAGTAGCATTGTTTAGTTTTAGTAGAATGTTGCACACTAATTTATCAAACAAATAGGATAAAAGATAGAATATAATTAAAACTTGATCATGGAAAATTAAGTAGGCAACAATCTTTTTTATTTTTTAATTTGTAATAACAACATACTACATGACAACATAATTAGATTAGTTTGTGAAAATTAAATACAGAATTTAGAAACAATATCTTAATATTTCAAAACTAATTCTTCAAATGTTGGAGTAGCTACAAAATCTTCCTTTTGGGGTTCGAAAAACTCAAGATTGGTACTTGCATGTACCATAACCTACAAAAAAGGAAAAAAAAAACAATTATTACGACAACTATTATTAGATTTTTAATAAAATAATTCAAGAATGTTTTGTGATAAAAATATTGGATGTGAATTGCATTATAATATGTTGTACTAATTTACTTATCATGAACAATATCAATAATTATCGTTAGAGTTTTAACTTTTATAAACTAAAAACACAAGATCTTTTTACACTATTTAAATAGCCTAAACAATAAGTAGATGTAATTTATATCTATCTGTCTATATTACTATAGAATCAAGAATAATAATGTTGTTTTACCAAAATATCCACTAAAAAATGATTGACTTATTTGCCTTTTTAAGTTATAATTTTCTCCATCTGAAAACTTACTAATTAGTATAATTGTAATTTTGCTATGGAACTAATTAACAAAAATTGTATTAGGATAGAACTGAATTGCTCCATTTTTAGTTTTCTTATTGAATTCAATATTTTATTATTCTATAATAAGTGATTAAACACTTAATGTTGTAAAAACGTACATACACTTACAATTTAAAAAACTTTTACACTATCGATATAATTTAAACTGTTATTTCAGTTGTTTGCTTAATATTTTAGGTTACTAATCTTGATTACTATGTTGAGTTATACGTGGTTATCTTATTGGTGATCTGGCAAAACGTTGTCAGTATGTATTGCAAAAATTCTTCATCTTCAAAGAGATTTGACAATATACAAAATTGTTTACACTGATCAAAAAATGTTGAATACTTACTTGGATCAGTGGAGGAGACAACACCAGCACCCGAAAAACCACACATAGCATCAGTTTTACCCTTCATTTGAAAGAAAGCATTCATGGCCCAGGTTGCCCGCGACCTAAGAGTATTGGGCTGAGAACATGCACCTCCAGGATTAATTGGGCCACAATCCACACCTCCCTCTTTGCAAACCCATTTTATACAGGCCGTCAATTTTTCATCTGTAACCTCAGGTTTGGGTACGCAAAATTTTTTGCCCCCCGGTGTGGTAGGATTTGGAAGTGGTTGGCCTGGATTTGGGACCGGATTTGCGGGGCCTGGGTTTGGGATCGGCTTTTTGTATTTTCCTCCAGGAATTGGTTTTGATGAAACACACGGAAAACATTGAATAAGAAGAGAAGAAATAAACAAGAAAGCAAAGAATGGAGATGTTATTTTCTTGTTAGACACCTCCATTCTTTTTACTTTTGATAAAAACAAATTGTGATTATGAGAAATGAAGAATGAAAAGGAGGATTATTTATAGGTGTGAATAGATTAAGAATCATGTGTGTTTTGTATCGTTTTGCTTAAATTAAGATGCTGAATTAATGGATGGAAGAGATAAAAGCTATTGTTTATTAGTTAAATGTGTGGCACATAAAACTTTGTAAATGGTAGACTTTGGAGTGCATAATTTGCACAAAACAATTGAAAAATGTCCAAAAGAATGTTGCAACGTAGTATAAGGCTAACACACACAATTGGGCTTTTCATTGTTATGCACGATGAATTTAACAATACGATATAATATATCTTAACTAGCAATCTAAGCAAATGTCGTATTTGTAATAACGATCCAAACAAGGTGTAAAGTTTTCCTTTTTCTTTTTTCTTATTACAATATGGATGATAAGGTATGATTCCACAGCTTCTAATATTAGGTGCAATTTTCCATGTTTAAGTGACTAAAATACTTGATAGGGCATTTAGATTAAGGGGTCGTTTGTGTGACACCCCACATTTTCGGGTTAGAATTCGAATCTTCATTCCTACATATATAGACCCGAACCTAATGATTTTGTGTCCATATAAGTGTGAGGATCAATTCTTTAGTGAGGGAACATATTTGGAGATAAATTGAGATCATAAAAATCTCCTAACTCAAAGTCGAGTTGAGAATTTTCTACCGATTGAGTTTTAGGAAATATTCCAACTTGGGTCATCTTCCAACGATTATTACTCCTAGAATATAACGAGTTAGGGTGGCATCTTATATATCAAATGAGAGGTCTTCGAGTCTTCTTTCCAACACCATCGGTTTTTCTTTAATCTGATATCGTAGTAAGAAGTTATGCGTGATTTATCAAAGGGTGTTTGTCCTCCAAGGCGCGACGGCTAGGATGATGGCCCGTCATACCAGACCACCGCCCTTAAGCAAATTGAGAGAAAATTGGTCATTTTGGGACGGTTGGAGTGTCGGTCTATCACGGGAGTGACGATCCGTCACCCAAACCGTCAGTAGGAACCATTTTGCATTGTTATAAAGTTTTCAAAGGGGTATTTGGGTTTTTTCCCCACAACAAACTCCTCCCGCGCTACTTAAATCTTCCAATAAGAATTATTACTCATTAATAATCAGATTTAAACGCTCATTCTCCTCTCCTCTCTCAAGAAATAAACTATGGTTTCTTTCAAATCTTCATTCTCTTCCTACCAAGATCATCAAGAAGGGGTTTCTCAATGCTAAAGCTTGTAGATTTCAAATTCAAGGTTATTATTTAATTTTCTCCATCAAAGGTATGTAGATCTATCCTAAAATTTATTGGAATAAGTATGTTGATTTTAATAATCCTTATTATGTATGTATGAAAGTTAAGGCTTTGAAGTTGATTAAAAAAACTTGAATTTCGAAACCTCAAACTTATGATGGAATTATGCATTTATTATGGGATTTTCTTCAAGTTTGAGACTTTGATTATGTGCATATGCAAAGAGTTTGGAAGCGTTTGAACTGTGGACCACAATTTTATGAAAAGATTCATGTATTTAAAAAATTTTGTGGGTTCTCAAATAATTACGAAATATGTGCATGTATGATGGGTTTTGAAGTGAATTTGAGAGCATGAACTAATAGACCCCCTTTTTCGATCATGAGATTTATTTATTCTATTATTGGGGGTTGTTTAATGAACGATGAGAAACATGAGTTTTAAATGCCTGTTTATCAAATATGCCTTGTCCTTTTATATTTGTTCAAGAGGTGTTTCGTATTGATAAATGCCCTTTTATGTTAAATGAAAGAATTGCATGCGATTTATGAAAATGATGGTCACCCGATGTTAAAGTCTTGAAAGGAGAGTATTTTGCATAAGTTTTCATGTGCTTTTGAAATAAGAACTCTCATGTGATAATTGAATCATTTTGGTGTTCAAATAACATGCTTTTAAATAAAGGGCTAAAGACATGACATGGTATGATATGACTTATATGACTTGCAAGTCTTGGTATGACAATACCAAATTAGACAAATGTCATGATAGACTACTGAACTTTTCAGACTTCAGACCATGTTTTGGGAAATATGCATGTTTTAAATGATTAAAAATGGGCTCTAAGAGATTTAGATGGTTACCTGAAGAAGGAACGAATTCAGATAACTCATTATCGAAAATCGTGTTTTGCTGACGGGGAATTTATGATATGTTATCCTACATGGGAGGGCATCTCACATGAGGGGATGCCTACGGTATACTCACTGGGGGATATACCAGGTTATGAAAACTCCAATCCTTGCGGTAAACTTGGATTGGGGGCTTGGCAGCCGAGTTAAGGGTGGATCCCATATAGCCCATGGGATAATAGACTTTTAGGGTGTACCATCTTGCTTAGAAGTAAATTAAAGAGGTTAGTCCATGATTTACAAGAACGTTTTGAAGCCTTTAAATTATGCTCATGTCTTTTTATAGTCATTATGCTAAATCGTTTTCACATTGCTCTCGATTATTTTAAATGAAATATACGCTATTTTTGGATTGTTCTTCATATCACTACTTTTCAAGTATTGACCCTTATAATTCAGGATCTAAGGCATAGTCCCGTGGTCCCTCACATAAGTAGAACATTTGGTATAATGACAGAGTTGGTGCGCTATCCATCTTTTTGAGAGTATTTATTCATATGTTGACTACTATCTGTTTATGATTCAGTCGGTGGCCTTGTTCTGTCCTTAACAGTTAGTATTCAGTAGAGGCTTCGTAGATGAGATTTAAGTATTTTATTTTCATAACTTTATTGACATATTCTGATCATAAGATCAAGTTGAATTTCATTATTTCTTCCACACTTTGAATTATGTATGAGTTATGCTTATGATAGCTGGTTTAAATAACTACAATATATCTTTATTTTGCTTCAAGGGTCTTTAAAAAGATTAAAAATAAATTTCATGAGACTATTCATTGATTCTACATCTTGTATTTGTTTTGTTTTGACTATGTTAATCCATCGGCATAACATTTCATTCGCAAAGACGAAGGTCTTGCAAGTAATCCTACACCTCTATATATTAGTTCAACAATACTAATTATGTTTAAGATGACTAAAGAAATTTGTTGCAAAGAAAGTGTACACTGTCAAAGAAGGATATTTTTGTAAAGAAACATTTTTTATAGGAATTATGTTAGATATATTATTTTTAATACATCAAACCAAACAATGTATAGAAAACAATATTAGTATAACTAATGCAAGCATTACTAATACACTATATTATGCCTTATTCTTATACACTCTACCAAACGTCCCCTAAGGTTGTATAGGCAAAGAGAAAAATATTTTTCACTTTACATTTTTCAATTTTCCTATATTTGGTCGATTATATTTTTCTCTAGAAAAATAAGTCCCTTAAAATGAGAAAAATTACCTCTCTCGCGGAAGTATGAGAGCAAATTACATAAGTGGCATTCCATATTAATTATTTCCTCTTCATCCTCCAACACATCCAGCCTCCATCTCCAAGCATCCCCGCACTCCTATCCTCACTCCTCTCCACGGTATTTGCATAAATTATATAAAATATTTTTCAACCAATATTTTCTGCTTATTTTAAAAAATAAGAAACACACTTATTTTTAGTGAAATGTATTTTTCTTCATATCAAACACACCCTAAGCCATAAATGACATTAGATACAAAATCACGAACCCTTAAAATCATTTATATATTCATCAAGGCTTAGTTTTAAGTTATTTCAAACTTTTCATACCACATTAGATTATCAAACTGTTAAACAAAAGTTGAATGGAAGAACATCCACAATGGGATTCCCAAAAATGTTTTTTCCTACATGCATTCAACTAATTGAAACTTAGAGAAGTCTACATCCATATTTATTTAGCAATTGGGAGTTAAAAATAACTACAGAAGGCAGCAATACAACCACTTAATTGCGCCAAGAAATCATTCAGAAGTTACAAATTATGTATCACAAATCCTGACACTTTGTGGTAACTGAATATCAAGAAGCTGACAAGAGTTATTGCTCGTATTTTCTTTAAGGATTACAAGCAATTCTCTATCAGGATACAACAAAGCCTGAAAATATCTTTGTAAATTGAATACACTATTTTTGGATTTTCATTCGTATTTATAAAGTTTGAACATTCTCAATTTTTCTGAACAGATGCAACTATTCTTAACAGTCACAACTTTTCTGAACAGATGCAGTTATTTTAGCATATTTATGGTCATATGCTTATCCAAAATCATGAATATTTACAAGATCAACTCCATAAATCTTGTTTGAAGCAGCATCAACCCAAATCATAAAGATTGGTTATTCCTTGAAGTAGAATGCTACATTGAATACATGATTCATTCTTGAAAATCTCCCATAGGATAAAACTTGATATGTTAGTATTTGTTGTCTATTTCCAAAGTTTAAATTGATTTCTTAGGAAGTTGTTATAGTTTTCTGGAAGAGTATTATTTCATGACACTTTTTGGTTATCATACTAGCTTGTTTTATGACTGTCCCCATTAAAAGATTTGTGGTTAAGTGTTATTACTCACCGAACGAGCGTCTCACTCCTCGTTATTGATTTTACAGAGAACGCAGGTGACGTTGGTGAGAATTTTGTTAGCTAGAGGATTCGAATTGGCATATTCTATAATACCCCATACTATTCTTAGCTCAGTTCAGCTTATAGGTTCATGCATAAGGGGCTTAAGGCCTGGAAATTTCACTAAGTGTTGGGGGCTTAGTCCTTTTTAAAGCTTCTAAACTTGGAAGATTTTTAACTTGGTCTTCCCGACCTCGAGATAGTGATTTTTGAGGGATGTAAAGAGTATGTCTTGGATAAGTGTCGAATTTTTCGGATAGGGTTTGGGTCATGTTTGGATCACGAAATCATTGGGTTGCCGCGATAAGCCCGTAATGCGACATTAGTCCCATTCCCATACAGACCCCATCGCGGTGAGGAAAATGAACGACCATGATAGGACCGCATCACGGTAATCCTGTTGCGTCCAGTATCGAATTTAAATTGCTGAGGGGCAATTGGGTCTTTTTACCTCAACCCAATTGTTCATAACACGATTTGGGCATCAATTAGGGCATAATTTTTCCCTTCTTCTCCAATTATCCTCTCAAGAAAAATCATTCCCTTCCCCAAGAACAAAAATTCAATTTTTTTATCCCAAGGAATCGAGGATAAAAGTTCCCCAAGTCCAAGAAAGCATCAAGTTTTGGTATTTCTCTTTCAAGTTAAAGGTTTAAGGTATGTATGATGTTCATCTATGGGCCCCTTTCACCCATGGAGTCCAAGAATTCCTTTTTGGTTTTAAATTATGAGTTTTTCATGTTTAAGTTGAAATATCTCAATGAATCTCTTATTAATTCAATTATTTTATAAGTGTTTTCAATGGAACGAGCATTTACATATTTTAAATGTGGTAATCTTCACGATTAATCTCCAAGTTATGATTTTAGTCTTGTAATCATATTATTCTCGCATGCTTTACCCATTCCCATACTTAAGTTCATGACTCTCGTGTGTTTGATGAAATGCCTAAGTGTTGGATTCAGAACAATGATCCCCTAGTATGGTTTTAAAGCTTTTATATGGTATTATTGTTAATTCCATTCAGTGCTGGTGTGTTATGAACACCCGATACCTATGTGATTTACATAAATTTAACTTTTCCAGTATTCATATAGTTAATCCATGAATCTTATCGGTATACTCAGATATTCATGATGAGCACTAACAGTTATATAATAACATTCAGTTGAGTTTAGTTTATTCCAGTACTAGTGTCAGTTCAGTCCATGATGTAGAAAATTAAATGAGCTTTCCATTGATATAAGATTCGCCCAAAATCGATACACGGTGAAGAAGTTAGAGCATTTTTAGTAATCAATATTCCTAGCAGACAGACCACCGTGTCGTGGTGAGAACCAAATCGGCATTCATCAAATTCCGGTAGCTCACTGCGATTGGACAGCGCCGCGGTGATAATAGCGATGGAAATGCCACCGCATCGCGATGGAGGCCAAATCGGCATTTGGCAATTTTCAATGGGTCATCGCGATTGCACTGCATCACGGTGAACCCCTAATACACAATAGTCAAAAACCAGTAGCTCATCGCGATTACCTTGCATCGCGGTTGGTATTGCGATGAACCCTTCAGCGCATCGCGATGAAGCCTTAAACGGCATGCCCGGTACGAATTTTAAAATCCAAGGGCAGTGTAGTCTTTTGACCACACCCCCAAATTGTGAAAGAAGAAAATTTAGCATATTTTGAGTAACATGTGCTCATTTTTTCATAAACTCTCTCAAACTATAAACCCTAGGCTCCAACCTTCAATATCAAGCATCTTCAAGATTCCACCATTACTTTTCCAAATTTATTCAAGATTCAAGCTTGCTAGACCAAGAGTTTCAAGAATCTTCATCCAAGAATGAAATTAGAGTCTCAAAAGCAAGTTTGTGCATCTAGTTCATCATCTAAGGTATGTGGGGTTTGAACAAGAACAATTCTTTTGTTCTTGTGCTCAAAACTTGATTTTATTACGAAGGATATATGATTTTACATGTTTTCCTATGAATTTGAAGTATGAATTTATACTCTATGTTGCTATTCTTGAGATTATGGTATTTTCAATGTTTTAGAAGATGAATTATATGAGTATGTTGAGATTATTATGCTTATTGCTGAAATTTCCAGATTTTGAGATGAGTTATGAATAATTATATTATCAATCATGAATTTTGAGATGTTTTATCATGATATTGATACATGGGTCATTAAGCTCTATTTGAGATTGTGATTTTGAGAATTGTTGTGCTATAAGCACCCTATGATTATTGAGAAAGTTTTGACCTTTTAGTCACAATAGAATTGAAAGTCCACTTTATAGATTGAGATTACAGATTTTATAGTTGGTTTCATTATAAACCATGAGATTATTTTAAAACTGAATATTTCTTGAGATTTTGAGCATGAGATTGGGAGTAGTATTTAGCACCGAGTTGGGTACGTTACTGCGGTTTTATACTCCTGAACTACGTGCCACCGTAGGTTAAGATATTTATTCTCACTATACGTGGATGACTGAGATAGTGATCACTGAGATAGATTGTTCTATTCCGATGGTCAGGGTAGAACAACCCTAACCTTACGGGGGATAGCCTTGGGACACCATGGATGCTCATATGGTGTACATTTCGGTTAGAAGAACCTCCCAAAACATCCCCTCACTCATAAAATGGTTTAAATATTTAAAGTATTGAGATAAAGTATTTGCTATGCGGAATGAGTTTCAGATTTCTTCCTGTTTACATGAATTGAGAACAAGAAGAGAATACAGATTTTTAGAACTAACTGTAATGACTCACAAGATTCAGAATATATGCTTTATTATCAACTATTTCAGATTTACTCGAGCTATGTGAGTCATTTACATTTAGCATGCGTGATTTATAAATTATGATGATATTATTTATTTATTGCATGCACCACCATATACTCAGTACATCCTCAAAGTACTAATCCACATATACATCTGTGTGCTACATTATTTCATAATGTAGGTTCAGGTGCTCAGTCTCAGAAGTAACAGTGATTTTCGAGTACCTCATCTACATCCCTGCAGTTGGTGAGTCCTCATAGTTCGAGGACTTAGTTTTCAGATTTCTAGTTTCATTAGTAGGTTTATTTCAGTATTCTTTTCAGACATTATGAGTCAGCTGGGGCCTGGGGCCTGTCCCAGTGACTCTATAGTTTTAGTCATTAGAGGCTTGTCGGACTACTAGATTCAGACTTAGACTTCAGATGTCATATTAAGATTCTATTTAGTATTTATTTTTATTAGACTATTGAGATTTAGATTTTGAGATATGTTCAGATAATTCATATAAATTTCCGCACTAATTATGATTTCATACTTATATTTATCCTTTTTGAGACTCAGATTAGTAGAAAACAGCTAGGGTTAGCTCAGGACTACTTGTAGTTCGGAGAACCATGTGGCGTCTCGGGGATTAGATTTCGGGGAATTACATATTACTTCTCATTCAGTACTTCAGAATGTTGTTATGTTCAGTCAGTCAGAGTTAGTTGGGGGATTGTCCCATCAACTCCTCAGTCATTCAGTTAGAGGCTTTTCAGACAATCAAACAGTCAGTTAGACGGTTATTCAGTAACCAAACCTTTTAGTATTATCCGTTGTTTTAAATTGATAGTTAGCTTCCAGTATTTCATCAGTTGTTCCAAACTTGTGGTTGAACCACATTTTCAATATTCAGATTGGTATTATTTTCTCAGTGTATCTTTCGCACATGTGTTATATTATTATTATACTCAGTGCTCACAGCAGGTACCAGCTCATGAATTAGCTTATGGTCACTTGTGACCATAAGCACCGTTGTTGCGACTAGGGGGTAGCCTCGGGTCGTTACATATTCCTGGTAAGCCTCGCACTTTTTCATGTTGAAAGCTCTTAGAGTCGCCACATAGTCATGACTTTAGAGTTTGAGGATTCTTTTGTTATTATGGACTTGTGAAGTTATTGACTTTTTCTCATAGTTTGGAGATGAATAGCGAATGTTATCTGTGGTGAATGGATTGTTGATGATTTTGGTAAATTGTATTGGTAATATTGGTGTGTTGGTTGTGATGTTGAGTGATTGTGTTGTTGATTTGAGACATAATTTTCTTGATAGACCTCAAAACAGTGGAAAAAAAAACTTTTAGCTTTTTCATACCTTTTATGAGCTGAATAACTAATATTTGTCGTACTTTCTTTATTTTTAGTATTAAGTAAATCACGGTTAAAGAAAAAAATATATAATTCTTCAAATAGTAATAGCATTGTTTAGTTTTATTAGAATGTTGCACACCAATTTATCAAACAAAAAGGATAAAAGATAGAATATAATTAAAACTTGATCATGGAAAATTAAGTAGGCAACAAACTTTTTTATTTTTTAATTTGTAATAACAACATACTACATGACAACATAATTAGATTAGTTTGAGAAAATTAAATACAGAATTTAGAAACAATAGCTTAATATTTCAAAACTAATTCTTCAAATGTTGGAGTAGCTACAAAATCTTCCTTTTGGGGTCCGAAAAACTTAAGATTGGTACTTGCATGTACCATTACCTACAAAAAAGAAAAAAACAATTATTAGGACAACTATCATTAGATTTTCAGTAAAATAATTCAAGAATGTTTTGTGATAAAAATATTGGATGTGAATTGTATTGTAATATGTTGTAACTTATCTTATTTGTCAGATTAGTTACTAATTTACTTATCATGAACAATATCAATAATTATCATTAGATTTTAACTTTTATAAACTAAAAACACAAGATCCTTTTACACTATTTAAATAGCCTAAACAATAAGTAGATGTAATTTATATCTATCTGTCTATATTACTATAGAATCAAGAATAATAATGTTGTCTTACCAAAATATCCACTAAAAAATGATTGACTTATTTGCCTTTTTAAGTTATAATTTTCTCCATCTGAAAACTTACTAATGAGTATAATTGTAATTTTGTCATGGACTAATTAACAAAAATTGTATTAGGATAGAACTGAATTGCTCCATTTTTAGTTATCTTATTGAATTCACGGTCTATTAATTATAAATTTGATTTCAATCCAAATTCAATGTTTTATTATTTTATAATAAGTGATTAAACACTTAATGTTGTGAAAACTTAAATACGCTTACAATTTCAAAAACTTTTACACTATCGATATAATTTAAACTGTTATTTCAGTTGTTTGCCTAATATTTTAGGTTACTAATCTTGGCTACTATGCTGAGTTATACGTGATTATTTTATCGGTGATCTGACAAAACGTTGTCAGTATGTATCGCAAAAATTCTTCGTCTTCAAAGTGATTTGATAATATTCAAAATTCTTTACACTGATAAACAAATGTTGAATACTTACTTGGATCAATGGAGGAGACGACACCAGTGCCCGAAAAACCACACATAGCGTCAGTTTTACCCTTCATTTGAAAGTAAGCATTCATGGCCCAGGTTGCACGAGACCTAAGAGTATTGGGCTGAGAACATGCACCTCCAGGATTAATTGGGCCACAATCCACACCTCCCTCTTTGCAAACCCATTTTATACAGGCTGTCAATTTTTCATCTGTAGCCTCAGGTTTGGGTACGCAAAATTTTTTGCCCCCCGGTGTTGTAGGATTTGGAAGTGGTTGGACTGGATTTGGGACCGGATTTGCGGGGACTGGGTTTGGGACCGGCTTATTGTATTTTCCTCCAGGAATTGGTTTTGATGAAACACACGGAAAACATTGAATAAGAAGAGAAGAAATAAACAAGAAAGCAAAGAATGGAGATGTTATTTTCTTGTTAGACACCTCCATTCTTTTTACTTTTGTTAAAAACAAATGGTGATTATGAGAAATGAAGAATGAAAAGGAGTATTATTTATAGGTGTGAATAGATTAAGAATCATGTGTGTTTTGTATGGTTTTGCTTAAATTAAGATGCTGAATTAATGGATGGAAGAGATAAAAGCTATTGTTTAGTTAAATGTGTGGCACATAAAAATTTGTATGGTAAACAAAAATTAAAGGCTAACACACACAATGGGGCTTTTCATTGTTATGCACGATGGATTTAACAATACGATATAATATATCTTAAATAACAATCTAAGAAAATGTCGTATTTGTAATAACGATCCAAACAAGGTGTAAAGTTTTCCTTTTTCTTTTTTCTTATTACAATATGGATGATAAGGTATGATTCCACAGCTTCTAATATTACGTGCAATTTGCCATGTTTAAGTGACTAAAATACTTGATAGGGCATTTAGATTAAGGGGTCGTTTGTGTGACACCCCACATTTTCGGGTTAGAATTCGAACCTTCATTCCTAGAAATATAGACCTGAACCTAATGATTTTGTGTCCATATAAGTATGAGGATCAATTTTTTAGTGAGGGAATATATTTGTAGATAAATTGAGATCATAATTATCTCCTACCTCCAAGTCGAGTTGAGAATTTTTCTACCGATTGAGTCTTAGAAAATGTTCCAACTTAGGTCAACTTCCAACGATTATTACTCCTAGAATATAATGAGTTAGGGTTGCATCCTATATATCAAATGAGAGGTCTTCGAGTCTTCTTTCCAGCGCCATCGATTTTGCTTTAATGTGATATCGTAGTTAAAAGTTATGCGTGATTTATCAAAAGGTGTTTGTTTTCCAAGGCACGACGGCTAGGGTGATCGCCCGTCGCACCAGACCGCCTCCCTTAAGCAAATAGAGAGAAAATTGGTCATTTTGGGACGGTTGGAGTGACGGTCTATCACGGGAGTGACGATCCGTCACCCAAATCGTCAGTAGGAACCGTTTTGCACTGTTATAAAGTTTTCAAGAGGGTATTTGGGTTTTTTCACCACCAAAAACTCTTCCAGCATGACTTAAATCTTCCAATAAGAATTATTACTCATTAATAATCAGATAATGCTCATTCTCCTCTCCTCTCTCAAGAAAGAAGCTAGGGTTTGTTCCAAATCCTCATTCTCTTCCTCCCAAGATCGTCAAGAAGGGGTTTCTCAAAGCTAAAGCTTGTAGATTTCAAATTCAAAGTTATTATTTAATTTTTCTCCATCAAAGGTATGTAGAACTATCCTAAAATTTATTTGGCATAAGTATGTTGATTTTAATAATCCTTTTTATGTATGTATGTAAGTTAAGGCTTTGAAGTTGATTAAAAAATATTAATTTAGAAACCTCAATCTTATGATGGAATTATGCATTTATTATGGGATTTTCTTCAATTTTGAGACTTTGATTATGTGCATAT
Organism: Capsicum pubescens; assembly: GCA_030864215.1. Classification (NCBI taxonomy): domain Eukaryota; kingdom Viridiplantae; phylum Streptophyta; class Magnoliopsida; order Solanales; family Solanaceae; genus Capsicum; species Capsicum pubescens. The sequence goes on along the minus strand of CM061542.1, from coordinate 300,197,283 downwards.
GTTAAGAGTTTTGACGTGCTTGAACTATTGATAAGATTCATGTATTTAAAAAATTTTGTGGCTTCTCAAATAATTACGAAATATGTGCATGTATTATGGGTTTTGAAGTGAATTTGAGAGCATGAACTAATAGACCCCCTTTTTCAATCATGAGATTTATTTATTCTATTGTTGGGGGTTGTTTAACGAACGATGAGAAACATGAGTTTTTAATGCCTCTTTAAATGTTCAAGAGGTGTTTCGTATTGATAAATGCCCTTTTGTGTTAAATAAAAGAATTGCATGTGATTTTATGAAGATGATGGTCACCCGATTTTAAAGTCTTGAAAGGAGAGTATTTTGCATAAGTTTTCATGTGCTTTTGAAATAAGAACTCTCATGTGATAATTGAATCATTTTGGTGTTCAAATAACATGCTTTTAAATAAAGGGCTAAAGACATGACATGATATGATATGACTTATATGACTTGCAAGTCTTGGTATGACAATACCAAATCAGACAAATATCATGACAGTCTACAGAACTTTTCAGACTTCAAACCATGTTTTGGGAAAGATGCATGATTTAAAAGACTAAAAATGGGCTCTAAGAGAGTTAGATGTTTACCCGAAGAAGGAACGAATTCAGATAACTCATTGTCGAAAATCGTGTTTTACCTATGGGGAATTTATGATACATTATCCTACATGGGAGGATAATTAGGACATCTCACATGATGGGATGCCTATGTTATACTCACTGGGGGATATACCAGGTTATGAAAACTCCAATCTTTGCGGCAAACTTGGATTGGGGGCTTGGTCGCCGAGTTAGAAGTAAATTAAAGAGTTGAGTCCATGATTTACAAGAATGATTTGAAGCCTTTGAATTATGCTCATGTGTTTTTATAGTCATTATGCTAAATCGTTTTCACAATGCTCTCGATTATTTTAAATAAAATATACTCTATCTTTGGATTGTTCTTCATACCAATACTTTTCAAGTATTGACCCTTATAATTTAGGTTATAAGGCACAGTCCCGTGGTCCATCACATTAGTAGAACATTTGGTATAATGACAGAGTTGGCGTGCCATCCATCTTTTGGAGAGCATTTATTAATATGTTGACTTCTTTCAGTTTATGGTCCAGCCGGTGGCCTTGTTCCGTCCTTAACAGTTAGTATTCAGTAGAGGCTTCGTAGATGGGATTTAAGTATTTTATTTTCATAACTTTATTGACATATTCTGATCATAAGATCAAGTTGAATTTCATTATTTCTTCCGCACTTTGAATTATGTATGGATTATGCTTATGATAGCTGATTTAAATTACTACAATATATCTTTATTTTTCTTCAACGGTCTTTGAAAAGATTAAAAATAAATTTCATGAGACTATTCATTGATTCTACATCTTATAGTTTTTTGTTTTGACTATGTTAATCCATCGGCGTAACATTTCATGCGCAAAGACGAAGGTCTTGCAAGTAATCCTTCACCACTATATATTAGTTCAACAATAATAATTATGTTTAAGATGATAAAAGAACTTTTTTGCAAAGAAAGTGTACAATGTCAAAGAAGGATATTTTTGTCAACAAACATTTTTTTATAGGAATTCTGTAAGATATATTATTTTTAATACATCAAACCAAACAATATATAAGAAACATATCACTATAACTAATGCAAGCACAACTAGTACAAGCATTACTTATGCAAGCATTACTAATACACTATATTATGTCTTATTCTTATACACACTACCAAACGTCCCCTAAGGATGTCTAGGCATAGAGAAAAATATTTTTCAATTTTCCTATATTTGGTCGATTATATTTTTCTCTAGAAAAATAAATCCCTTAAAATGAGAAAAATAACCTCCCTCGCGGAAGTACGAGAGCAAGTTACATAAGTGGTATTCCATATTAATTATTTCCTCTTCATCCTCCAACACATCCAGCCGCCATCTCCAAGCATCCTCACACTCCTATCATCACTCCTCTCCGCGGTATTTGCATAAATTATATAAAATATTTTTCAACCAATATTTTTTGCTTATTTTTAAAATAAGTAAGAAACACACTTATTTTTAGTGAAAAGTATTTTTCTTCATATCAAACACACCCTAAGCCATAAATGACATTAGATAAAAAATCACGAACCCCTAAAATCATTAATATATTCATCAAGGCTTAGTTTTAAGTTATTTTAAACTTTTCAGACCACATTAGACTATCAAACTGTTAAATGAAAGTTGAATGGAAGAACATCCACAATGGGATTCTCAAAAAGGGAAAATGTATCGTTTTCACCCCAAATTATACCCGAAAAGTCTAAACCACACATAAATTATACTAGTGGCCTATTACACACCTTAACTATAAAAAAGTGATACTTTTTACACCCTGTCAGGCATTACACCACTTGGATGTGGTGTGGTGTTTTACACGCGCTGACACGTTAGCGCCACATCAGCACCACGTCAGCATCATCCGAAAAAATAATGAATTTATTATTTTCATAAATTCTTTTTTTTTCTTTCTTCTTTTTAATTTAAATCCTTTTTCTTTCTTTCTTAAAAGTGAATTTTAAAAAATATCATCTCCTTCAATCCTTCTTCTTTTAGTTAAAATCTGGGCAAAGCCCATTTACTGATAAACAAACGGATTCGATCAGATCAAAGCAATCCGAATCCGACAAATAAAATCACTTCAATCCTTTCACTATTTCACAATCTTCGCCATTTTTTGTGAAATTCTAGAAACCCACAACCCAATTTGATAAAATTCGAGCAAATCATAATCCAGACCGTAAAATGCAAAAACAAAACTCAATTCTTGAAAATTCAAGAAACCCACAACTCAGTTCAATAAAATTCAACTAATTTACAATTCAATTCGTAAATGCAAGAAACTCATAACTCAACTTCATAAAATTCGATAAATTTAAAATTCAATTTGCAAAATTCGAGAAACCCACAACACAATTCAGTAAAATGCAAGAAACACATAATCGAACTCATGAAATTCAAGATACCCATATTTCAATTTTGTAAAATTCGAACAACCCACTATCCAACTCGTGAAATTCAAGATATCCATAATCGAATTTTATAAAATTTGAAAAACCCACATTCTAATTTAAATTAAAATTGAATAAATTTTGTCTAAATAATACCCAGATTCACAGAGAAATATCAATTATAAATTGAAATCTGGGTATCTTGAAATGTGGGTTATGGGTTCGAATCCAACTCGTATTTTTTTTGGTAACTGATGGGATTATATTACGTAAAGGTATGTCTTAAAGACTTAATACAAAACAAAAGTCATTACTGCTCCAAGCAGAAACTGTTTAAGCGCTTCTAGTTGGGGCCAAAATTAAGTAACCCACATTTGGTTCTAACAAAATCAAAAGGACATAGCACTAATAACAAATTTCTTCCTACTTGTAATAATAAAGGAAAAATAAATAAAAGGGTAAGTGGATTTGTGAATTCATTGATGAATTGATGGAGGTTGAGAGAAGGTAAGGAATAAGAAATAGAGTTGAGGAAGAAATGAGAAAAGAAGAAAGAAGTTAGAGATGAAGAGTAAAAAAGGAAAAGGAAAAACAAATTAAAAGGTAAAGAAAGAAAGTAAAAATTATATAAATATAAATCAAAAACTAATTAAATATAATTGATTGATAAAATGCAATTGAATAATGACACATGTGCATTTTAATCTGCTTTTAATTTACCTTTCTGCTTTTCATGCGCCTAAAACGAGTGTAAACAACGCGCCTTAGAATGAGTGTCGCGGGGAGGTAATAGTTTCACTTTTTTATAGTTTAGGTGTGTAATAGGTCACTAGTATAGTTTAGGTGTGGCTTAGACTTTTCGGGTATAGTTTAGGGTGAAAACGATGCCTTTTCCCTTCTCAAAAATGTTTTTCCCTACATGCATTCAACTAATAGTAACTTAGGGAAGTTTACATCTATATTCATCTAGCAGTTGGGACTTAAAAATAACTACAAAAGGAAGCAATACAACCACTTAAATGTGCCAAGAAACTATTCAGAAGTTACAAATTATGTATCACAAATCCTGACACTTTGGGATAACTGAAAATCAAGAAACTGACAAGAGTTATTGCTCGTATTTTCTTTAAGGATTACAAGTAATTCTCTATCAGGATACAACAAAGCCTGAAAATATATTTGTAAATTGAATACACAATTTTTGGATTTTCATTCGTATTTATTAAGTTTGAACAGTCTCAATTTTTCTAAACAGATGCAACTATTCTTAACAGTCACAACTTTTCTGAACAGATGCAGTTATTTTAGCACATTTATGGTCATGTGCTTATCCAAAATCATGAATATTTACAAGATCAACTCCATAAATCTTGTTTGAAGCAGCACCAACCCAAATCATAAATATTGGTTATTCCTTGAAGTAGAATGCCACATTGAATACATGATTCATTCTTGAAAATCTCCCATAGGATAAAACTTGATATGTTAGTATTTGTTGGCTATTTCCAAAGTTTAAATTGATTTCTTATGAAGTTGTTATTGTTTTCTGGAAGAGTATTATTTCATGACACTTTTTGGTTATCATACTAGCTTGTTTTACGACTGTCCCAATTAAAAGATTTGTGGTTAAGTGTTATTACTCATGATCTCGCATCTCACTCCTCGCTATTGTTTTTACAGAGAACGCAGGTGACTTTGGTGAGGATTTTTTTAGATAGAGGATTTGAATTGGGATATTCTATAATACCCCGTACTATTCTTATCTCAGTTCAGCTTCTAGTTGCATACATAAAGGGCTTAAGGCCTGAAAATTTCACTAAGTGTTGGGGACTTAGTCATTTTTAAGGCTTTTATACTTGAAAGATTTTTAAATTGGTCTTTCCGACCTTGAGATGTTGGTTTTTGAGGGATGTAAGGAGTATGTCTCAGAAAAGTTTTGAATTTTTTAGACGGGGTTTGGGTCATGTTTGGATCACAAAATCAGTGGGTTGCCACGATAAGCCCGCAACGCGACATTAGTGTCGTTCCCATGCAAACCCCGTCGCGGTGAGGAAAATGAACGACCATGATAGGACCGCATCACGGTAAGCCTATTGCGTCCAATATCGAATTTAAATGGCTGAGGGGCAATTGGGTCTTTTTACCTCAACCCAACATTCATAACATGACTTGGGAATCAATTAGGGCATAATTTTGCCCTTCTTCTCAAATTATACTCTAAAAAAAACCATTTCCTTCCCCAAGAACAAAAATTCAATTCTTTTATCCCCAAGAAATCGAGGATACAAGTTCCCCAAGTCCAAGAAAGCATCAAGATTTGGTATTTTTCTTTCAAGTTAAAGGTTTAAGGTATGTATGATGTTCATCTATGGGCCCCTTTTACCCATGGAGTCCAAGAATCCCTTTTTGGTTTTAAATCATGAGTTTTCCATGTTTAAGTTGAAATATCTCCATAAATCTCTTATTAATTCAATTATTTTATAAGTGTTTTCAATGGAACGGGCATTTACATATTTTAAATATGGTAATCTTCACGATTAATCTCTAAGTTATGATTTTAGTCTTGTAATCATATTATCATACTTTACCAATTCCCATGCTTATGTTCATGACTCTCGTGTGTTTGATGAAATGCCTAAGTGTTGGGTTTAGAACAATGATCCCCTAGTATGGTTTTAAAGCTTTTATATGGCATTATTGTTAATTCCATTCAGTGTTGGTGTGTTATGAACACCCGATACCTATGTGATTTACATAAATTCAGGTTTTCAAGTATTCAGACAGTTAATCCATGAATCTTATCAGTATACTCAAATATTCATTTTCATGATGAGCACTATCAGTTAAATAATAACATTCAGTTGAGTTTAGTTCAGTTCAGTATTAATGTCAGTTCAATCCATGACGTAGAAAATTGAATTAGCTTTTCATCGATATAAGATTCTCCCAAAAACGACACTCAGTGAAGAAGTTAGAGCATTTTAGTAATCCGTATTTCCAGCGGACAAGCTACCACGTCGCAGTGAGAACCAAATCGGCATTCGTCAAATTTCAGTAGCTCACCACGATTGGTCCGTGCCGCGGTAGCAATGGGAATGCCACCGCATCGCGATGGAGGCCAAATCGTCATTTGGCAATTTCTAGAGGGTTACGCGGCGAACCCTAAATCTTTAATTGTCACAAACCAGTAGTTCATCGCGATTACCCCGCATCGCGGTTGGTATCCCGATGGACCCTTTAGCGCATCGTGATGAAGCCTTAAACGACATGTCTGGTACGAATTTTAAAATTCAAGGGCAGTGTAGTCTTTTGACCACACCCTCAAATTGTGAAAACAGAAGATTTAATATATTTTGAGCAACATATGCTCATTATTCTTCAAACTCTCTCAAATTAAAAACCCTAGGCTCCAACGTTCAATATCAAGCATCTTCAAGATTCCACCTTTACTTTCCCAAATTTATTCAAGATTCAAACTTCCTAGACGAAGAGTTTAATAATCTTCATCCAAGAACGAAATTAGAGTCTCAAAAGCAAGCTTGTGCAACTAGTTCATCATCTAAGGTATGTGGGATTTGAACAAGAACAATTCTTTCATTCTTGTGCCCAAAACTTGATTTTATTACGAAAGATATATGATTTTACATGTTTTCCAATGAATTTGAAGTATGGATTTATACTTTATGTTGCTATTCTTGACATTATGGTATTTTCAATGTTTTAGAAGATGAATTACATGAGTATGTTGAGATTATTATGCTTATTGCTGAAATTTCCAGATTTTGAGATGAGTTATGAATAATTATATTATCAACCATAAATTTTGAGATGTTTTATCATGATATTGATACATGGGTCATTAAGCCCTATATGAGATTGTTATTTTTGAGAATTGTTGTGCTATAAGCACCCTATGATTATTGAGAAAGATTTTTGAGAGAGTTTTGACCTTTTGGTCACAATAGAATTGAAAGTCCACTTTCCAAATTGAGATTACAGATTTTATAGTTGGTTTCATTATAAACCATGAGATTATTTTTAAACTAGATTTTTCTTGAGATTTTGAGCACAAGATTTGGTTGTAGTATTTAGCACCGAGTTGGGTACATTACTACGATTTCATACCCCAGAACTACGTGCCACCGTAGATTGAGATATTTATTCCCACTATACGTGGATGACTGAGATAGTGACCACTGAGATAGATTGTTCTATTCCGATGGCAAAGGTAGAATAGCCCTAACCTTACGGGGGCTAGTCGTGGAACACCATGGATGCTCATATGGTGTACATGTCGATTAGAAGAACCTCCTAAAACGTCCCCTACTCTTAAAATGATTTAAATAGTTGAAATATTTATATAAAGTATTTGCTATGCAGAATGAGTCTCAGATTTCTTCAAGTTTACATGAATTGAGAACAAGAAGAGAATACAGATTTTTAGAACAAAGTGTAATGACTTACAAGATTCAGAATATATGCTTTATTATCCACTATTTCAGATTTCAGTATTTCAGATTTACTCGAGCTGTGTGATTCATTTACATTTAGCATGCATGATTTATAAATTATGATGATATTGTTTATTTATTACATGCACCTCCATATACTCAGTACATCCTCAAAGTACTGATCTACATATATTTCTGTGTGCTACATTGTCTCATAATGTAGGTTCAAGTGCTTAGTCTCAGTAGCGACAATGATTTTCGAGTACCTCATCTACATCCCTGCAGTTGGTGAGTCCTCATAGTTCGGGGACTTAGTTTTCAGATTTTCAGTTTCATTAGTAGGTTTATTTTAGTATTATTTTCAGACATTATGAGTCACCTAGAGCCTGTCCCAGTGACTCTCTAGTTTTTTTCATTAGAGGCTTGTTGGACTACTAGATTCAGACTTAGACTTCAGATGTCATATTCAGATTCTATTTAGTATTTGTTTTTATTAGACTATTGAGATTTGCATTTTGAGATATGTTCAGATAATTCAGATAGATTTCCGTACTCATTTTGATTTCATGCTTATATTTATCCTTTTTGAAACTCAAATTAGTATAAAGCAGCCAGGGTTAGCTCAGGACTACTTGTAGTTCGGAGCACCGTGTGACGTCTCGGGGATTAGATTTCGGGGCGTTACATATTATTACTCATTCAGTACTTCAGAATCTCATTATGATCAGTCAGTCAGAGTTAGTTGGGGGATTGTCCCATCAACTCCTCAGTCATTCAGTTAGAGGCTTTTCAGACAATCAGACAGTCAGTTAGACGGTTATTCAGTTAACTAGACCTTTCAGTATTATCCGTTGTTTTAAATTGATAGTTAACTTCCAGTATTTCATAGATGTTTTAGACTTGTGGTTGAACCACATTTTCAGTATTCAGATTGGTATTATTTTCTCAGTGTATCTTTCGTACATGTGTTATATTATTATTATACACAGTGCTCACAACAGGTACCAACTCATTAATTAGCTTGTGGTCACTTGTGACCGTAAGCACCGTTGCTGTGACTAGGGGGTAGCCTTGGGTCGTGACATATTCCTGGTAAGCCTCGCACTTGTTCAAGTTGAAAGCTCTTAGAGTCGCTCCATAGTCATGGCTTTAGAGTTTGAGTATTCTTTTGTTAATATGGACTTGTGAAGTTATTGACTTCTTCTCATAGTTTGGAGATGAATAGCGAATGTTATATGTGGTGAATGGGTTGTTGATGACTTTGGTAAATTGTATTGGTAATATTGGTGTGTTGGTTGTGCTGTTGATTTGAGACAGAATTTTTTTGATAGACCCAAAAACAGTGGGAAAAAATACTTGTAGCTTTTAGCTTTTTCATACCTTTTATGAGCTGAATAACTTAATATTTGTCATACTTTCTTTATTTTTAGTATTGAGTAAATCACGGTTAAAGAAAAAAAAATATAATTCTTCAAATAGTAATAGCATTGTTTAGTTTTAATAGAAAGTTGCACACTAATTTATCAAACAAAAAGGATAAAAGATAGAATATAATTAAAACTTGATCATGGAAAATTAAGTAGGCAACAATCTTTTTTATTTTTTATTTGTAATAACAACATACTACTTGACAACATAATTAGATTGGTTTGTGGAAATTAAATACAGAATTTAGAAACAATATTTTAATATTTCAAAACTAATTCTTCAAATGTTGGAGTAGCTACAAAATGTTCCTTTTGGGGTCGGAAAAACTTAAGATTGGTACTTGCATGTACCATAACCTACAAAAAAGAATGTCAGATTAGTTACTAATTTACTTATCATGAACAATATCAATAATTATCGTCAGAGTTTTAACTTTTATAAACTAAAAACACAAGATCTTTTTACACTATTTAAATAGCCTAAACAATAAGTAGATGTAATTTATATCTATCTGTCTATATTACTATAGAATCAAGAATAATAATGTTGTTTTACCAAAATATCCACTAAAAAATGATTGACTTATTTGCCTTTTTAAGTTATTATTTTCTCCGTCTGAAAACTTACTAATGGGTATAATTGTAATTTTTTCATGGGACTAATTAAAAAAAATTGTATTAGGATAGAACTGAATTGCTCCATTTTTAGTTTTCTTATTGAATTCACGGCCTATTAATTATAAATTTGATTTCAATCCAAATTCAATATTTTGTTATTTAATAATAAGTGATTAAACACTTATTGTTGTGAAAACTTACATACGCTTACAATTTCAAAAACTTTTACACTATCGATATAATTTAAACTGTTATTTCAGTTGTTTGCCTAATATTTTAGGTTACTAATCTTGGTTACTATGCTGAGTTATACGTGGGTTATCTTATTGGTGATCTGACAAAACGTAGTCAGTATGTATCGCAAAAATTCTTCGTCTTCAAAGTGATTTGATAATATTCAAAATTCTTTACACCGATCAAAAAATGTTGAATACTTACTTGGATCAATGGAGGAGACGACACCAGTGCCCGAAAAACCACACATAGCGTCAGTTTTACCCTTCATTTGAAAGTAAGCATTCATGGCCCAGGTTGCACGAGACCTAAGAGTATTGGGCTGAGAACATGCACCTCCAGGATTAATTGGGCCACAATCCACACCTCCCTCTTTGCAAACCCATTTTATACAGGCCGTCAATTTTTCATCTGTAGCCTCAGGTTTGGGTACGCAAAATTTTTTGGCCCCCGGTGTTGTAGGATTTGGAAGTGGTTGGACTGGATTTGGGACCGGATTTGCGGGGACTGGGTTTGGGACCGGCTTATTATATTTTCCTCCAGGAATTGGTTTTGATGAAACACACGGAAAACATTGAATAAGAAGAGAAGAAATAAACAAGAAAGCAAAGAATGGAGATGTTATTTTCTTGTTAGACACCTCCATTCTTTTTACTTTTGTTAAAAACAAATTGTGATTATGAGAAATGAAGAATGAAAAGGAGTATTATTTATAGGTGTGAATAGATTAAGAATCATGTGTGCTTTGTATGGTTTTGCTTAAATTAAGATGCTGAATTAATGGATGGAAGAGATAAAAGCTATTGTTTAGTTAAATGTGTGGCACATAAAAATTTGTATGGTAAACAAAAATTAAAGGGTGGTCTCATGGGATTCTACGTTTTTATGGATTAAACGAAATTCATGCTAGGTAAATGGTCGACTTTGGAGTGCATAATTTGCACAAAACTATTGAAAAATGTCCAAAAGAATGTTGCAACGTAGTATAAGGCTAACACACACAATTGGGCTTTTCATTGTTATGCACGATGGATTTAACAATACGATATAATATATCTTAAATAGCAATCTAAGCAAATGTCGTATTTGTAATAACGATCCAAACAAGGTGTAAAGTTTTCCTTTTTCTTTTTTCTTATTACAATATGGATGATAGGGTATGATTCCACAGCTTCTAATATTACGTGCAATTTTCCATGTTTAAGTGACTAAAATACTTGATAGGGCATTTAGATTAAGGGGTCGTTTGTGTGACACCCCACATTTTCGGGTTAGAATTCGAACCTTCATTCCTACATATATAGACCCGAACCTAATGATTTTGTGTCCATATAAGTGTGAGGATCAATTCTTTAGTGAGGGAACATATTTGGAGATAAATTGAGATCATAAATATTCCAACAAATATTATTCCTAGAATATAATGAGTTAGGGTGGCATCCTGTATATCACACTAGAGGTCTTCGAATCTTCTTTCCAACTCCATCGGTTTTGCTTTAATCTGATATCGTAGTATAAAGTTATACGTGATTTATCAAAAGGTGTTTGTCTTCCAAGGCGCGATGGCTAGGGTGATGGCCCGTCGCTCCAGACAGCCGCCCTTAAGCAAATAGAGAGAAAATTTGTCAATTTGGGACGGCTGGAGTGACGGCCTATTACGGGAGTGATGATCCGTCACCCAAACCATCAGTAGGAACCGTTTTGCACTGTTATAAAGTTTTCAAGGGGGTATTTGTTTTTTTTTCCCACCACAAACTCCTCCCGCTTGATTTAAATCTTCCAATAAGAATTATTACTCATTAATAATCAGATTAAAACACTCATTCTCCTCTCATCTCTCAAGAAAGAAGCTAGGGTTTCTTCCAAATCCTCATTCTCTTCCTCCCAAGATCTTCAAGAAGGGGTTTCTCAATGCTAAAGCTTGTAGATTCCAAATTCAAGGTTATTATTTAATTTTTCTCCATCAACGATATGTAGAACTATCCTAAAATTTATTGGCATAAGTATGTTGATTTTAATAATCCTCATTATGTATGTATGTATGTAAGTTAAGGCTTTGAAGTTGATTTAAAAAACATGAATTTCGAAACCTCAACCTTAAGATGGAATTATGCATTTATTATGGGATTTTCTTCAAGTTTGAGACTCTGATTATATGCATATGTTAAGAGTTTTGAAGTGTTTGAACTATTGATAAGATTCATGTATTTAAAAAATTTTGTGGCTCCTCAAATAATTACGAAATATGTGCATGTATTATGGGTTTTGAAGTGAATTTGAGAGCATGAACTAATAGACCCCCTTTTTCGATCATGAGATTTATTTATTCTATTGTTGGGGGTTGTTTAATGAACGATGAGAAACATGGGCTTTAAATGCCTCTTTATCAAATATGCCTTGTCCTTTTATATTTGTTCAAGAGGTGTTTCGTAATGATAAATTCCCTTTTGTGTTAAATAAATGAATTGCATGTGATTTATGAAAATGATGGCCACCCGATATTAAAGTCTTGAAAGCAGAGTATTTTGCATAAGTTTTCATGTTCTTTTGAAATAAGAACTCTCATGTGATAATTGAATCATTTATTTGTTCAAATAGCATGCTTTTAAATAAAGGGCTGAAGACATGACATGATATGATATGATATGACTTATATGACTTACAAGTCTTGGTATGACAATACCAAATCAGACAAATGTCATGATAGACTACAAAATTTTTCAGACTTCAGACCATGTTTTGGGAAATATGCATGTTTTAAAAGACTAAAAATGGGCTCTAAGAGAGTTAGATGGTTACCCGAAGAAGGAACAAATTCAGATAATTTATTGTCGAAAATTGTGGTTTGCCGACGGGAAATTTATGATATGTTATCCTACATGGGAGTATAATTAGGACATCTCACATGAGGGGATACCTACGGTATACTCACTGGGGGATATACCAGGTTATGAAAACTCCAATCCTTGTGGCAAACTTGGATTAGGGGATATACCAGGTTATTCTGATCATATGATAAAGTTGAATTTCATTATTTCTTCCGCATGTTGAATTATGTATGGATTATGCTTATGATAGCTGGTTTAAATAACTATAATATATCTTTTTTTTGCTTCAAGGGTCTATAAAAAGATTAAAAATAAATTTCATGAGACTATTCATTGATTCTATATCTTGTATTTTTTTGTTTCGACTATGTTAATCCATTGATATAACATTTCATGCGCAAAGACAAAGGTCTTGCAAGTAATCCTACACCTCTATATATTAGTTCAACAATACCAATTATGTTTAAGATGACAAAAGAACTTTGTTGCAAAGAAAGTGTACAATGTCAAAGTGTACAATGAATATAAATTGTGAACTCCTTAAATTTCCCATGATAATGTTTATTCCCATGATAATGGGTTTTGTAACTTCTATGATACTACTTTATAAATGATAAAAATTTCTTGAATTATTACATGTTGAGAACCATTGTTAATGTGTTTGAGGTGTGGAAGTCTTATGTGTGTGCATACCATGAATTGTATAACGAGATGATGAATTGATGTGGTACCGATGACTTGCAAGTCAGGGTATGACGATACCTTGCAGAATAAGATGTATGCTTTGTTTTGAATCAAGCTTAAAGCTTATATTTATGTGATTTAGGTGGTTACCCAAAGAAAGCACTAGTCAAATGACTCTATGATGGAAATCGTGATTGCCGACACGGGAATTTGGTACCCTTCTATGTGATCTTGCGTACCTAGTATTATGTCATCCCAAATTGGGACTAATGATTAGGAGCCCTGCTTTGTGATCTTGATCCCAACCACGACATATTGACTTAATTGGGGTATGACACCCTATTGTGTGATCTTGTGTGTCCTCCCCTCACTCATATTCCAATCTGGGCGGCAATCGAGATTTGGCAGTTGGTGAAAACATAAAGTTGTAGGGTGTACCACCTAGCTCAGTAGTGTTGCATTGTCGTTGAAAAATCATTATACTATGCCCATGTGTTTTCGAACTGTTTTGCGATAAAATGTTTTATAGAAGCTCTCATATATGTTATATAAAGATTATATTTTGTTTTTGGATTACTCTGCGTATCAGTACATCTGTATTGACCCCCCTCCCTCTCAGGTTCTGAGTTACAGTCTAGGGGTCTTGATAAGCAGTAGACTCTGTCAGGCAGAAGTGCAGAGTCCAGTTGGTGGGCCTTATATAATTCAGAAGGCCTAATTATTTCCAGACATTTATCATTTGTTATGGTTTTTGGTCTACTGGGGGATTGTCCTAGTTTTCAGATAGTTGTTATTGACTATGTAGTAGAGATTTCGCAGACGATTTTCAGATGCTATTAGTTAGTATTGGATGTCATACTCCATTGTTAAATTTATTTCAGACTTATGATCATGTTTTCGTTTCAGTATATATATTTTTCCACATTGTCTTTTGTATATGAGCAGTGTATGTGATTACAAGTTAGAAGGGCATTCGAGCCTTCATGGTTTGGGATGCTCTTCACGGCTAGGGCCCCGGTTTGGGTCGTGATAAACTTGGTATCAAAACACGGCTCATGTTCTAAGTTATCTGCGAAATTACATTGGGTAGAGTCTTGTTTATCGGTGTGTAGTGCCCCACACTTATAAGTAGGAGGCTACTAGGCGTTTAGGAAAATTTTCCCCTCTTTGTGATTCAGTTCGTGCTTTGGAGTCTAATCTGTCCTCTAATCAATGATCTCTTGCATTTCAGAAAAAAGACATGTCTCCTCGTCGCTCTAACAATCAGAACACTTAGACTGATGAGGTCCGTCCCACTCATGGGATGTGGACCCGTAACATATATCACACCCCAGAACCTGTCCCTAATCCAGGAATACCACAATTCCCGACCAGTCCTCCTCAGGCTTCAAGAACAAATGTTAACCGTCCCAAGTCTTCCCAGAGGGACATTTCTAATACAGAATTCAGAGAGTCCATTCACATGCTGGCGCAATTAGTGGCCACACAGACTCAACGGTCATAAGATATTGGGTCTACATCCGTTACATCTGAGGCTACTAGGGTGGGTCAGTTTATGAGAATGAACCCGCCCAATTTTACTAGCACCAAAGTAGAGGTGGATCCACTAGAATTTATGGATGAGACGGAGGAAATATTTAAAGTGATGCATTTAGATGAGGTTGAAGGGGTAGAGTTAGCAGCTTATTAGCTTAAAGAAGTTGCAAATTAGTGGTATAGCGGGTGGGAGGATTTGAAGGGTGAGAATGCTGAGCCCACAGTATGGGACAAGTTCGTGGAAGCCTTCTTTGATAGGTTCTTTCCTCTAGAGCTGAGGGAGACCAAAGAAGAAGAGTTAAAGAATCTAAAGCAAGGAAAAATGAGTGTCAAGGAGTACACTCTGAAGTTCAACCAACTAGCCCGATATGCTCCAGAAATGACTGGTAATATGAGAGCCCAAATGAGAAAGTTTGTATCTGGCCTTTCAAATGACTTAGTGCTTGAGTGTAAGGGGTCAATGCTAAATAAGGATATGGACTTCTCTAGACTGACAATCCACATGTAGCAGTTAGAGGAGCATAAGTAGAGAATCTCTGAATCTAGGGAGAAGGACAGGTAGGCAAAGAGAGAAAGATAACAGACCAAAGCCACAGTCAGCAGCAGCGTGGTAATTGGAGTAACAGATGGAAGAAGAAAAAGAATTTGGGTAATTCTCAGCCTGCAGTCAGTGCCTTCATGCCCAGACCTCCACGTGATCAGCAACCCTTAAATCCTCAGGAAAATAGTGAGTGGCGGATGTAGGACACCCATTCTCGGGGCAGCATGACGCAACCCATAAGACCTTTTCCTCGTTGTAGTGTTTGCGGGAAGAACCACCCTGGAAAGTGTTACTTTGCGAGGAGGAATTGTTATTCCTGCGGTCAAGTGGGTCACATTCAGAGAGATTACCCTTATACTAGAGGTAATGCAGGGGGAGATAAGTCCCAAGCCGCCTCCATAGCTCCTCCTCCTAAAGGCACCACTTCAGCTATAGGGAGCAGTCACAACTGGTTGTATTCCTTGACCAATCGTCAGGATGTAGAAGCTTCCCCAGATGTAGTTACCGGTACGTTGCAAATCTTTTCTCATGATGTATATGTATTACTTGATCCCGGGTCTACCTTGTCCTATGTGACCCCTTATGTGGCTATTGGTTTTGGGTTTGAGCCCGATGTAATTGCTGAGCCTTTTTCTATTTTCACTCCAGTGGAGATTTTATTGTAGCTAAAGGGGTGTATAGAAATTGTATTGTATCCGTCTATATCCGAGATACTGTGGTAGACCTCATAGATCTTGAGATGATTGACTTTGATGCTAGCCTAGTAATGGACTGGCTCCATTTATGTTATGCTACATTAGATTGTAGGACCCTAAGAGTCACTTTTTTCTTCCCGAATGAACCTGTGATAGAGTGGGAGGGACATTCTCTAGAACTTCGAGGGAATTTTATATCTTATCTTAGAGATCGTAAGCTCATTTCCAGAGGTTGTCTATATCATTTGATCCGATTAAAAAATTCTAATGCGGAGAGTCCATCTCTTCAGTCAGTCCCTGTGGTAAAAGAATTTTTGGAGGACTTTCCCAAAGATCTCCCAGGGGTACCACCTGATAGGGAGATAGAGTTTGGTATAGATTTGTTGCCGGACACCAGTCCTAACTCTATTTCACCATATAAGATGGATCCTGTGGAGCTGAAAGAGTTGAAAGAGCATCTAGTAAATCTTTTAGATAAAGGTTTTATCCATCATAGTGTTTCTCCCTGGGTGCACCTGTACTCTTCATGCGTAAGAAAGATGGTTCCTTGCGTATGTGCATAGATTACCGTCAGTTGAATAAGGTCACTGTTAAAAATAAATATCCTCTTCCTAGGATTGATGATCTCTTTGACCAACTTTAGGGTGCTAAATGTTTTTCAAAGATAGAACTTCGTTCGGATACCATCAGTTGAAAGTTAGAGAGTCATACATCCCCAAAATAGCTTTCTGAACCTGATACGATCATTATTCTTTCTTAGACATGTCCTTCGGATTAACTAATGCCCCTGCATCTTTCATGGACCTAATGAATAGGGTGTTCCATCAGTTTCTGGATATGTTTTTCATAGTTTTCATTGATGATATCTTTGTTTATTCTAAGAGTGAGGAGGACCATGCCAATCACCTCTGAATTATTCTTCAGACTCTCAGAGAGCATAAGTTTTATGCAAAATTTCCAAGTGTGAATTCTAGCTGAATGCTATTGCTTTCTTGGGGCATATTTTGTCTAGTGAGAGAATTAAGGTTGATCCCTAAAAGGTTGAGGCTGTTAGAAGATTGCCTAGACCCAGGACTCCAACCAATATTCGTAGCTTCTTGGTTTGGCAGGATATTATAAAAGGTTTGTAGAGAGTTTTTCTTCCATAGCTACACCACTTACTAAGCTAACATAGAAGAAGGTGAAGTTTGTGTGGTCTGACTTCTGTGAGAATAGTTTTGAGAAGTTGAAAGATAAGTTGACCACTGCTCCTGTTTTGACTCTTCCGAAAGGTACAGAGAGCTTTGTTGTGTACTGTGATACATCTCGTATGGGACTTGTGTGTGTACTTATGCAACATGGTAAGATGGTGTCTTATGCATCGAGGCAGTTGAAAGTGTATGAGCGCAATTACCCTAATCATGACTTGGAGTTAGCGGTTGTGGCATTCGCGCTTAGGATATGGAGGCACTATCTTTATGGGTACACGTTGATATTTTTAGTGACCACAAGAGTTTTCAGCACGTTTTCTCGCAGAAAGAATTAAACCTCATGCAAGGACACTGGATGGAATTGCTAAAGAATTATGACATGAGCCTGCACTATCATCCAGGAAAGGCGAATGTGGTAGCCGGCGCCCTCGGCAGGTTATCTATGGGTAGTCTTTCTCATGTAGAGGCAGGAAAAAAGGAGATGGTGAAGGATATTCACCGACTTGCAAATCTTGGGGTGCGACTCTTGGATTCCGAAGATGGAGGAGTGGTTGTTCATGAAATAGAAAAATCATCCCTTTGTGCAAAGGTTAAAGAAAAGCAGGCCGAAGATCCCATTTTGATCCAAATTAAGAATGATGTGGGGCAGTGGAAGGTGATGTTCTTTGAAATTGGTGGTGACAGTATTCTGAGATATCAGGGTAGATTATGTGTTCCAGATGTAAATGACCTGCGGAAAAGAATCCTTGATAAAGCTCACACGTCGAGGTATGTTGTTCATCCAGGCTCTACAAAAATGTACCATGATTTGAATTGCCAGCAAGTTAAAGTAGAGCATTTGAGGCCAGGTGGTACTTCCCAAGGGATAGCTTTGCCCTTATAGAAGTGGGAGATGATTAATATGGACTTCATTATGGGATTTCCGAGGTCCCAAAACCAATATGATTCTATCTCGGTGATTGTTGACAGGCTGACTAAGTCAGCTCACTTCCTGCCTGCGTGGACTAATTATTTGGGAGATGACTATTCCAATATTTACATTGAGGAGATAGTCTGTTTTCATGGAGCACCTGTGTCCATCATATCTGACCGCGGTACGCAATTCTCATCGCAGTTTTGGAGATCTTTTCAGGAGGTTTTAGGTACCCAAGTGAACCTGAGTACGACTTTCTACCCTCAGCGGACTATTCAGACCCTTGAAGATATGTTGAGAGCTTGTGTAATTGATTTAAATGGTAGTTGGGTAGACCATTTTCCATTGATAGAATTCGCCTACAATAATAGCTACCATGACAGTATTAAGATGACACCTTTTGAGGCACTATATGAGAGAAGGTGTAGGTCGCCCATAGGGTGGTATGAGGTTAGTGAGATACAGTTGCTTGGGCCTGATCTTATTCACCAGGTGATGGAAGACGTGAAAATTATTAGAGAACGACTTAAAACAACCCAGAGTAGACAGAAGTCCTATGCTGATGATCGGAGAAGGGAGACAGAATTTAAGGTTGGTGATTGGGTATTTCTCAAGGTCTCCCCTATGAAGGGAGTCATATGTTTTGGGAAGAAAGGGAAGTTGAGTCCTCGCTATATAGGGCCATACCAAATTTTGAGAAGGATAGGTGGGGTTGTATATGAGTTAGAATTGCCTGCAAGTTTAGGTTCTATTCACCCGGTGTTTGTCACGACCCGAACTAGGGCCTGACCGTGAATGACATCTGACCCATGAAATCCCGGACATCCTACTCTATCTAGTAATCATGCACAACATTTATATAATAAAAGGAAAATGCAGAATTATAAATTGAATGAGGAAACATGGTCATACTCTGAAATTAGTTTAACAATGAATGAAAACTCCAACAATATCTAAACAACATCTGACTCAGTCTGCGAAATTTCTACTATATCTCAAAACAATACTGTCTGAAAAATCTGGGACAAGGCCCCCAGTAGACTAAAATGAAGGAATAACAAAATCTGAAAGAAAACAGGCCTTCTGGAATAGAGAAGGCTCACCACTGCATAATCTGTCCTGCGGTTTGAATTATCTATTGCTTATCTGGACCCCTAGACTGAACCTCAGAACCTGAGAGGTAGGGGGAGGGGGTCAATACAGATGTATTAGTACGCAGAGCAAATCCAAAATAATAATTTATATTCAACATATATGAGAGCAATTTAAAATAGATCATAAGCATATCATATAGTAAGAAATCACATGGGCATTTTAAAAGACTCTGTGAAAACATCTGAAATCTTGACACTCTTTGTATTACTTCTGCGCTAGGTAGTATACCCTACAACTCTGTTATCCCACGGGTTATATGGGATCTGCCATTAACTTGGCAGCCAATCCCATAACCTAAGTTTTCCGCAAAGGTCAGAGTCTCTATTCTGTACGCCACAGGGCACTAGGCCAGCATAAAAATCCCTCGTGGGGAAATAATGTACCCGTATCGGCAAAACACAGTTTCTGGATACGAGTTACTTGAGCTCAAGCCTTCTTCGGGAAACCACCTAACCCTCTTTAAGCCCATTTTTAACTCTTTCAAAACATGCATTCTTTGAGAACAACATCTAAAATCATACTCTGAAAACATACTCTGTTATGGCATACATACTTGTGGTATCGTCATACCACTGACTTGAAAGTGACATCTCTGGGCCATTTTAGCGTATAAAAATCTCTGTTCTCAATACATATGTTTAGGACCACCATATCAGCAAATCATTTCAAAGAACTCATTCATTTAATTCATGTAATCATATGCAAGAAACTCTCTTCTTTCAACATTTTAAATATACAAGGTGGTCATGCCAAAAATAAAAATCATATGCAAATTCTTTATCTTTAACGCAAAAATAAAATCATATTCAAAAGTCTCCCTCTCATCATCATCAAAATCATATTAAATTCTTGACTACTGAAAAGATCATTTTCTAAACATTGCGCATGCATCTCAAATCATTCTCAACAAGTTCATAAACTCTAAATCATCAAAGAGAGGGATTTTAATAGCAGTGCTCTCAATCAAATCTTCAATATCATACATATACATATAGGTGTAAATCAGTTTAAGGGGAAGGCCTAAAGACCAAAACAATATCATTATCAAAACATCCATAATGCGGAATTTAAAGCATAAGTTCTAAAACCCCTTTAAAATTCATGCTTGATAATCTTTAAATCATGTTCTAGAGTTTACAAGCCCATGTAGTTTTTAGGATAAACCCCACGTACCTTAAATTAGAAGCTTTTGAATGAACTCTAGCTTTTAGGATGCTATACGTACGATTGATGGGTTCCTCTTGTAGCCTTCGCAATGGGGATTCCGAATCTTGAAGAATTAAGGAAAACCCATGGTTAAATCTTGAGATATTTGGGTTTTTATTTTGAAACCCTAGAGAGTGTTCTTGGGTAATTTGGGTGAATAGAATCATATTTTGGTGTTTTGGGAGTTTAATCCCGATTTATAGCTGGATAAGGGATGGAAGATACCCATTTATCCCTTAAAAACTGTAAGACCCCGCAAAATCGCGTGTCAAATTCAGCTCGTAAGGCTCCATGAAAGGTTCCATGACTTAGAAAATTTTGCTAGGTGTTCAAGATTCAACACTTAGTCTCATTTTAGACCTCCGAACTTTGGGGATTTATTTGACGACCTTTCCGACCTTCGTTTTTGGATTTTCAAGTTGCGTTGCGATAGGGTATGTTTCAGAATTTTTTGGATAGCATAAAGGCATGTTTGGAACTCCAAAATAGCAGCTCGGGGTGATAAGCCCACGTCGCCCCAGCTATAGCATTGCCATAAGGCAGGTGCCGCCTGGGGTAGTCCGCCGGGCTAAGGCAGGCGTCGCTTGGGGTAGTCCACCGGGCTTAGGCAGGCGCTGCCTGGCAACTCCAAAATACACTATCTTGTCTAAAATTCCTCTCAAGAACAAGCTAGAGTTTCAGTTGGGGGATTCAAGTTCAAGAAAATTCCACCTTCAAATTCCAAGAATTTTTCCGTCAATCTTCATTAAATCAAGAAATAAGGTATGCATGTGTTCATTCATGGACTCCTTTCGTCCATGAAGTCCAAGAATCCTATTTTAAACTATATGCCATGCTTGTTATGTTTTGATTTGATTGTTGATCTTGTTTTTGTGTTGAATGATGTCAAGATAGAATCTGTATGGGTTTGTATAAAACTAGGATGGCATGTTGGTTGAAATATATGAACTTTGTGTGATTTGGGTTGTTGAATTCATGAATAAACCTATGCCTTAAAGTTTGAACGGAAGGTGTTTGATAAAATACCTAAGAGACTAGAATTCATGTATTATAGCTTAATAAAACTTAAATGACAAGACCATGCTCTTTTCCTTATGACTCAACATGAATTCCATGCTAATTATTGTGTATTGTTGTTGTGATATGGAATGTTCATGAAATTGGAATCGTGCAAGTATGTACATGTTATATGCATTATCTTCCATGATCTAGAATATGATAACCAAGTGTAGTATGAAATCCCCTATTTATGGTATTATGAATTGTAAATGTTGTTGGATTGTTCATGAACTAGTCTTGTGAGATTATGCTATGCTTTCTTGCAAATCCTACTTATGTATAAGATGTATGATAACCATGTACTTCATGAAATTCCTCAATTATGATATTATGGATTGTTGACATTGGTTATGTATTCAAGAAATGTCATGTGTGTCAGTTTCCTTCCATCGAGTCCTGGGGGTACTCGTACCAGAAAAATATAGTTGTGTGCCTAGAGCCATGTCATGTTTTCACGATACTCTCATTCAAGCCATGTTCTATAGAACTCAGTCAGTCGTGTGACTCAGGAAAGTTTAGTAACTCAGAAACCTCAGTAAGTCTCAATAGTTCAGTAATCTCAGTGATCTCAGTACTTAGTGATATCGGAAACATTAGTAATTCTAGTGCTCTCAGTAACTTCAGTACTCTCAATTAGTCCTCAGAACTCAGTACATTCTATCCATCATCGGAATCCAGTAAACTCAGTTTAGCTCTGCTAAACAATCCGACTAGCATCAGTTCAGTTAATCAGTTCAGATCAGTAAATCCATTCAAGGTCTATCCAGTTGGGAGTAGGATTCAGCACCGAGTGAACCAAGGATGGGGACTCACCTGTTACAGTCAGAGGGAGTGATTCCTAGAAGCAATCCTTGCATTCCAAAACTACGTAGCCAGCGTAGGTTGAGATGTCCCTACCCATAGGGCCAAAGCATCTCCTTTGAGTTTACCCGATAGTAGGGCAGACAAAATGAGCTCCCAAAAACAGAATAGGGTTTACTCACATGTTGTCTCTACCCGTGGCACGGTATTAATGCCCTTCTAATCAGGGCAAGGATTGGACCCCAACCAGTTTAGTTACGGGACATGTCGATAAGATGATTACCTCCCACAGTCTCAGTTTCAGTCTCATTCTCAGTCTCAGTAAAAGGACTCAGATAGTTTTTCAGATTTCAGTACTGTCAGCTATAGTCACCCAGTAATACGGAACTCAGCTAGTTCCACTATATGTAGGACTGTCAGATACAGTCACTCATGTTATCAGTCATATCAGTTCTTAGAACTCATGTTATTAGAATTACCAGTTACCAGAACTCATATTACCAGTATTCACATTCATGACTGTCAGATACGGTCAAGCATATCAATTCTTCATATTCATGGCTGTCAGATACGGTCCATCAGATTTATTCTTTATAATTAGACTGCCAGATACAGTCAACTAGGTCAGTTCTTCATAATCAAAATTGTCAAAAATAGTTATCCATGTATCAGTAATGCAGTTTCAGTCCTTCAGTTTTCAACAATACAATATCAGTTTCCTCACTCATTAGTGACACATTAATTCTAGTAAACTCAATCAATCAATATCTCAATATCAGTAAGATCATGTTGTCAGTATTCAGACCCCGTAGTCTGTATTTCCATGAGTTTAATTACAGTTACTTATGTACGTATGTATTCTCACGTTCATATCAGTCAGCATTGTTCATGCATGTAAACCCTTTATATTTAGCCTACCTCACTTGCATACTCAGTACATTCCAACGTACTAACACATTTGTGCTATGGTGTTTCTTTTATTCTACACCATAGGTACAGAGACACGAGCTCCAGATCAGCAGTAGCATTCTAGATTTTAGCATACATAGTTAGCAGTGAGTCCTCATCATTCAAGGATGATATTATTTGATTAGTTTATTCTTTCAGTACTTATTTTCTTTCAGTAGATAGAGTTAGTTGGGGACATGTCCCATCAACTCCTTATTCAGACAGTTTAGAGGCTTTCCAGACTACAGCATGTTAGACAATTATTTCAGACTTGTTTTGGTATTGTTATACTATTTTCAGATATTGTTCTTATCAGATGTTTATTTAGATTTGAACCTTATGGCCATTCAGTACATGTTTCCGCATTTTCATGTTATATTATGCAGTATACAGGTACAGATATCATTCATGGGCTAGCTTGTGGTCCTTCGAGGTCATGAGCACCTTGAAGCATTCCGGTTCAAAAAATCAAGATGTTATAAAAATGCGGAAACATAACCTAAAAATTTTGAGTCTGCGATAGGGCGTGCGCCGCGCGCTTATCGCATGATGCTTCTATCTCAGTCACTAAAATGGCCATAAATTTTTTCTCGGGTATCGAATTTAGGCGAAATTGATATTGTTGGAAATCTTATTCAAATACCTTTCTTTTGATATATAATAGACCCTCTAATTCATCATATAATAGGAGTTATGGTCGATGGAAGTTGACCCAAGTTTAAACATCCACTAAAACTTATTCGGTAGAAATGTTTTCAACTCGTCTTAGAGTTTGGGGATTTTTGTGAACTCAATTCATATTCAAAGGTATTATTAAACTATAGGATTGATCACCACACATATATTAACAAGGAATCATCTAGTTCGGGTCTATACGCGTAAGGATGACGGTCTTGATTCTAGCCCGAAAGTATGGGGTGTTACATTATCTCTCCCTTGGGATCATTCATCCCCGAATGATGGGTAGGGACCTTTTGAAGCTCTAAGAGTGTAGAATATAGAACACAACCTCACATTGAACAGTTTGCCTCGACCAAATGTGTGAAGGCAGCGAATAAGCTTCATGATAACCCCTAGTGAAACGTGAATGCATGAAATATGGCATCGACATGTTCTTGGCATGTGTTTTATGGCACATGATCAAAGCATTGCAAGATATGAATTTTTTTCCTAAGAATCCTTGGCCTGATTAATATTGATACAATTCATGAGATAAGATTCTGGCGGGACATAAGAATATTAGCATTCTCCATCTTACAAGATACAATGGAAAGACTTAAGCTCGGGGACACTATTTGTCTACGCCCCAAACAATAAAATACATGCCTCATCGTTCCCGACTTACAATTTTCCCCATACACATCTATCCACACGAATTTGATTCCCACTGTAATATACTTCTATGTTGAAGCCTCACTCGGAGGAAAAAGGTGCTAACTTAAACTACGGGACCCTGTACTCTACATCATATTCAGGGATCATCTCACCTCATCACTATAATCCAACAACTCAAGTCTTAATTCATGGAATACTAACCACATGGCACCTTGGTTTATTTCTTCACCCAACACAAAATTTAAGCCTATCATTACTACACCCACTACATGGATCTTTCCTCACTAAGATCAATAATTTCAATCACTCTCACAAATAGTTTTACTACATCTTTTTTTCTTCTTAGCTATTTCGCACAACAAAAGTTCATCTCCTTTCTGTCCCTTTCACCTATAACCTCAGCTCCAGAATCACATCAAATTCCTCACCTTCAAGAACATCTACTCCCATACCTAACACACTACTACACTTCCACAACCACCATCATACAAACACATGGAGGGTCATTAAGGGACCCAAGCATACACATCATGAATGGAAGTAACATTATTAGACCATTACTCATACTTATAGCACTACTTGAGGAGGGACATGAAGTAAAGATAAGATAGAATAGATGCAGAGTGATCCCATTATCAAGTGCCTGGATTATAAGTAAAGGGTCGTTCGGCACGAACACAACACATTGTGGCTTCCTTAGGATAGACCAAAAGGAGAAACATAGATGCACATATCATGAGCTATATGGCATAAAGCCAAAATTTACGTCACTAAAAACTAAGGTAAGGATTTCACTTAAAGAGATTGCTCCTCATTCAAGAGATGAAATTTTTTTTTCCATGTTTTTGCATAAACTTTATCACTTTGGCTGATTCCGGCATAAAATGATTCCGCAACATATAGAAATATATTTTTTCTTATGGCCAAGCATGTTGTGAGACATAGATTTGGATCATGAGCAACCTAACATATGGCTCGGATACTTGGAGTATTAGGTCACTGAGGGACATTACTACTTCTTGCTTGGACATCAGAACATGACATGACTTACATAGAGAACTCAAACCTTAGACATCGGCAGGACTTGGATATATGTGACCTTGATAGAATGAACTCTTAAACTGACGTAGGAGGAACATTCTTGAATAGGAGTAGGTTCATCATGACTCTTCCCTAACTTGCCAAAATTAGAAAATTCGAAAACTACCTTAACTCACCATCTCCCCCTTAGATCAAAGTCACAATCCCAGACTTGAGAACATAACTGCTTATCAATCTATAACCACAATTCTCTATACAATAGGGGATATTGGTATACACATGAACACAAACTTCCTTCAATAATTTATATAAAGACACTAAATTCCTTCTGGGACATCCCCCTTCAGGGATACTAATCATAACTTCTTCTAACCCCAAAATCATCCACTCACGAATAACATCATTATAGGCATGGACATCCATGCCTCTAAACACTTAAGAGTTAGGATTTTTGTTCTTGGCAAGGAAGGATGATTTCAATTTGGGAAGAATATTAATTTGGGGATAAAGTGTTGTTTTGCTACTCAAATTCGGTGTTTAGGCCGAATTAATTTGGGTGGAATTGACCCAAATTCCCTTAATGAGATAGAGTTTAAATGCTGAAATTCCCAGGTACGTGCAGCAGAGCATGCGTCCCATGCTCTATCCCACCGGACTGGAGCATGCATCGCATGATGCATCACATAACACTAGACTATGCGACGCATGCATATCGCATGATACCACTGATTTGGGCATCCAAAAATTCCCTAAACGATGCCCAAAAATTCCGAAACTCACCCAAGAGGTACCCTTGACTTCCCCGATCATGAATCAACAAGAAAATCTAAAATTGGAGGTCGGGAAGGTCGAAAATAAAATCATCAAAGATTGGGAGCTCAAAATGTAACTAAGTCCTTTTGTTTAGCACTTAGAAAAAGAAAATCATTCAAGTTGTCAGCCCTCTAAGCCCATTACCGAGTAACATCAAATCGAGAAAACTACGGGACATTATGACTACTTAATGCATACTCTAAAAGCATTGCTTTCCTAGAACGCTACTCTTAAATTTTTCTATTCTCAATCTTCATCAACCTAAAACTCGTATTCTCATGAGAATACATACACATCCTCCCTTCTTCTCACATAAAAATCCACTCTACACTACTTAACCTTCTAACATTAGACCGTTAATCACATAACTTATATCATAAAAATCTTACCTAATGCCATACTACCAGGGGGCAACTTATTGTATTATACTTATGTATTTATCCACTTAATGACTCACCCACAATTCATCATTTTAACACTAGTCCTCATATACTCTTATACCTCACAATTACCACTTAAAACTTTCAACCATTATCAACCTAGGCTCTTTCACAAATCACTTCAAGCCTACTAATTCATTCTCGTAAAACATACATCATTAATCATAAGAGAATATTCTTACCACCACATTCTACATCTATAGTTCAAGCCTTTAGTATAGCATCAAATTAGGATACTCTACCCAAATACCTCAAAAAAAATCTACTACATACTTTTCTCACAAGTAGTACTAGTTTACAACTACCAATGAAAAGAAGGTCAAGGGGTAAAGTCACATAATAGACATGATCAACCTTAATCTTATATTATAACCCCATACAATCTTATCTACTTATATGGATTTCTCACACCACACTTACTTACCCCAACAGGCATTTAGACTACCTTTAAATTCCCTATTCGACAATGAGTCTATACTTACAACTTACTGGCTAATCTAGCCATTTTCATTCACAACCTATAAGGGGTTTCTATAAGCACCTTAAATATCCACTCTGGGCTCTTTCCCTATTTTGAAAAGAAAAACAAATAAAATCTGAATCAAACACTTCCTCCACGGACTACCATACAATCCACAAATGGTACTACCACATTAGTCTACCACCACAAAATGGTAAATCATTCTCAATCAACAGTTATTTGGCTATAACTAATTAGTTACACAAAAGTCACCCTCACTCTGACCTCTAACCTTGTCACTTAATATCACCAACTTCTTGGTCTAATTTCACTATCAATAGGTCATGACACCGACACTTTAACTTATGCTACTACTCGGGTGGAAATATAGTTCCAACAAACACAAGAACAACAAGATGAATGGCAAGTTGCTAGTGAATCGAAATAGGCCTCACACGGCTTCACTAGACTTTGATTTTTGTGTTTTAAAGCAGAAAAGGAAATGAATAACAAAGCAATTATGCTAGTGAATTGAAAGAGCCCCACACGGCTTCACTAGACTTTTTATTTTCAACAACACAATGATATCAAGATTACAAGAGATAGAAACATGACACACAATATCTAATGACCCAAGAATACACATCTTACTCTTGTCTTAACTGAACGTCTCTTAAGAATGAGGACACAATTTTAAACTTGAAGGACTTATGACACATCAGGGAGCTCCTCTCAAGCCCTTTGTGTGACTTCTGAAATTTCTGTTAGAAAATCTGAGAGCATTATCTGAGAACACCATAGTAAGGAAAAGAATCAGGATAACATTTCTTTTGTATGGGTGACACCATAGCATGAATTGGAGTATGAAGGAGGAACATTCTGACTTTATAGCACGAACTAGAACATGAAGAAAGAGAGACATTCCTAAACGCCTTATAG
Organism: Capsicum pubescens; assembly: GCA_030864215.1. Classification (NCBI taxonomy): domain Eukaryota; kingdom Viridiplantae; phylum Streptophyta; class Magnoliopsida; order Solanales; family Solanaceae; genus Capsicum; species Capsicum pubescens. The sequence continues at coordinate 300,168,963 of CM061542.1, read as the reverse complement.
CCTCCTGCTTGTAAGTGTGGCACGCTACACACCCATAAATAAGACTCCACCCGACGCGATTTCACAGACACCCTGGGACCATGAACCGTGCTCTGATACCAAGTTTGTCATGACCCGAACTAGGGCCTGATCATAACGAACATCCGACCCATGAAGGCCCGGACGTCCTACTCTATCTAGTAATCATGCACAATATTCATATAATAAAAGAAAAATACAGAATTATAACTCGAATACGGAAATGTGGTCATACTCTGAAATTAGTTTAAAAATGAAGGAAAACACCAACAATATATAAAAAACATCTGACTCAGTCTGCAAAATCTCTACTATATCTCAAAACAATACTGTCTGAAAAATCTGAGACAAGGCCCCCAGTAGACCAAAATGAAGGAATAACAAAATCTGAAAGAAAACATGCCTTATGGAATAGAGAAGGCTCACCACTGCACAATCTATTCTGCTGTCTGAATTATCTACTACTTATCTGGACCCCTAGACTGAACCTCAGAACCTGAGAGGTAAGGGGAGGGGGGTCAATATAGATGTATTGGTACGCAGAGCAAATCCAAAATAATCATTTATATTCAACATATATGAGAGCAATTTAAAATAGTTCATAAGCATATCATATATTAAGAAATCACATGGGCATTTTAAAACACTCTTTGAAAACATCTGAAATCTGTTACACTCTTTGTATTACTTCTGCGCTAGGTAGTATACCCTACAACTCTGTTATCCCACAGGCTATATGGGATCTACCATTAACTCGGCAGCCAAGCCTCCAACCCAAGCTTGTTGCAAAGGTGGGTACTAGGCCAGCGTAAAAATCCCTCGTGGGTAAATAACGTACCAGTATCGGCAAAACACAGTTTCTGGCTACGAGTTACTTGAGCTCAAGCCTTCTTCGAGCAACCACCTAACCCTCTTTAAGCCCATTTTTAACTCTTTCAAAACATGCATTCTTTGAGAACAACATCTGAAATCATACTCTAAAAACATACTCTGTTATGACATACATACTTGTGGTATCGTTATACCACTGACTTAAAAGTGACATCTCCGAGCCATTTTGGCATATAAAAATCTCTGTTCTCAAAATATATGTTTAGGACCACCATATCAGCAAATCATTTCAAAGAACTCATTCATTTAATTCATGTAATCATATGTAAGAAACTCTCTTCTTTCAATATTTTAAATATACAAGGTGGTCATGCCAAAAACAACAATCATATGAAAATTCTTTCTCTTTAACGCAAAAATAAAATCATATTCAAAAGGCTCTCTCTCATCATCATCAAAATCGTATTAAATTCTTGACTATTGAAAAGATCACTTTCAAAACATTGTGCATGCATCTCAAATCATTCTCAACAAGTTCATAAACTCTAAATCATCAAAGAGAGGGATTTCAATAGCAGTACTCTCAATCAAATCTTCAATATCATACATATACATATAGGTGTAAATCAATTTAAGGGGAAGGTCTAAAGGCCAAAATAATATCATTATCAAAACATCCATAATGCGGAATTTAAAGCATAAGTTCTAAAACCCATTTAAAATTCATGCTTGATAATCTTTAAATCATGTTCTAGAGTTTACAAGCCCATGTAGTTTTTAGGATAAACCCCACGTACCTTAAATTAGAAGCTTTTGAATGAACTCTAGCTTTTGGGATGCTATACGTACTATTGATGGGTGCCTCTTGTAGCCCTCGCAATGGGGATTCCGAATATTGAAGAATTAAGGAAAACCCACAGTTAAATCTTGAGATATTTGGGTTTTTAGTTTGAAATCCTAGAGAGTGTTCTTGGGTAATTTGGTGAATAGATTCATATTTTGGTATTTTGGGAGTTTAATCCCGTGTTATAGTTGGATAAGGGATGGAAGATATCCATTTTGCCATTAAAAATGCGGAAACAGAACCTAAAAATTTTGAGCGTGCGATAGGGCGTGCGTCGCGCACTTATCGCATGATGCTGCTGTCTCAGTCACTAAAATGGTCATAAATTTTCGATCGGGTATCATATTTAGGCGAATTTGATATCTTTGGAAATTTTATTCAAATACCTTTCTTTTGATATATAATAGACCCTCTAATTCATCATATAATAGGAGTTATGGTCGATGGAAGTTGACCCAAGTTTAAACATCCACTAAAACTTATTCGGTAGAAATGTTTTCAACTCATCTTAGAGTTTGGGGATTTTTGTGAACTCAATTCATATTCAATGGTATTATTAAACTATAGTATTGATCACCACACATATATTAACAAGGAATCATCTAGTTAGGGTCTATACGCGTAAGGACAATGGTCTTGATTCTAGCTTGAAAGTACGGGGTGTTACAGTATTTTATGTGTTCATGTTGAAAAAATGTATTGGGGACCATTCCCTAGTATTGCCTATAGAGGAGGTCAAAGTGACGGACTCCTTAGCATATAAAGAGGAACCTATTGCAATCTTAGATCGTCAAGTTAGAAAGTTAAGAAGTAAGGAGATAACTTCGAATAAAGTGTTGTGGAAAAATCAGAAAGTTGAGGAAGAAACTTGGGAATCAGAAGATGACATGCGACCTAGATAACCAAACCTTTTTGGCCAGACGAATGACGAAATGGAAGGTACAATTTTTGCCTTTCTCTATTATGGTCTTAGTATGCTTGAAATCGTGCTTGTCTGTGTCCCGCATCATCATTAGGGGACGAATGACCCCAAGGGAGGAATAATGTAACACCCCATAAAAGTCGTGCATGTATTATCTCCTAGTAGTATGCTTAAAGAGTTAAAGACTTAAAAAAATTTCTAAGTGTTAAAAGTACTAAGAATTATTTTGAGCTTCTAATCTTCGATAATTTTATTTTCGACCTTCCTGACCCTCTATACTTGGTATTTTAGTAAATTCATGCTCCGAGAGGTCAACGGATGTTCCCGGACAAGTTTCGGAATTTTTGGACCATGTTTAGACATTATTTGGTGTACCAAAATAGTGGACCAACGCGATCTCGGAGCGCCACGTCGCCCATTGCGTTGGTCAATTTCGTGCAGGAAATGCCAGGCAAAATGTACTGAGGCTTGGCGAAATTAAGGCACGATGCATCGGGTATAGCGTCAATGGCATCGACGCGCCGCGTCACCAGTTGCATCGGTGCCCAGTTATTTCAGCTTTTGAAATCCACATCTTAAAGGGGCAATGGGTAATTTTCCCTCATTCTAATACACCCAAACAATGGATTTTTCTCCCAAAAGACCACTCTATTCATTTTTTCATCAAAATCCATCAAAGAACACCCTTAGGGTTTCAAACAAAAAAATTCCTTATAACTCAACATTCAACCGTGGGTTTCAGAAATTGATCGAAGAATTGGAATTCCCAAATCATAGGCTTCAAGAAGCATCCATTGAATACCTATATTGAGGTACGTGGGGTTGTCCTAAATCTCATGGGAATGATTTTGAAAAGAATTTACAAAAGAATTTAATATTTATACAAGTATATATATTATTACAAGTGGGTATATTTTGTGATATAGTTTTGAAAGGAATATTGAAATATCATGGGATTGTTTGCCATATATCTCAATGTGTTGAATTTGTAGACATCCAAATTGAATTTCAAAGGATGTGATGAATATAAATTGTGAACTCTATAAATTTCCCCATGATAATGTTTAGTACCCCATATGATACTCGTGTTAAACTATCGAGAGCATGGGTTTTACAACTGCTATGATACTACTTTATAAATGATAAAAATTTCTTGAATTATTACATATTGAGAACTATTGTTCATGTGTTTGAGGTGTGGAAGTTTTATGTGTGTGCATACCATGAACTGCATAACAAGATGATGAATTGATGTGGTACTGATGACTTGCAAGTCAGGGTATGATGATACCCCGCAGAGTAAGATGTATGTTTTATCTTGAATCAAGCTTAAATCTTAAATTTATGTGAGTTAGGTGGTTACCCAAATAAAGCACTAGTCAAATGACTTTATGCTAGAAACTGTGATTGCCGATATGAGAATTTGGTACCCTACTATGTGATCTTGCGTACCTAGTATTATGTCATCCCAAATTGGGACTAATGGTTAGGATCCCTGCTTTGTGATCTTGAGACCAACCACGACATATTGACTTATTTGGGGTATGGCACCCTGCTGTATGATCTTGTGTGTCCTCCCCTCACTAATATTCCAATCTGGGTGGCAACCGAGATTTGGCAGTTTGTGAAAATATGAAGTTGTAGGGTGTACCACCTAGCTCAGTAGTGTTGCATCATTGTTGAAAAATCATTATACTATGCACATGTGTTTTTGAACTATTTTGCGATAAAGTGTTTTATAGAAGCTCTCATCTATGTTATATAAGGATTATATTTTATTTTTGTATTACTCTACATAGAAGTACATCTGTATTGACCCCCTTCCTCTCAGGTTCTGAGGCACAGTCTAGTGGTCCGCAGAAGCACAGAGTCCAGTTGGTGAGCCTTCTATAATTCAGAAGGCCTGATTATTTCCAAACATTTATCATTTGTTATGGTTTTGGGTCTACTGGGGGCCTTGTCCCAGTTTTCAAATAGTTGTTATTGACCATGTAGTTGAGATTTCCCAGACGGTTTTTATATGTTGTTAGTTAGTATTGGATGTCATACTCTATTGTTAAATTTATTTCAGACTTATGACTATGTTTCTGTTTTAGTATATATATATTTCTGCATTGTTTTTTGTATATGCATAGTGTATGTGATTACAAGTTAGAAGGGCGTCCGGGCCTTCATGGTTTGGGTGCTCGCCAAGGATAGGGCCCCGGTTCATGTCGTGACACATTCGTATTTATAAAGTTTGAACAGTCTCAATTTTTCTGAATAGATGCAACTATTCTTAACTGTCACAACTTTTCTGAATAGATACAGTTATTTTAGCATATTTATGCTCATGTTCTTATCCAAAATCATGAATATTTACAAGATCAATTCCATAAATCTTGTTTGAAGCAGCACTAACCTAAATCATGAATATTGGTTAATCCTTGAAGTAGAATGCCACATTGAATACATGATTCATTCTTGAAAATCTCCCATAGGATAAAACTTGATATGTTAGTATTTGTTGGCTATTTCCAAAATTTAAATTGATTTCTTATGAAGTTGTTATTGTTTTCTGGAAGAGTATTATTTCATAACACTTTTTGGTTATCATACTAGCTTGTTTTACGACTGTCCCTATTTAAAGATTTGTGGTTAAGTGTTATTACTCACTGAGCTAGTGTCTCACTCCTCGCTATTGTTCTTATAGAGAATGCAGGTGATGTTGGTGAGAATTTTGTTAGCTAGAGGATTCGAATTGGCATATTCTGTAATACCCCATACTATTCTTAGCTCAGTTCAGCTTCTAGTTGCATGCATAAGGGGCTTAAGGCCTAAAAATTTTACTAAGTGTTGAGTACTTAGTCATTTTTAAGGCTTCTAAACTTGGAAGATTTTTAAATTAGTCTTCCCGACCCCGTGATATTAATTTTTGAGGGATGTAAAGAGTATGTCTTAGAGAAGTTTTGAATCTTTCAAACGGGGTTTGGGTCATATTTGGATCACGAAATCAGTGGGTTGCCAAGATAAGCCCGCAATGCGACATTAGTCCTATTCCCATGGTGACCCCATCACGGTGAGGAAAATGAACGACCATAATAGGAACGCATCTCGATAAGCCTATTGCATCCAATATCGAATTTAAATGGTAAGGGGCAATTAGGTCTTTTTAGCTCAATCCAATCATTCATAACATGACTTGGGCATCAATTAGGACATAATTTTGCCCTTCTTCTCCAATTATCCTCTCAAGAAAAACCATTCCCTTCCCCAAGAAAACAAATTCAATTCTTTTATCCCCAAGGAATTGAGGATACAAGTTCCCCAAGTCCAAGAAAGCATCAAGATTTGGTATTTCTCTTTCATGTTAGAGGTTTAAGGTATGTATGATTGAAATACCCCCAAAAATGTAAATCAATATTAACTCCATGTTTCAAGCTTATGTATAGTATATCATGTTTCTTTGGTAGTTTTATGATCAAGGTTGATGTGAAGTAAGGTCTCAAATACGTCCTAGCTATTAGCCGAATCAAAACACTCCTTACCAATTGAATCCTTGACAAGAATATTGCTATCGTCAACTTCAAACGAGCATATCTATAGTTATACTGCTAATTTTTGAGATGATAACCTTCCAACAGATAGATAATGGAATTATTTTTCCAACGATACCAATTTCACCAAAATTCGATGTCAGAGTAAAACTTTATGGCCGTTTTATAGTGAGTTGTCCGGGCTGCCAAAGTGCGAGGGAAGGCTGACGGCCCGTCGCGCCTGCAATGGACCGTCGTCCAAACCATCGCAACTGAGGCAATAATCTTGTTTTCATTCCTAAAAGTGATGGTTTGAAGTGACGTTCCATCCCCTAAGGCGACGGTTCGTCGCCCAAACCGTCGCGGACCTTTACTTAGCGATTTTAAGTCATTTTAAAAGGATAAAGGATTTTTGGACCTTTTCCACCTTTTAAAAACCCCAATTAACCATTTTCTCATTATTTTCTCACCTTTTCTCAAGAACAACATATTTTCTCTCAAAGGGGCAAGAACCCTAGTCAAGAAATCAAGAACAAGCCTAAGAATTTCTTCAAGAACCATCAAGAAAACATCAAGATTTGTGTTTCCCAATTCAAGAACGTTCAAGAAACATTAAATCTCTTTAAAGATCAAGCTATAAGGTATGTTAAAGTGTTCATCCTTGGGTATCCTTCCACCCTTGGAGTTAAAAAATCTCTTTTAAACCACAAGTTAGTTTATTTTATAGATCTCATGTTAGTTATAAGTTTGATCTTGATTATGATGTTAAATTGAGTTTTAATTCCATGATTTATCTCAAGATTTATGAAAAACTAGTTAATGGTGGTATGATTTATATGAACTTCATGATAAACTCTTGAATTATAAGTTAGATGTAGTATCCATGATTGGATTCAAGTGTATTCATGATTATAATGTTGATTGGGTTTCTAATCCATGATTAAGTGCAAGAATTATGTGAAATTAATAACTATATGTGTAGTATCATGTGAATTCATGTTAGATCTTTGAAATTGTGATACTCATGTGATGATTAGTATTATGTGCCAAAACTATGCCTTCCAAGTGTTTGATGAATTGTTCATGTGAATTAAACAAGAGAAATTATATCATGTAAGCATGTATACTAATTCATTCCATTCAGGTGTTTGATAAAATGTCTTTATAGTTGCATTATGAACAAATGTGCATTATTATGCTTTGCAAGAACATGTGATGCTCTAATTTTATGCTATCGAGTCCTGGGGGTAGTCAATACCCGACAATTTAGCTGTGTGCCTAAAGCCAGTGTCAGTTTTCAAGATACTCTCAGTCAAGCCATGATCAGTTGAATTCAGTCAGTCATATAACTCAAAAAAACTCAGTAATTTAGTATCAGTCCATTCGTACTCAATAATCTCAGTTAGTTATCATATCTCAGTAGTGTTCCGTCAGTTAATGGAACTCAGTGAACTCAGTTCAGTTCAGTTAAATAATACGATCAGTAAAAGTTTAGTCTAGCCTAGTATTGAACTAGGAAATCAGTTCAGTGTCTATTTAGATAGGAGTAGGATTCAGCACCGAGTGAACCCAAGGATGGGAACACACACTACCAGATTAAGGGTGTGATTCCTAGAAGCAATCCTTGTGTTCCAGAATTATGTAGCCAGCATAGGTTGAGACATCAACACTGCCAGATTCAGGGTTGATGAGGTGGATTAGCACTGTCAAATGAGTGTCCCACCATTCTCCTTTAGGGACACTGTCAGATGAGGGTCACTCATAGCTTGTCTTTACCAGTGGCGCGGTATTGACACCCTTCCAACTAGGTTTATAGGTTGGACCCCAAATCTATTCAGAAAAGTGGCATGTCGATTCGATGAATTCTCCCACAGTTTCAGTTATAGGATCAGGACTGTCAAATATAGTCACTCAGTCTCAGTAATAGAACTCAGATAGTTCTTTAGATTTCAGGACTGTTAGATACAGTTACTCAGCTCAGTTCGGAACTCAGCTAGTTTCATCATGACTAGGACTATCAAAAACAGTCATTCAATTATCAATTATCAGTAAACTTAAACATCAATAATAGTAGACTCAGTTATTCAGTATCCTAGCATTAGTAAACTCGGATATCAGTAATTCCCTGTTATCAGTAGACGTAGTAGTCAGAACTAAGTATTCAGTCTTATCACGACTTCAGTTATAGTTACGTATCCATGCATGCATTTTCACATTCATGTTATTCAGTTAGTTAGTATTGTTCATGCATATGAACCCCATGCATTCAGCCTACCTTACTTGCATACCAGTACATTCAATCGTATTGACTCATTTGAGCTATGTTGTTTCTATATCATAGGTTCAGAAGAATGAGCTCCAGAGCATCAGTTCAGATCTAGTTCACAGCAGTAGATTAGCAGTGAGTCCTCATCGTTCAAGGATGACATGATTATTTTAGTATTTTATTATTTCAGTACTTAACTATTTCAGTAGATGGAGTTAGTTGGGGACATGTCCCAGTAACTCCTTATTCAGACAGGTCAGTCAGTTAGAGGCTTTTAGACTAGATATTTTCAGATAGTTTATTTTAGTTTTGGGTATTTCTATACCCCGTTCAGATATTGTTTTATTTAAAAGTTATGTAGTTTTGAAACTTACAGCTTATTTTCCATATTATTTTCAGTATATTATACAGTTCTCAGTTATAGATATCAGTCATGGGTTAGCTTGTGGTCCTTCGGGTGATGAGCCCCATGTAGCATTTCGGGTAACAAACTTGGTATCAGAGCCATGTTAACCAAAGCCCTAGGAAGTATGAAATCTGCATCTTGTAAAGTCTTGTGTATGGGTGTGTAGCGTGCTACACTTATGGATAAGAGGCTACATGATGTTTTAGGAAAAGTTTCCCTTCTTTCATATCTCAGATCATGCTATAGAAAGGTTCTCTATGAATATCAACTGCACCTTACATTCAAGGTAATAGAAATTATGAAGCTCAAAGTCCTAGAGATAGGGCTTTCTCAGATAGTCCCTACAGACAGTTATGGGATTGCCCACAGGCTCAAATTATCCCCTCAGTTTTGTTATTCTCTAAAGTTTTATAGATTTCATTCATGATCATGAAAACTCATTAACTAAAACAAATTAAGATATGCCATCAGATCCCTTATCTGAATCTTATGATAGCATATGACCTAGTGTTAGAAGCATGAACTCAGGAGTTTGGCAGTAGTAGAGTTAGGATAGCGTTATCCAGCTTGAGAAAATTATATGTTCATGGGGATAGTTATACCAAAGTAAATCAGTAGGATTGAACAGTGCAAGCAAGAATTTAAGTTTATTGATTTGAAATTAGGTATGAAGGTATGGATGCGAATTAGAAGATGTGATATTAGTAGTATATGAAGAAATAGAAGCAGATGATGTGTTTAGTAAGGCAAGTATATGTCGAACAGAGTGTAAGTATGTGGTTATAATTAGCAGTGGGTCTTATACTCTCAGGTGCAGTCTTTAAGGATGTTTTTATCATTTATATGTATTATTATACATTATACTTAAGAATAAATGGATTGCAGTTCAGTTCAGAGTTTAGTAAAGTGTTCACAGACTCATGAAGATGGCTTAAAGCTAAGGGGAAGATAATAGAGTAAGTGACCCAGTCAGGCTCTTAGACTTTAGTAATAGTGCTAGTATGTGTAGAAAAGTAGTAATGGAAGATGATGCTCGACCCATTCATATCTCAGTGCAAAGTTTTGTACTTCAGTCATCACGATACTTATGCATGTTTTACATCTCAGTTCCATGAACATAACTCATATTCACACACTTTCCATAGAATATGGTGCGTTTCCGGTTCCTAATATGAGGAGTCCTAGTTCACTCAGCAGTATGAATCATGTTCCATAAATATAGAAACTCCAAACTAAAGTCATGCGGCTCATGACTTCTGCACTCATGCTTTACAATATGCTCAATTCACGTGACTCATGCTTCACTTCTAATGATCAGCCAAACTCAGATAGGTCACGTATATCCTCAATTTAGAATCCCTTGGTGGATCCATGGTGTTCATATTTTATTCCTGAGGCCCCAATTACAGTGTCAATTCAGTATCCAGTACTCAGTAATCAATATTTAATCTCAGAATTCAGTAAAGAACTCAGATAGTTCTATAGAACCATGGCTATTAGTTATCAGTTACTTAGCCATCAGAGTTCAGTACATCAGTATCACTCTAAACTTCAATTATCAATATTCAATTACCAAAACTTAGAACTTCAGTTACAGTCTTAGTTACATCTCAGTCACAATCTCAATTCAGTATTCAGCTCAGAAGCTCAATTCAATTTCAAGTTTGCTTGACCATATCATATAGTTATCATTTATTCAGTTATCATTATTCTAGCACCTCAGTCTACAGATCATTTTAGAACCATATTATACGATTGGTCTTGCATTCTTAAATAATATAGTTTTCACAGGTTCATGCTCAATTATCTCATGTTAATCAATTCTTACCTCATATGTATAGTACTCTATAGTTTCAGCCTAGTTATTTAGACTAAGTACAGCTCAGTCTTGCAGACCCAGTATTCAGCTATCAGTCATTCAGTTATTGGATAAGCTAGTATGCTTATCCAATAGTACATGATGTGATTTCTCATTTAGATGTCTTATTTAGACCATGCCAAGATTTCCTTGTTCCCCATAATAATTGAAGACTTATAGAAAGGATGGCAAGGGAATACTTTAGTTAAGTATAAGCTTTTAGTACGAGTTAGTTTGAACAAACAGTAATTTAGTTTAGCAGTCAGTAGGACAAGCTCATGTGGTGTGGTTTTCCACCTTTCCATTCAGTCGCACTATCTGAAGTCTCATGAATGTAACTATTCTAAGACGAACCAACTAGGTAGTTGCATGTTCACCTTAGTTCATGTATCATGCCTCAGTTCTAGATCATATATATTCAGCTATGATTCAGTTCGTAGGTGACTTGTGCATCTTCTCAACTTTTCCTTAGTATCTTAGCTAAGTCAGCATTCTTCAAGGGACATAGTGTTCTAAGGGGGAGATGCACTATAACCCCGAGCTTTCATGTCCTAAAGCTCGTAGTTTTGTCCACGTAATGAATCTAATTTGGAGTAGTGGGTACTCATAAATTGACCCTCAAGTTACAATCTCAGTTGTAAGCCATGTATTCAACGTCTCAGTTCAGTTCATGATATTCAGTCCATGTATCACGTTTTAGGATCAGTCCTATTCTCATATTCCCATTCATTTGTATTCCATAAGTGATCTAGGATTCACCAGTATTTTCAACTCAAGGTAATAGTTTTCCTTGAACTTACTCAGTTCCATGTTCAGATTACCTCACAAACATGGTTTAGTTACCATTGCATAATCAATCATGCATTCATGAGCTAGTTCAGATATGTATTCATGCATCAGATATGCATGTTCAAAATAAGAAATTTCGGCTTATCAATAATCCCAGTCATGCATTCACGGATTAGCTCATTCATGTACCCATGCATCAGATATGTATGTTCAATGTGAAAACTCAGTATATCAGTAGTTTCAGTTATGAAATCATGTATCAGATATGCAGGTTTAGTATGAAATTTTAGTATGCCAGTAATGTCAGTCATGTAATCATATTTTAGTTGTGCATGTTCTGTACATGATTTCAGTATATCAGCATTCTCAGCTTAGTCAGTCTCATTTGAGGATGAATGTTCCGAAAGGGGAGATATTGTAATACCCCAAAAAATACAAATCAATATTAGCTCCATGTTTCCAGCTTATTCATAGTACATCATGGATCGTTGGTAGTTTCATGATCAAGTTTGATGTGAATTAAGGTCTCAAATACGTCCTAGCTATTAGCCGAATCAAAACATTCCTTTCCGATTGAATTCTTGACAAGGATATTGCTATAGTCAACTTCATATGAGTATATCTCTTGTTATACTACTAATTTTTTAGATCATAACCTACCAACATATATATAATTTAATTATCTTTCCAACGATACCAATTTTTCCAAAATCCGATATCGGAGTAAAAAGTTATGGTCATTTTACAGTGAGCTATCTGGACTGCCAAAGTGCAATGGGAAGGCTGACGGACCGTCGTGGCTGCAATGGACCATCGCCCAAATCATTGGAACTGAGGTAGTAAGCTCGTTTTCTGGCCAAAAAGTGATGGTTTGAAGCGACGGTTCGTCGCCCAAACCGTCGCGGACCTCCGTTTAGAGATTTTAAGACATTTTAAAAAGGAATTTTGGATTTTTTCCATCTTTTTAGAACCCCAATTAACCTATTTTCTCATTATTTCCTCACTTTCTCTCAATAACAACATATTTTCTCTCAAAGGGGAAAGAACCCTAGTCAATAAATCAAGAACAAGCATAAGAATTTCTTCAAGAACCATTAAGAAAACATCAAAATTTGTGTTTCCCAATACAAGAACGTTCAAGAAACGTTAGATCTCTTTCAAGATCAAGCTATAAGGTATGTTAAAGTGTTCATCCTTGGGTATCCTTCCACCGGAGTTCAAGAATCTCTTTTAAACTACAAGTTAGTTTATTTTATAGATCTCATGTTAGATCTAAGTTTGATCTTGATTATGATGTTAAATTGAGTTTTAATTCCATGATTTATCTCAAGATTTATGAAAAACTAGTTAGTGGTCGTATGATTTATATGAACTTCATGTTAAACTCTTGAATTATTAGTTAGATGTAGTATCCATGATTGGACTCAAGTGTATTCATGATTATAACGTTGATTGGGTTTCTAATCCATGATTAACGACAAGATTTATGCGAAAATAATAATTATATGTGTAGTATCATGTGAATTCATGTTAGATCTTTGAAATTGTGAACTTGGTGTTGAAATTGTAATGCTCATGTGTTGATTAGTATTATGTGCAAATACTATGCCTCCCAAGTGTTTGATGAATTGTTCATGTGAATTAAACAAGAGAAATTTTATCATGTAAGGTTGTATACTAGTTCATGCCATTCAAATGTTTAATAAAATGCCTCTATAGTTGCATTATGAACAAATGTGCATTGTTATGCTTTGCAAGAACATGTGATGCTCTACTTTTATGCTATCGAGTCTTGGGGGTATTCAATACCCGACAATTTAAATGTGTGCCTAGAGCCAGTGTCAGTTTTCAAGATACTCTCAGTCATGCCATGGTCAGTAGAATTCAGTCAGTCACATGACTCAGGAAAACTCAGTAATTTAGTATCAGTCCATTCGTACTCTATAATCTCAGAAATCTCAGTTAGTTATCATATCTCAGTAGTATTCGATCAGTTGACGGAACTCAGTGAACTCCGTTCAGTTCAGTTAAATAATACGATCAGTAATAGTTCAGTCAAGACTTGTATGAACAAGGAAATTAGTTTAGTGTCTATTAAGATGGGAGTAGGATTCAGCACCGAGTGAACCCAAGGATGGGAACACATACTGCCAGATTGAGGGTTTGATTCCTAGAAGAAATCCTTGTATTCCAGAACTATGTAGCCAACATAGGTTGAGACATCAACACTGTCCGATGAGGATTGATGGGGTGGATAAGCACTGTCAGTCTCAGTAAAAGAACTCAGATAGTTCTTCAGATTTCAGGACTGTCAGACACAGTCAACTCAGACACAGTACGGAACTCAGATAGTTTTATCAGATTCAGGACTGTCAGATACAACCACTCATGTTATCAGTTATATTCAGATATAGTCATTCATGTTATTAGTAGGTCATGTTACTAGTATTCAGTTATCATTACTCAGGTTCAGTTATCATGTATTCACGATATCAGTGTTAGTTATCACATCTCATGCATGTATTCTCATGCTCATGATAGTCAATCAGTTATTATTATTGTTCATACATATGAACCCTATGTATTTAGCCTACCTCACATGCATACCAGTATGTTTAAAGTACTGACGCATTTGTGCTATGGTTTCTTAGACTATAGGTTCAGAGACACGAGCTCCAGATCACCAGTAGATTCCAGTCTCATCTGTCAAAGTAGAAGTGAGTCCTCATCCTCCGAGGACATAATGATTTTTATATTATCTGATTAATTAGTTTATTAGTTGGATTTAGTTGGGGACATGCCCCATCAATTCCTTACTCATTCAGACGATCATGTTAGAGGCTTTCTAGACTGTCCTGTTTCAGACTTCAGTATTTCTCAGTTTCGTTTTGGGTATTCCATTACCCTACTCAGATGTTATATTATCCATGTTATGTTCAGTATTGAACCTTATGGCCTTTCAGTGCATGTTTTCGCATTATTATGTCATATTATGCAGTGTACAGATATAGATATCAGTCATGGGTTAGCTTGCGGTCCTTCGGGGTCATAAGCTCCATGTAGCATTTTGGGTACCAGATTTGGGGTGTTATAAACTTAGTATCAGAGCCTAAGGTTCAATGGAGTCCTAGGAAGTCTGAAAGTCGCATCTACTAGAGTCTTGTACATGGGTGTGTTGCGCGCCACATTTATGTGCGGGAGGCTATGAGATGTTTTAGGAATAGTTTCCCCTCTTTCAGTATTCATGTCATTCCAGTGAGCATAAAATCAATTCAGTCTCTCAGTCTAATCTTCTTCTTCTCTTTATTTCAGAATATGCCTCCCAAGAGAAGAAATCAGTCAGCCTCTTAGCCCGAAAAACCTTTGGGCGATCATGTTTATCATGCGGAGTTCAGGACTGTATTTACCACTCTTGCTCAGTCAGTTGCTGCCCAAAATGAATGACCAGCTGTCATTCTGGCCAACCCAGTGGCCAATTCAGCTGCAGCTCAAATTCAGGATTTCACCCGAATAAATCCTCCAACCTTTCTCGGGTCTAAGACAGATAAGGAACTTTAGGAGTTCCTTGATCAGGTGTAGAAGGTGTTAGATATAATGGGGGTGACTAATGTTGAGATTGCTGAGCTAGATGCATATCAGTTGCAGGATGTTGCTCACACTTGGTTCAAGCAGTGGAAGTCAGAAAGGGCAGAAAATGCAGGGTCAGTTGAGTGGGAGGAGTTTGCTTTAGTTTTCCTTGATAAGTTTTTTCCCCTAGATCTTAGAGAATCCAAGGTGTTAGAGTTCATCAACCTCATCCAGGGAAATATGATAGTGAAAGAGTATTCTCTCACGTTTACTCAACTAGCAAGATATGCCCCTCATGTGGTTGCAGATAGCAGGGCAAGGATGAGTAAGTTTATGTCAAGAGTAAAAGATAGCGTGGTTAATGAGTGCATATCTGCCAGGCTAAATAGTGACATGACCTTAGCTAGAATTATGACCCATGCTCAGCAGATAGAGGAGCAATAGGTTAAGATAAGAAAGAAGCAGAATAAGAGAGCGAAGACAGGTAGTTTCAACTTTGCTCAGCCTAAGTCAAAAAGAGGAAACCGTTCTCTATTTCATCCTAAGTCATCAATTCCAGATCTCTCTATAGCCAGTGCTCTAGTTCCTAAGTTCAGAGATGGAAACAGAGATAGAGTGCCAGGCTCTAAGATCCAGGGTAGTGTTAGCAGTTCCCGAACAAATCCTCTTTGTCAGACTTATGGTAAGAACCACAAGGGTATGTACAGGGCGAGTAGTGATGTTAGTTTCGGTTGTGGAAAGCCAGGCCACAGAGTCAGAGACTTCCCTTAGTAAGGCTACCAGAGTCATCTCCACTCCTCAGCTCAGTTCGGCCGCCCAAATCAACAGGGTGCCACCTCAAGTGCTACTACTGGGCAATACCCAAATCGTCTCTATGCTCTTCAGTCCCACCAGGATCAGAAAAATTCTTTTGATGTGATTACTGGTACGTTACAGATCTTTCCTGTGCATGTTTATGGTTTGCTAGATCCAGGAGATTCTTTGTGTTTTGTTACTCCTTATATAGCAGTTGATTTCAGAATCAGTCCTGAAATTCTAGCAGAGCCCTTTTCAGTCTCTACCCCAGTGGGTAAAACCATCATAGCCCGATAGGTATACAAGAACTGCTCGGTTATGATTTTTTAGAAAGCCATTTTAGTAAACTTAGTCGAATTAGAGATGACTGATTTTGATGTCATTCTCGACATGGACTGGCTTCATTCCTACTATGCCACAGTCAACCACAAAAATAGAATAGTTCAATTTCAATTTCTGAATGAACCCGTCCTAGAGTGGAAGGGTAATGTATCCGCTTTTAGAGGTCAGCTTGTTTCTTACCTTCTGGAAAGGAAAATGATATCTAAAGGGTGTGTTTATCATCTTGTTCATGTTAAGGATTCTAGTTCCGAGACTCCCAGTCTTGAATCAGTTCCAGTCGTGAGTAAATATTCAGATGTCATTCCCGAAGATCTTCCAGGAATTTCTCCCGAAAGGGAAATAGACTTTGGTATTAATCTTCTTCCAGATACTCAACATATCTTTATTCTTCCATACAGAATGGCACCAGCAAAACTCAAAGAATTGAAAGAACAGTTGAAGGATCTCTTAGATAAGGGATTCATCAGACCCAGTGTTTCCTCGTAGGGCGCGCTAGTCTTATTCATGCATAAGAAAGACGGTTCTCTTAGAATGTGTATCTATTACCATTAGGTCATGGTCCAGAACAAGTATCCTCTTACTAGAATCGATGACTTGTTTGACCAACTTCAGGGTGCCATTAATTTTTCTAAGATCGACCTTAGATTCGGCTATCATCAACTTAGAGTTAGAGAATGTGACATTCTAAAAATAGATTTCTGAACTTGGTATGGTCACTTCGAATTCTTAGTTATGTCATGTGGTCTTACCAATGCCCCAACCGCTTTCATGGACTTGATGAACCATGTGTTAAAGAAGTACTTGGACATGTTCGTCATAGTCTTCATAGATGATATTTTGGTCTATTTCCACACTGAGCACGATCATGCAGACCATCTCAGAATAGTACTTCAGACTCTCAGAGATCATCAGCTATTCGCCAAATTCAATTAGTGCAAATGTTGGCTAAGTTCAGTAGCATTTCTTGGTCATATCATTTCCGATGATGGCATTAGAGTAGATCCTCAAAATACCGAAGGAGTAAGAAACTGGCCTCGCCCTGTCTCTCCATCAGATATCAGGAGTTTCTTAGGTTTGGCTGGCTATTACAGATGGTTTGTTAAGGAATTTACTTCTATTTCTTCCCCTATGTCCAGATTGACTCAGAAGAAAGTCAAGTTTCAGTGGTCAGATCCTTGCGAGAAGAATTTTCATGTGTTGAAGACTCAACTCATCTCAACTTCAGTTTTAGATCTTCCAGATGGGTTCGTAGTGTATTGTGATGTATCCATAGTAGGTTTGGGTTGTGTACTCATGCAGCATGATAAGGTCATAGCCTACGCCTCCAGACAGCTTAAACCCTATGAGAAGAATTATCCTACTCATGATCTTAAGTTAGCAGCCATAGTATTTTCCTTGAAGGTTTAGAGGCACTATCTCTACGGAGTTCATGTAGGTGTCTTCACTGACCATAAGAGTCTCCAGTATGTCTTTTTTGAGAAAGATCTCAATCTTCATCAGAAAAGGTGGTTAAAGCTCTTGAAAGATTATGACATGAGTGTCCTTTATTATCTGGGCAAGGCCAACGTAGTGGCCGATGCTATCAGTAGACTCTCTATGGGTAGTGTTTCTCATGTTGAGGATATTAAGAAGAAGTTAGCTCAAAAAGTCCATCATCTTTCCAGACTAGGCGTTCTCTTAGTCGATTCCTCAGAGGGTGGCATTTGTGTTTAGAGTAGTTCAGAATCATCTATAGTTTCTGAGGTGAAAGAAAATCAAGATATAGATCTCGTCCTTGTCAAGTTGAAAGAGTCAGTTCAGAATCAGAAAATAGGGGTTTTCTCCCAAAGGGGAGATGGTGTTCTTCGTTGTCAGGGTCATCTCTGTGTTCCAGATGTAGATGACTTAAGGTAGTGAATTCTTGAAGAATCGCATGGTACGCGCTACTCTATTCATCCAAGGGCCTTAAATATGTACCTCGAGTTGTGGGAGGTCTATTGGTGGAGTAGGATGAAGAGAGATGTTGCAGAGTTTGTGGATAAGTGCTCCATATGTCAGCAGGTTAAGATAAAGCATCAGAAGCCTAGTAGTCCTATGCAGGAGTTCATTATTCCTACTTGGAAGTAGGAAGAAGTGAACATAGACTTCATAACGAGTTTGCCTCGAACTCGTCATCAGCATGATTCAATCTGGGTCATTGTAGACAGAATGACCAAATAGCCCACTTTCTTCCAGTTCATACCTCTTACTCAGCCGAGGATTACACCAAACTCTACATCAAAGAGTTGGTCAGATTGCACGGTGTTTCATTCTCTATTATCTCAGACAGAGGTACCCAGTTCACCTCTCATTTCTGGAAAATGTTCCAAAAGGGTCTTGGTACCCAAGTCCATCTCAGTACAGCCTTTCATCCTCAGATAGATGGTCAAGAAGAAAGGACCATTCAGACTCTAAAAAATATGCTAAGAGCGTGTGCAATTGATTTCAAGGATAGTTGGGATGACCACTTGCCTTTGATTGAGTTTGCATACAACAACAGTTATCATTCCAGTATTAAGATGGCTCCATTCAAAGCTCTCTATGGTAGGAGATCTAGATCTCCAATCAGTTGGTTTGAAGTTAGTGAGGCCTCAATTATAGGGCTTGACTTAGTATTTGACGCCTTAGAAAAATTCCAGTTGATTAAAGAAAGACTTCGGGCTGCTCAGAGCCGACAGAAGTCTTATGCAGATATTCATAGAAAGGATCTCGACTTCAAGATTGGTGATTATGTCTACCTCAATATCTCTCCCATGAAGGGAGTGAAGAGGTTTGGAAAGAAGGGAAAGCTCTGTCCCCGATATGTCGGTCCCTTCAAAATTCTCAATCGCTTTAGCAAAGTAGCTTATGAGCTTGAGTTTCCTTGAAATCTTGCCTTAATTCATCCAGTATTCCATGTCTATTTTCTCAAGAAGGTAACCCATCAATTGTAGTACCTTTTCAGAGCATAGACGTTCAGAGTAGCCTCTCTTACGAGGAGATTCCAGTCAAAATCCTAGACTATCAGACTCGTAGATTGAGGAACAAAGAAGTCCCTCTAGTTAAAGTTCTTTGGAATAATCAGTCCGTTGAGGGAGCTACTTGGGAAGAAGAATCATACATGCGTACCAAGTATCCTCTCCTCTTCTTTGCCAACTAAGATCAAGCTCAAGGTAACAATTCTCCTTAAGCTTACTCAGTTTCATGTTCTGTGTTCATCACAAACTTGGTATCCAGTTTCATACTCATGTTCACATTATAAACTTGGTATCAAGTACCTTTGCATATTCAGTCATGCATACTTGTATCAGTCCAGTTATATGATTATGCATCAGACATGCATTCTCATTGCGAGAAAACTTAGTTCCTCAGAATACTCAATCATGCATTCATGAATCAGTTACACATGTATCAGATATGCATGCTCAGTATTTTATGTTCAGCTTGTCAGTCAAGTTAGTCATGAGATCATGTTCGAGTTACTCATGTTCATATTATTGTTTCCCTCTCAGTCAGTCTCATTTGAGGACGAATGTTCTCAAGGGGGAGATATTGTAATACCCTGAATTTTCCAAGCTAATTTCGTCCCAAGAATGCCTATATTAGCTTCTAAATTGAATGATGATTATTCCAAGAGGAATTTTTAAGATTTTTACTTTTTTTCATGAGAGAAATTCAATAAGCTTTCCATCAATATAAGATTCGCCCAAATCCGATAATCGTGTCAAAAGTTACGACTATTTCAAGTTCCCATCGTAAAACAGCGCCATATTGGACAGTGGCACGCCGCGCCATAAGTTAAAATGGCAATTTTCCTTTTCAAGTGTCTCAGTACGATTTCCTCCGCTTCGTGCCAAAGTTCCAGGTCACAAAAGAAGGGGAAACATGATGGTCCCGCATCGCTCCATCCCTCAAACTCCTAATTGTCAAAATCCAGTGACACGGCACGATAGCGTCGTGCCATGCCAAGGGTCCAATTCGGGAAAATTTTACTAAAATTAAATGACACGTCCAGGATTAAAAGGGTAAACTTCCCTCCCCTATTTAAGCCCTTTAACACATGATTTAGCCATTCTCACCTAAAATATACTAGTTTCTCTCAAGTTTCTCTCAAGAACAAGCTAGGGTTTCAAATTCAAGAAGGTTTCACCGTCAATCTTCACAAAATCACGAACTAAGGTATGCATAGTGTTCATTCATGGACCCCTTTCGTCCATGAAGACCAAGAATCCCTTTTCTAAACTCAAGATTATGGTTTTCTTTATGAATTTATGATTGGACTGTTCTTGTTCATGTTGATAAATGATAAATTGAATTCTACTCCATGTGGGTTTAATTATTATAGACATAGATTCATGCTACCCTATGACTAAACCCTTAAATGATGAAATTAGAATGTGACCATGATGTTTAATGGTTGTATAATGATGCTTACATGTACCATGCCTACAATAGGTTTGATAAAATGCCTAGATGAAGGAAAAGTGCCTAACTAGCATGATATCATGAAATCCCCATGTATGTACAAGTTATGCCTATCACATGTTTGCTGAAATGTTTCAATAAATGCATTATGGCTTATAATGTTAGTCATATGCTCAAGCAAACCATGCTTTGTTAGTTTCCTTCTATCGAGTCCTGGGGGTACTTGTACCCAAAATATTAGTTGTGTACCTAAAGCCATGTCATGTTTTCACTATACTCTCAGTCAAGCTATGAATCCTTAGACTTCAGACAGTTTTATGACTTAAAAAATCTCCATGATCTCATGAACTCAGTCAGTTGTCAGATATTAGTAGTATTCCGTCAGTCAACGAAATTCAGTAACTCATTCCATGTTCAGTTCAATTCAGTTAATCATGTCTAAAGTCTAATCAAATAGGAGTAGGAATTAGCACTGAGTGAACCCAAGGATAGGGCACACACTATTAGATGAGGGTATGATCCTTCAAAGTCATCCTTGCATTCCAGAACTATGTAGCCAACATAGATTGAGACATCAACACTGTCTGATGAGGGTTGATGAGGTGGATAAGCATTGTTAGATAAGGTCCCCACTGTTCTCGTATTGTGGACACTATCAGATAAGGGTCACCTACAACCTGTCTTTACTGGTGGCGCGGTATTGACACCCTTTCAATTGAGGTTACAGATTGGACCCCAACTCAGCCATAATGGCGTATTAGGGGCATGTTGGTTAAATACTACCTCCCATAGTTTCAGTATCAGTCTCAATAAAAGAACTCAGATAGTTCTTTAGATTTTAGGACTGTCAGAGACAGTCAACTCAGACACAGTACGGAACTGAAATAGTTCTATCAGATTTAGGACTGTCAGATACAGCCACTCATATTATCAGTTATATTCAGATACAGTCATTCATGTTATTAGTATGTCATGTTACTAGTATTTAGTTATCAGTACTCAGGTTCAGTTATCATGTATTCACGGTATCAATATCAGTTATCACATCTCATACATGTATTCGCACGCTCATGATAGTCAGTCAGTAATTATTATTGTTCATGCATATGAACCCCATGCATTCCAGTCTCATCCGTCAGAGTAGAAGTGAGTCCTCATCCTCTGGGGACATGATGATTTTTATATTATCTTATTAATTAGTTTATTAGTTGGAGTTAGTTGGGGACATGTCCCATTAATTCCTTACTCATTCAGACAGTCATGTTAGAGGCTTTCTAGACTGTCTTGTTTCATACTTCAGTATTTCTCAGTTTTGTTTTGGGTATTCCATTACCTCACTTAGATGTTATATTATCCATTTTATGTTCAGTATTGAACCTTATGGCCTTTCAGTGCATGTTTCCGCATTATTATGTCATATTATGCCGTTTACAGATACAGATATCAGTCATGGGTTATCTTGTGGTCCTTCAGGGTCATGATCACCGTGTAGAGTTTCGGGTACCAGATTTGGGGCGTTACAGACACTGTCAGATGAGGGTCACTCACAGCTTATCTTTACCAATGGCGCGGTAATGACACCCTTCCAATTGGGGTTACAGGTTGGACCCCAAATCTATTCAAAAAAGAGGCATGTCGGTTAGATGAATTCTCCCACAGTTTTAGTTATAGGATCAGGACTGTCAAATACAAATACTCAGTCTCAGTAATAGAACTCGGATAGTTCTTTAGATTTCAGGATTGTTAGATACAGTCACTCATCTCAATTCAAAACTCAGCTCGTTCTATCATGACCGGGACTATTAGAAATAGTCATTCAATTATCAATTATCAGTAAACTCAGACATTAATAATAGTAGACTTAGTTATTCCCTGTTATTAGTAGACTCTGTAGTCAAAAGTCAGTATTCAGGCCTATCACGACTTCAGTTATAGTTAAGTATCCAGGCATGTATTCTCAAGTTCAAGTTATTCAATCAGCTAGTATTGTTCATGCATATGAACCCCATGCATTCAGCCTACCTCACTTGCATACCAGTACATTCAATCGTACTGATGCATTTGCACTATGGTGTTTCTATACCATAGTTTCAAAAGCACGAGCTCCAGAGCATCAGTTCAGGTCCAATTCGCAGCAGTAGATTAGCAGTGAGTCCTCATCGTTCGAGGATGACATGATTATTTTATTATTTCATTATTTCAGTACTTAACTATTACAGTAGACGGAGTTATTTGGGGACATGTCCCATCAAATCCTTATTCAGACAGTTCAGTCAGTTAGAGGCTTTCAGACTAGATGTTTCAGACAGTTTATTTTAGTTTTAGGTATTTCTATACCCAGTTCAGAAATTGTTTTACTCAGAAGTTATCCAATTTTGAACCTTTCAGTCTTACAGCTTATTTTCCAAATTATTTTTAGTATATTACACAATGCTCAGTTACAGGTATCAGTCATGGGTTAGCCTGTTTTCCTTCGGGTTATGAGCACCGTGTAGCATTTTGGGTACCAGATTAGGGGCGTTACAATGATGTTCATCTATGGGCCCCTTTCACCCATGGAGTCTAAGAATCCCTTTTTGGTTTTAAATTATGAGTTATCCATGTTTAAGTTGAAATATCTCCATGAATCTCTTGTTAATTCAATTATTTTATTAGTGCTTTCAATGGAACGAACATTTACATATTTTAAATGTGGTAATCTTCACGATTAATCTCTAAGTTATGATTTTAGTCTTGTAATCATATTGTTCTCACATGCTTTACCCATTCCCGTGTTTAAGTTCATGACTATCGTGTGTTTGATGAAATGCCTAAGTGTTGGGTTTAGATCAATGATCCCCTAGTATGAATTTAAAGCTTTTATATGGAATTATTGTTAATTCCATTTAGTGCTAGTGTGTTATGAACACCCGATACCGATGTGATTTACATAAATTCATCTTTTCAAGTATTCAGACAGTTAATCCATGAATCTTATCGGTATACTCAGATATTCATATTCATGATAAGCACTATCAGTTAAATAATAACATTCAGTTGAGTTTAGTTCAATCTAGTACTAGTGTCAGTTCAGTCCATGACGTAGGAAATTGAATGAGCTTTCCATTGATATAAGATTCGCCCAAAACCAACACCTGGTGAAGAAGTTAGAGCATTTTTAGTAATCAGTATTCCCAGCGGACAGGCCACCGCATCACGGTGAGAACCAAATTGGCATTCGTCAAATTCCTGTAGGTCACCGCAATTGGGATGCATCGTGGTGAGAATATAGATGGGAATGCCACCGCATCGCAATAGAGTCCAAATCGTCATTTGTTAATTTCCAGTGGGTCACCGCAATTGTACTACATCGCGGTGAACACCAAATCCACAATTGTCACAAACTAGTAGCTCATCGCGATTACCCCGCATCGCAGTTGGTATCGCAATGGACCCTTCACCGCGTTGTGGTGAAAAGCCTTAAACGGCATGCCTGGTATGAATTTTAAAATCCAAGGGCAGTGTAGTCTTTTGCCCACACTCTCAAATCATGAAAATGGAAGATTTAACATATTTTTAGCAACATATGCTCATTATTCATCAAACTCTCTCAAACTAAAAACCCTAGTCTCCAACCCTCAATATCAAGCATCTTCAAGATTCCACCATTATTTTCCAAAATTTATTCAAGATTCAAGCTTCCTAGACCAAGAGTTTCAATAATCTTCATCCAAGAACGAAATTAGAGTCTCAAAATCAAGTTTGTGCATCTAGTTCATTATATAAGGTATGTGGGGTTTGAACAAGAATAATTCTTTCATTTCTGTGCCCAAAACTTGATTTTATTACAAAAGATATATGATTTTTCATGTTTTCCTATGAATTTGAAGTATGGATTTATACTCCATGTTGCTATTCTTGAGATTATGGTATTTTCAGTGTTTTAGAAAATGAACTACATGAGTATTTTGAGATTATTATGCTTTTCCAGATTTTGGGATGAGTTGTGAATAATTATATTATCAACCATAAATTTTGAGATGTTTTATCATGATATTGATACATGGGTCATTAAGCCCTATTTGAGATTGTTATTTTTTAGAATCGTTGTGCTATAAGCACCCTATGATTATTGAGAAAGATTTTTTAGAAAGTTTTGACCTTTTGGTCACAATAAAATTGAAAGTCCACTTTACAGATTGAGATTACAGATTTTATAGTTGGTTTCATTATAAACATGAGAATATTTTAAAACTAGATTTTTCTTGTGATTTTGAGCAAGGGATTAGGAGTAGTATTAATGTAATACCCCATAAAATCCTAAGTCTAAAGTTCAGCTCATTAAGCTTTCCAAGCTCCAAGACTTAGAAAATTTTGCTAAGTGTTCAAGATTCAACACTTAGTCTCATTTTAGACCTCCAAACTTCGGGGATTTATTTGAAAACCTTCCCGACCTTCATTTTTTCATCTTCAAGTTGCGTTGCGATGGGGAAAGGTCGTAGTAAATCTCGGGTAAGTTTCAGAAGTTTTTGGATAGCGTAAGGGCATGTTTGGATTTCCAAAATAGTAGCATGGGGCGATAGTCCCACGTCGCCCCAACTAGAGCACTACTCTAAGGCAGGCGCCGCCCAAGAAAGTCCCTCGGGATTAGCCAGGCGGCGCCTAGCAACTCCAGTGCTTGCCCAGTTTTTCAGCATTCCATTTCCGTACTGTTAGGGGTATTTTGGTCATTTTGCCTTCATATATATACTCAATAACACGGGATTAAGCCTCTATTAAATATAACCTCTTGTATCAAAATCCTCTCAAGAACAAGCTAGGGTTTCAATTGGGGGATTTAAGTTCAAGCAAATTCTACCATCAAATTCCAAGAATCTCTCCGTCAATCTTCACTAAATTAAGAACTAAGGTATGTGTAGTGTTGATTTATGGATCCCTTTCATCCATAAAGTTCAAGAACCCTCTTTTAAATTATGAATCATGAAGTCATATTGTGGGTTTATTATGTTTGTGTGATTGATTGCTATACAACTCCAAAGTTAGAATCTTTATGTGATTTTATGAAACTAGGATGACATATAAATTGAAACATATGAATTTTAGGTAGTTTGAATCATTAATATGATGAACATGCCTATTCCATAAAGTGTGCATGAAAGGTGTTTGATAAAAGGCCTAAGAGCCTAGAATTCATGAATAATAGCTAAAGTATGACCTACATGATAAGTGCATACTACTCTCTCATGCTTAAATGGTTCCCATGTTATTGTTGTGACATGCATATGTTGATAGAATGATCATGATGTTAAAGTATGGAATTATGCTATGAATGTTTGCATTCTTATTCATGAAAAAGAATATGATAACCATGTGTTGTATGAAATCCCCAAGTTAGTGTATTATGAATTGTTGATCTTGATTATGTATTCAAGAATTGTCAAGTCTTGTCAGTTTCCTTCCATCGAGTCCTGGGGGTACTCGTACCCGAAAATTATAGTTGTGTGCCTAGAGCCATGTCATGTTAACATGATACTCTCAGTCAAGCCATGATCTATAGAATTAAATCAGTCATGTGACTCAGGAAAACTCAGAAATCTCAGTAGTCTTAGCAGTTCAGTAATCTCAGTTAATCTCAGTTAATTTTAGTAATCTCAGTACTAAGTAAACTTCAGTAATCTCCATAATTTAGAACTCTCAGAAATCTCATTTACTCAGTACTTAGTAAGATCAGTAATCTCATGAACTCGGTTAGCTATCAAAACTCAGTATGTTCCGTCAGTCAAAGGAACTTAGTAAACTCAGTTTAGCTCTGCTAAAAAATATCACTAGTATCAGTTCAGTTAATCAGTTCAGTTTAGTTAATCAGTTCAGTGTCTTTCAGATGGGAGTAGGATTCAGCATCGAGCGAACCTAGGGATGAGGGCTCACCCGCTAGAATAGGACTGAGATCCCCAGAAGAAATCCCTAATTTCCAGAACTACGTAGCCAGCGTAGGTATGAGATACCACCTATTAGATAGGACTGGCATACTCAGGGATCACCCGTTAGTATATTTATATGTATAGGAATGGTCCCAGGGGTCACCCTCTATATTAGGACTGACTCCATAGCAGTTGTCTTTACTGGTGGTGCGGTACTGACACCCTTCCAGTCATGGTGGATATTGGACCCCAGTCAGCTTAGCATGGGGCATGTTGTTAGATGAATACATCTCATAGTTTTAGTTACAGATTCAGGACTGTCAGACACAGTCAACTCAGCTCAGTAGAATAGATTCAGTACTGTTAGATACAGTCAATACTTATCATTATAAATAGACTTCAAGATCACCTATTATACAGGACTGATCTCAACTATGGTTAATCAGTATCAGAATTATCAGATTTAAAGATCACCCGCTAGATAGGACTGATCTCAAACTAAGTCAAATCATCTTTATTATCAGTATACTCAAAGATCACCTGCTGGATAGGACTGATCTCAGATTTAGTTACTCCATACAGAACGAAACTCAGATAGTTCTATCTGAACTTAGACTATCAGATATAGTCGCTCAGTATCAGTTACATCGGTTATGCCGATCATCATAGTTATATCAGTTATATCAATCATCATAGATACGTTATCAGTATTCAGTTCAGGACTATTAGACACAGTCGATCAGACTAGTTCTTCATAATTCAAACTGTCAAAAATAGTCATTTATCTATTCAGTACCTCAGTATCAGTAAAGTCATGTTGTCAGTATTCAGACTCAGTAGTCAATATCACCATGAGTTCAGTTATAGTTACTTATGCATGTATGTATTCTCACGTTCATATTAGTCAGCATTGTTCATACATATAACCCTTTGCATTTAGCCTACCTCACTCGTATACTCAGTACATTCAGACGTACTGATGCATTTGTGCTATGATGTTTTATTTTACACCATAGGTTCAGAGGCACGAGCTCCAGATCAGCAGTAGATTCCAGTCACAGCAGTTAGAGTTAGAAGTAATTCCTCATCTTTCGAGGACATGGTGATTTCATTACTATTTCAGTTTTCAATTTATTTTAGTAGTTGGAGTTAGTTGGGGACATGTCCCATCAATTCCTTATTCAGATAGTTTAGAGGCTTTCCAGACTATAGCATGTCAGACAGTTATTTTAGATTTTTTTTGGTATTGTTATACCATTTTAGATATTGTTCTTATCAGATTTTTATTTAGATTTGAACCTTATGGCCATTCAGTACATGTTTATGCATTTTCATATTATATTTGCAATATACAGGTACAGATATCAGTCATGGGTTAGATTGTGGTCCTTCGGGGTCATGAGCACCGTGTAGCATTCCGATTCAGAAAATTGGGGTGTTATAAACTTTGTATCAGAGCTAGGTTCAATAGTGTCCTAGGAAGTCTAAAAACCGCATCTAGTAGATTCTTGTACATGTGTGTGTTGTGCACCACACTTATATGCAGGAGGCTATGAGATGTTCTAAGAACATTTTCCCTTCTTTCGGTATTCATGTCGTGCCAGTAAGCATAATCTCAAGTTAATCTCAGTCTAATCCATTTCTCCCTTTCTTCTACAGAACATGCCTCCTAAAAGAAGAAATGGGAATCAGTCAACCCCTCAGCCCGAAGACCCTTTGGGCGATTATGTTTCTCATGCGGAGTTCAGGGCTGCATTCACCACTCCTGCTCAGTCAGTCACTGCACAGAATAAATGATCAGCTATTATTCCAGCCAACCCAGTGGCCAATTCAGCTGCAGCTAGAATTCGGGACTTCACCCGAATAAATCCTCCTTCTTTCACATGGTTTAAGTCAGATGAGGACCCGCAGGAATTCTTAGATCAGGTTCAGAAGGTGAGATATTATGGGGGTGACTACTGTGGAGATTGTTGAGTTAGCCACATATCAGTTTCAGGATGTGGCTCATACTTGGTATAGACAGTGGAAGTTAGAAAGGTTAGATGATGCAGGTTCTATATAGTGGGAGGAGCTTTCCTCTGCTTTCCTTGATAATTTTTTTCCGCTAGAGCTTAGAGAAGCTAAGGTGCTAGAGTTCATCAACCTCAGGCAGGGCATTATGACGGTGAAAGAGTATTCTCTCAGGTTTACTCAATTAGCCAGATATGCCCCTCATGTGGTTGTAGACGGTAGAGCTAACATGAGTAAGTTCGTGTCAAGGGTGAAATGATAATATAGTAAACGAGTGCAGATCTGCCATGTTGAATAGTGATATGACTTTAGACAGACTTATGACTCATGCTCAGCAGATAGAGAATTAGAAGATTAGGATGAGAGAGAGATAGAGTAAGAGAGAAAGGACAGGTAGTTTCAGCTTTACTCAACCTAAGTCACAGGGTGGTAACCATTCTCAGCATGGTCAGAAGTTTTCAGTCCTAGCTCCATCCTCAGCTAGTGCACTAGAACCTAACTCTAGAAATGACCATCATGATGGGGAGCCAGGCTCCAATACCCAGGGTAGTGAAAATAGAAGTCTTACCTATCCGCCTTGCAAAGAGTGTGGTAAGAATCATCTAGGTGCATGTAGAGCAGGCAGTAATTTATGCTTTGGGTGTGGCAAGACAGGCCACAGGATGTGAGAGTGTAGACTTCTAGCACAGAGGGGTAAAGAGTTGTGTCAGCAAGGTACAAAGAGTGGTTAGCGTCAGAATAGACTTTATGCTCTCCAGACCCGTCATGATCCGAAAAGTTTTCCTGACCTAGATTCGGGTACGTTACAAGTCTTTCATGTTTATGGTATGCATTGTTAGATCTTTTTCTCTCATTTGAGCATATGTTTCAGCATGAGTTAGTTAGTAAAACCAGCAAGTTCGGTTCAGCTCATGCATCATGCATTAGTTCCAGACTCACGAGGTTCAGTTATAATCTAGTTCGTAGATTCCCTGTGTATCACCCCAGTATCTCTATAAGGTAAGCATTTTTAGGACATAGTGTTCCAAAGGGGAGATACCCCACCTTTTCTTAATGCTCTCATGTCTTAGATCCTTCAGTTTCTCCTTGCATAACGAATTTAGTTTAGAGTAGAGGATACTCATAAGTTGACCCTCAAGTCAAAACCTCAGTTGTAAGTCAAGTATTAAGAGGTTCAGTTCAGCTCATGATGTTCAGTCCATATGTCACGTAGCAGACTCAGTCATGTTCTCATATTTCAATTCAATCTTAGTGCCTTTACCATTGCATGTTCAGTCGCACGTTCATGAGTTAGTTCAGTCATGTATTCACGCATCAGATATGCTTGATCAGTTTATCAGTCATGTCAATCATGTAATCATTCATCAGATATGCATGGATTCAGCTTTCTAGTTATACATTAGATATGCATTCTCATTTTGAGAAAATTCAGTTTATCAGAATCCTCAGTCCTACATTCATGAATTAGTTACACATGCATCAGATATGCATGCTCAGTATGAATCACTTTATTTGTCACGTCAGTCATGAGATCATATTTCAGTCATTCATGTTCAGTTCATGTTCAGCTTATTGTTTCCCCTCTCAGTCAGACACATTCGAGGACGAATATTCCCAAGGGGGAGATATTGTAATACCCTATAAAATCCTAAGTCTAAAGTTCATCTCATTAATCTTTCCAAGCTCCAGGACTTAGAAAATTTTGCTAAGTGTTCAAGATTCAACACTTAGTCTCATTTTAGACCTCCAAACTTCGGAGATTTATTTGACAACCTTCTCGACCTTTGTTTTTGGATTTTCAAGTTGTGTTACGATGGAGCAAGGTTGTAGTACATCTCAGGTAAGTTTCAGAATTTTTTGAATAGCGTAAGGGAATGTTTGGATTTCCAAAATAGTAGCTTGGGGCGATTGTCCCGCGTCTCCCCGGCTAGAGCACTGCTCTAAGGCAGGCTCCGCTCAGGAAAGTCCCCCGGGATTATCCAGGCGCCGCCTGGCAACTCCAATGCTTTCCCAGTATTTCAGCATTCCATTCCGTGCTCTTAGGGGTATTTTGATCATTTTGCCTTCATATATATACTCAATAACATGGGATTAAGCCTCCATTACACCAAAATATAACCTCTTGTCTTAAAATCCTCTCATGAACAAGCTAGGGTTTCAATTAGGGGATTCAATTTCAAACAAATTCTACCATCAAATTCCAAGAATCTCTCCGTCAATCTTCACTAAATCAAGAACTAAGGTATGCATAGTGTTGATTTATGGATCCCTTTGATCCATAAAGTTCAAGAACTCTCTTTTAAATTATGAATATGCCTATGCCATAAAGTGTGCATGAAAGGTGTTTGATAAAAGGCCTAAGAGCCTAGAATTCGTGAATAATAGCTAAAGTATGACCTACATGATAAATGCATACTACTCTCTCATGCTTAAATGGTTCCCATGTTATTGTTGTGACATGCATATGTTGATATAATGATCATGATGTTAAAGTATGGAATTATGCTATGAATGTTTGCATTCTTATTCATGAACAAAAATATGATAACCATGTGTTGTATGAAATCCCCAAGTTAGTGTATTATGAATTGTTGATCTTGATTATGTATTCAAGAATTGTCAAGTCTTGTCAGTTTCCTTCCATCGAGTCCTGGGGGTACTCGTACCCGAAAATTATAGTTGTGTGCCTAGATCCATGTCATGTTATCACGATACTCTCAGTCAAGCCATGATCTATAGAATTCAATCAGTTATGTAACTCAGGAAAACTCAAAAATCTCAGTAGTCTCAGCAGTTCAGTAATCTCAGTTAATCTCAGTTAATTTTAGTAATCTCAGTACTAAGTAAACTTCAGTAATATCCGTAATTTAGTACTCTCAGAAATCTCATGAACTCATAACTCAGTAAGATCAGTAATCTCATAAACTCAGTTAGCTATCAGAACTCAGTATGTTCCGTCAGTCAAACGAACTCAATAAACTCAGTTTAGCTCCGCTAAATAATACCACTAGTATCATTTCAGTTAATCAGTTCAGTGTCTTTCAGATGGGAGTAGGATTCAGCACCGAGCAAACCTAGGGATGGGGGCTCACCTGCTAGAGTAAGACTGAGATCCCTAGAAGAAATCCCTAAGTTCCAGAACTACGTAGCCAGCGTAGGTACGAGATGCCACCCGTTGGATAGGACTGACATACTCAGGGATCACCCGTTAGCACATTTATATATATAGGAATGGTCCCAGGGGTCACCCACTAAATTAGGACTAACTCCACAACAGTTGTCTTTACTGGTGGCGCGGTACTGACACCCTTCCAGTCAGGGCAGAGATTAGACCCAGTCATCTTAGCATGAGGCATTTTGGTTAGATGAATACATCCCACCATTTCAGTTATAGATTCATGACTGTCAGACACAGTCAACTCAGCTCAGTAGTACAGATTCAGTACTGTTAGATACATTCAATACTTATCATTGTAAATAGTCTTCAAGATCACCCATTAGACAGGACTGATCTCAACTATGGTTAATCAGTATCAGAATCATCAGATTTAAAGATCACCCGCTAAATAGGACTGATCTCAGACTAAGTCAAATCATCTTTATTATCAGTATACTCAAAGATCACCCGCTAGATAGGACTGATCTTAGATTTAGTTACTCCATACAAAACGGAACTCAAATAGTTCCATTAGAACTTAGACTGTCAGATACAGTCGCTCAGTATCAGTTACATCAGTTATGCCTATCATCACAGTTATATCAGTTATATCAGTCATCATAGATACATTATCACTATTCAGTTCAGGACTGTTAGACACAATCGATCAAACCATTTCTTCATAATTTAAACTGTCAGAAATAGTCATTTATCTATTCAGTACCTCAGTATCAGTAAAGTCATGTCATCAGTATTCAGACTCAGTAGTCAATATCACCATGAGTTCAGTTATAGTTGCTTATGAATGTATGTATTCCCACGTTCATATTAGTCAGCATTGTTCATGCATATAACCCTTTGCATTTAGCCTACCTCACTCGTATACTCAGTACATTCAGATGACTGACGCATTTGTGCTATGGTGTTTTATTTTATGCCATAGGTTCAGAGGCACGAGCTCCAGATCAGTAGTAGATTCCAGTCACAGCAGTCAGAGTTAGAAGTAAGTCCTCATCTTTCTAGGACATGATGATTTCATTACTATTTCAGTCTTCAGTTTATTTCAGTAGTAGGAGTTAGTTGGGAACATGTCCCATCAACTCCTTATTTAGTCAGTGTAAAGGCTTTCCAGACTATAGCATGTCAGACAGTTATTTCAAATTTGTTTTGGTCTTGTTATACCGTTTTCAGATATTATTCTTATCAGATATAAGAATATAGCATGTTTATTAATATAATTTTTAATTATTATAATTTCTTAATTCTTTTTTAAAAAAAAAAAAGCACCCCACCCCCCTTATGTCATCTTTTTCACAACATCCCACCCCACCCCACCCCCTGCGTCTTCAACCCCAACCCACCCCACCCCCTATGTCATCTTCTTCACAACACCCCCACCCCACCCTCTACGTCTTCAACCCCACCCCACCCCCTATGTCATCTTCTTCACAACACCCCACCCCACCCCACCACCTGCGTCTTCAACCTCACCCCACCCTTAGAAGATCAACAGTAGTTAATGCAAGATCCAGCATAGGAGCAGAACAAAAATTCATATAACATCAAAAATAAATCCCAAGATCCATCCTCATTCTTCATTCAGGAGTATCAGCTCGGAGGGCTGTAAAAAGAATAGCAGAAGTATTTGTTAGAAGACCGAAGATATAACTTTTGCCATGACAATAAGATAAAAATTAGGTAATTATAACATAAACGGACCAGCCAACCCTTCACTCTAATTGTGTGTGTGTGTGTGTGTATTATTGAGGTTCACGGAGAAGTTTAATGGAGAAGAGGAACGTCGAGGGTAGGGGAGTGGGGAAGAAGATGAACGCTAGGGGGGCGGGGGAAGGTGGGGGGGGGTTATTTTCACTTTTTTTTGTGTTTTTTATTTTTAGTTTTTTTAAAATATAATAATCAGTTTTTTTAAATAAGTTTTAAATTATTTTTAATAATTTGATCAATTTTATATTTTTATTTTTTAAATAAGTTTATAATTATTTTTTAATAATTTGGAATTTGGATCCTCAACGCAATTTTTTATTTTTATTTTTTAAAATTTTATAATTTCTTTTAAATAATAAATTTTTTATTTTTATTTTTTAAATAATTTTATAATTATTTTTTAATAATTTAGATATTCAATGCAATTTTTTATTTTAATTTTTCAAAAAATTTATAATTTCATTTTAAAAATATTTTTTAAAATTTCTTTTTAAAAACTAATTATTAAAAACTATAATACAAAAAAATGAAGTTTTTTAAAAACTATAATTTTACAAAAAAAATGATTATTATAGTTTTTAATAATCAAAAATTATAGTTTGTAAAACAAAAAATTTATAGTTTTTAAAAAACTGATTATTATAGTTTTTAAAAAACTGATTACTATAGTTTTTTAAAAAACTGACTTTTAAAATATTTCTTTTTAAAAACTGATTTTTAGAAACTATAATTTGCTTTTTGTATTATAAAGAAATTATAATTTTTTTTAAATAATCAATTTTTTAAAAAATAATTTTAGAATTATTTTTAAATAATTTCCTCAATGCCATTTTATCTAATTTTTTTAAAAAAATATAATTAATTTTTAATAATTATTGGACCCACAATGCCACGTGTCAGCTTCCAATTAGCTCATTTTGCCACGTCATCGCGTGTGTGCAACACACACTTTGAGCTTTTTGTTGATAGGACAAAAAAGGCCCAATTGGAACAAAATGTGGGGGGTATAGGGGTCTGATAGGAACAAGCCTTAGTTTAGGTGTCTAAGTGAATTTTGGCAACAAGTTTGAGTGCCTATCGATGCCTTTGGCCATTTATAAATTATGATGATATTGTTTATTTATTACATGCAGCACCATATACTCAGTACATCCTCTAAGTACTAATCCACATATACGTCTGTGTGCTACATTGTCTCATAATGTAGGTTCAGGTGCTCAGTCTCAGCAGCGACAGTAATTTTCAAGTATCTCATCTACGTCCCTGCAGTTGGTGAGTCCTCATAGTTCGGGGACTTAGTTTTCAGATTTTCAGTTTCATTAGTAGGTTTATTTCAGTATTATTTTAAGACATTATGAGTCAGCTGGGGCCTGTCTGTAACACCCCGTATTTTCGAACTTAAAGTCAAACCGTCGTTCCTACACGTCTAAGCTCTAATACAAATGATTTGAATGTGAATACAAGTTTCATGATCATTATCCTAATCTATGAAGTAGTTTAGAGGTGAAAAATGTTCATAGCAATGACTTAGAACAAAGTTAAGCTAAGATCATTTGATTCGTCCAAAATTCGATATTCGATTCTACAAGGGTATACTTCAAACGTGTATGACTCTTTATATACATGGAAATTTTCATCCCAAGACCCACCAAATTGTAGATAATGGAATTAGCTTTCCAACGATACGAATTTTGAAAAATCCGATACCGGAGCAAAAAGTTACAGCCATTTTTGTGACCAGTAGAAAGAGGCTATAAGCAGGGCGCCGCCTGGGCTAGAGCGGTGCTCTAAGAGGGGCGACACCCAGGATAGAGCGGTGGACTAAGCAGGGCTCCGCCCTGGGTATAACCTGGGGTCAATTTTCAGCTTCCTTCCGACTCATTAAGGGTAAATGTGATAGTTTTCAACCCCATATCATATCTAACATGGGATTAAACTCCCATAACACCAAAATAAGTTTATTTCTCTCAATTTTCCTCAAGAAATCTCTCAAGGGTTTCAAAATAAAAACCCAAATAACTCAAGATTCAACCGTGGGTTTTCAAAAGCGATTGAAGATTTGGAATCCCCAATCCGTAATCTTTAAGAATTACCTATTATCTTCTGGTATTAAGGTACGCGGGGTTTTTCTAAAAATCTCATGGGCATAGAAATCATGTTTTAAGAAAAGGGGTTTTGGATTTACGAATATAAATATGTTTTAGAAGTCTTGATGACATTGTTTTGGTCTTTAGGCCTTCCCCCAAATGGATTTGAATTACATATATATACGTATGCATATGTTTTATGATTTATGAATGAATTGAGAGAATGACTCACATGAATCCCTCTCTTGATATTATTTTCCCAATTTTCATATGATATGGATTGTTTTGAATGTATCTTGAAAAACATGATATGAAATATCTTGAGTAATTCTACAATTTGATTTATGGTTTTGAATTCGAAATAGAGGGTTGTGCATATTGATAAAGGTTGAATATTCATTTAATGAAAGAGTTGCATGCTTGCCAAAATACATGACCACCAAATGCTTGATGACAGTTTTTGCATAGTTTTGACTTGAGTTTCAAAACATAATATCTCTTATACTAATTGCATATTTGGGTGGTCTGAACTGTGTTTTAATGAAAGAATTATGCATGATACATTATGGCTCAGAAATAGGACTTGCAAGTCTTGGTGTGACGACACCAATTCAGATTATGTCATGGTAATTCAGAATAGAATAGAATGCACGTTTGAAATCAGACTTTTCAGATGTTGAAACTAGAAAAAAAATGCATGATTTAGAACAGGATAAAATTGGGCATAAAAAGAGCTTAGGTGGTTCCCCGAAGAAGTCACGAGTTCAGGAAACTCATTGCCCGAAACCATGATTTGTCGATCCGGGTATATTATATTATGTTGGCCAAGTGTTGTGTGGCGTATCAGAATAGAAACTCCAACCCTTGCGGCACCCTTGGGTTGGGGGCCTCCCCGCCGAGTCAATGGTGGATTTCATACAACCCGTGGGATTTTAGAATTGTAGGGGTGTACCACCTAGCTTAGAATTAATACGAAGAACAGGAACTTCATTGTCAAGAATGATTTATGATTTTCAAAAAGGTGCCCATATGTTTCGAAAACTATTTTATGTATGATGTTTTGTCAAATTATTCTTGATTATTTTATTTATATAAAAGCTTTATTTTAGAATGCTTTGCGTACCAGAACATCTGTATTGACACCCCCCCCCCTCTCTCTAGGTTTTGAGGTTTGGTCTAGGGGTCCAGATAAGTAGTAGATAATTCAGACAGCTGATCAGATTGTACAGTGGTGAGCCTTCTCTATTCCAGAAGGCCTGTCTTTTTAGATTATGTCACTCATCATCATTTTGGTCTACTGGGGGCCTTGTCCCAGTTTTAGACAGTTGTTAGATTTCCATCTAGTAGAGATTTCGTAGACTGAGTCAGATGTTATTCATATGTAGTTGATTTACAGTTTTCCTACTTATGTTGAATTCAGAATTGACCATGTTTTCGTAGAAGATTATGTTTTTGTGTCTTCTTTTATTATATGAATGTTGTGCGTGATTACCAGATAGAGAGGGGCGTTTCGGTCCTTCATGGTTCAGGATGTCCATCACAACCAGCCCTAGTTTGAGTCATGACAAACTTGGTATCAGAGCATGGTTCATGGTCCCAGGGTGTCTGCGAAATTGCGTCGGGTAGAGTCTTGTTTATGGGTGTGTAGCGCGCCACACTTATAAGAAGGAGACTATAAGGAGTTTAGGAATGTCTCTTTCTTCATGTTCTAGTTCGTGCAATAGAGTCAGAATGTTCCCCTTTCATACTCTAATTCATGCTATGGTGTCGCCAATATGAAAGTAACAGTCATCCCAATCCTTTCCTTGCTCTGATGTTCTCATACATGTCTCATTATTGGGCTGATTCAAGTACAGAAGTTTAGAGTCTAAATGGTATTGTTCTTTCTAATTGAATCATATAAGAGTTTTGCAAGGACTTGGAAAGAGTCCTTTAGTTCTTCAGAGTGTACTGGTTCTGGTGTGAACCTTGATCTTAATAAAATCATGTTTTTCAGCCTGTAGTATTAAGAGTATTCGGTCCTTTTCAAAATTTATGTTACAGATATCATATTTCAGAGGAAATAATGTGTAGAAGAATGTTGGAACTGCATTTCCACCTGAATAGTAATATAAGTTAAAGTGTCAGTGTCATGACCAATTAGGAGTGAGATTAGACCAAGAAGCTAGTGATATAAAGTCACAGAGTTAGAAGTCAGAGTGAGGGAGACTTTTGTGTATATAAATATTTTAATTGAATAACCGATGTTTGAGGATGATTTACCTCTCTATAGTGGTAGACTAATGTGGTAGCTAGTAGCATGTGTGGATTGTATGGTAGTTTGTGGGGGATGTGTTTAACTCAGATTTCTATTTATACAGAGTAAGATGTGTATTCTTAGATTATTGAACATCGTGTGTCAATTTTCTATCTCTTATAATATGCAATCTTGTTATCATGGTGTTTTTGAAAAAAAAATCAAAGTCTAGTGAAGCCGTGTGGGGCTCTTTCGATTCACTAGAATAGTTTCCTTGTCATTCATCTTTTTTTTCTTGTTGAAAACAAAAAAATCAAAGTCTAGTGAAGCCGTGTGAGGCCTATTTCGAATCACTAGCAGTTGGTTGTTCATCTTGTTGTTCTGGTGTTGGTTGAATATATGTATAGTCGAATCTTTTCGCATGAGAGTGAGTTAGTAATGAAGTAATACATCCTTGTGTGTTAGTTTAGTAGAAGGTAGAGAAGGAGTTATTAGTTAAGGTGAATTGTTGATTTCTTGAAGTATGAAAAGAGTTGTTGACGGTGTTTGTTGTGAGCAAGGAAGGTGTAGTTTATTGATGAAGGTACTTAGTGGAAGAGTGTCATTGAATTAGATGCCCCTAAGATTAAAAAAGGGAGTTTAATTGAAACTTATAAAGCTTTGCCCTAATTTTAGCTGTATAAGGATAGATAGTAATATTGTGTAGAAGGAGGACGTATTAATGGGTTTTAAATAAGATAGATCATACAATTGTGATTGATCCTTATTGTTATGAAGTTTTGGTGGGTTAATGTTTTCAGATGTTTGGCATGTAAGAATATTGTGTGAAGTTATGGTTCTTCGTAGCTAGAACTAGACACTAAGTTGGAATAGTAGATGGTGATCAAGGTGGGTATAATGAATAATGTGGTAGATGTTAGTTGAGTGAAAATGACCTAGTAGGTTTGAACAGTGTATACAAGAGCTTAAGTTTATTTGATTCAAAATCAAGTCTGGTGTTGTAAGTATGATGTAGAAGTACGCCCAAGGTGCTATGGGGCTGTGTTATTTTTGAGGATCATTGCATGTTGTGTGGATTAGTAGTACCGTTGAGTTGCTAGGTGAAGAAAGACTAGTTAAATAATATGTGATGTTCGTGATAGCTAAGTTATGGAGTTATGATTAAGGATGTTGAGCCTTTTTAAGTATGATTTTGATTCTCATGGATTAGAGGAGAGATATAAGTTTTGAGATGCGATACTGGTAGACTTTGATGGAAGAAGTATGATGTGTTGGAGGTTGATGATATCCATATTTAGTGTTAGAATCTAAGTTGGTGAATTTTTAAGTTGTTATATGATGACTTTCGGGGCTATAGAAGCCTAAGGGTTGAATCTTGCAAGGAGATATTAGTATTGGGTGTTATACATGAAGATACCGTCTTTCAGATTAAGTTTAGTTTTATGTGTATTGTATATCCCAGACTCTAGAGTAGAGTGATTTCAGTTATACCAGCATGTATACAGTGGTTCACCGACTCAGAGTGATGGCTTGAATCTAAGGGGAAGATGATAGAACGAGTAATCAAGTTAAGCGTTCAAATTCTAATTGTTTTGCCAGTAAGTGGTGGAATAGCCGTGAGAAGAGTAATGCTCAATCTATTCTTATTTCAGTAGTTTGCTTCAGTTATTCCGATACATACTCATACTTTATGTTTCAGCTCCACGATCATAGTTCGCATTCATGGATATGATAGGGAATCATGTACTCTTCTATCTCCTAGTATGATGAGTTCCCAGTTGGGTACTTCCTCATATTAGACCTCTTTAATGAGTCCATGCCGTGAGTGCTCTATTCCTTATGCCTCAGAAGGGTATCAAGTTATGCTTAGTACTCTCTTCATGTTCCGGATCCCGATATTCCAACTTTTCAATGACCTTTCCCTTAGGTCGAGATAGTGTTGATGAACAATTGTCTAGATGGAAGAGAGTAAACATTTCTTGTTGAGGAAAGATGGTTGTGTGCTTAGTTGAGCTAAGGTAGTAATTGTGGAGTAAGATTGAGTCCAAGTCTATAAGTTTGAAAGAATTTTGTGGTGAAGTTTCATGTATGGCTCGGTTAGTTGAGAATATTTTGTGTGTATCATCTGAATAGTGCAGGGAAGTTGTTATGGATAGAAGTATTAGGGAATATGAGGAAGGTACTTGACAAGTTTTTGTTTAGAAGTGCATATGTGGGTAACAATATACGCTTGAATGTCATGTTTGTTTACATACGGATAGATGCTTTGAGTGTTTGTGAATGTCTAATCAGAAGTTGAAGGTGATTGTGGGAGTGGCAATAAGAATTATGCATGAGATGAGGAATTGTGAAATGCAGGGTATACTGAACTTATGATTCAGACTAGTACTACGGTATTATGTGGTGCGTCTTGTGGTTTGAGTTATGCTTGAAGAAAGTGAGAGGATTTAGTTCAGTTTAGACATTAGTAGATGGAGATATCAGCGTCCATGTGAGAAAAATAAGTGGAATCAATGAGCATGATATTTAAGGGTAAAATTATAGTTGAGAGAGTATTTTAGAAGTGTGGCTAACCTGAAAGTAAGAAGTTTCTTTGCTTAAGGTGTGGTAATTCTATCCTAGTTTATGAGTTATATGTCTATATTCCGTGTTAAAGAGTAATGTCATTGTTGTGATTCCCTAGTTGGATGTCTTGTGTAACTCATTCCCAAGATCCCTTGTTTTTAAAGGCTAATAGGACTTCTTTAGAAAGGGTGTTGAAGGAATACTCCAGTTAAGTATAAGTGTCCAGTGTAATTCAGTCTGTATAGCCAGCAATTCATTTTGACAGTCAGGCTAATTAGTTACTGTGGTTTTCCACCTTTTCACGCAGTCTTACTATCCGAAGTCTCATACGTATGACCACTCCAGGATATAACCTATTCCATCCATGTAAATTGTGAATTCAGTTCATTCCAAGCATCATGTTTCAGATTCATCTATTTGGTCATGGCTCGGTGCATAAAAGTTCAGCGCATAATCTCAAAATTTCTAAGTATTTTAGCTCATACAGTGTAATACCCTTGTGCGACCTAAGTCTGGTTGTCTCATGATTCGTACTTTCATAAGTTATCACTTCTCAATTCAATATGTATAATTGGATCATGAATACTTTAAGGGAATCCTAAACTCTCAGCATGAATTAGCTTCTTGAAGCAGGTAAAGTCAAGTCATCTCAGAATTCAGTTTCATGATAGAAGTTTAAATATTTCAGATCGGATATATATTTCTTAGAGGACACATTATGACCTCGTTATTCCATACCTTTAAGCTTCAACAAGTTCCAACCCATTATTCGGGGACGAATGATCCCAAGGGGGAGATAATGTAACACCCCGCATTTTCGAACTAGAAATTGAACTGTCGTTCCTACACGTCTAAGCTCTAATCCAAATTATTTGAATGTGAATACAAGTTTCATGATCATTATCCTAATCTATGAAGTAGTTTAGAGGTGAAAAGTGTTCATAGCAATGACTTAGAACAAAGTTAAGCTAAGATCATTTGATTTGTCCAAAATTAGATATTCGATTCTACAAGGGTCTACTTCAAATGCGTATGACTCTTTATATACATGGAAATTTTCATCCCATGACCCACCAAATTGTAGATAATTAAATTATATTTCCAACGATACCAATTTTGCAAAAATCCGATACCAGAGCAAAAAGTTGCAGCCATTTTCGTGACCAGTAGAAAAAGGCTATAAGCAGGGCGCCGCCCGGGCTAGAGCGGTGCTCTAAGGGGGGCGACGCCCGGGCTAGAGCGGTGGACTAAGCAGGGCTCCACCCTGGGTATAACCTGGGGTCAATTTCCAGCTTCCTTCCGACTCATTAAAGGTAAATGTGATAGTTTTCAACCCCATATTATATCTAACACGGGATTAAACTCCCATAACACCAAAATAAGTTTATTTCTCTCAATTTTCCTCAAGAAATCTCACAAGGGTTTCAAAATAAAAACCCAAATAACTCAAAATTCAACCGTGGGTTTTCAAAAGCGATTGAAGTTTTAGAATCCCCAATCCATAAGCTTCAAGAATTACCTATTATCTTCTGGTATTAAGGTACGCGGGTTTTCCTAAAAATATCATGGGCATAGAAATCATGTTTTAAGAAAAGGGGTTTTGGATTTACGAATATAAATATGTTTTAGAAGTCTTGATGACATTGTTTTGGTCTTTAGGCCTTCCCCCAAATGGATTTGAATTACATATATATACGTATGCATATGTTTTATGATTTATGAATGAATTGAGAGCATGACTCACATGAATCCCTCTCTTGATATGATTTTCCCAATTTTCATATGATATGGATTGTTTTGAATGTATCTTGAAAAACATGATATGAAATATCTTGAGGGATTGTTCATATTGATAAAGGTTGAATATTCATTTAATGAAAGAGTTTCATGCCTACCAAAATACATGACCACTATATGCTTGATGACAGTTTTTGCATAGTTTTGACTTGAGTTTCGAAACATGATATCTCTTATACTAATTGCATATTTGGGTGGTCTGAACTGTGTTTTAATGAAAGAATTATGCATGATGCATTATGGCTCAGAAATAGGACTTGCAAGTCTTGGTGTGACGACACCAATTTAGATTATGCCATGGTAATTCAGAATAGAATAGAATGCACATTTAAAATCAGACTTTTTAGATGTTGAAACTAGAAAAAAAATGCATGATTTAGAACAGAATAAAATTAGGCATAAAGAGAGTTTAGGTGATTCCCCGAAGAAGGCACGATTTCAAACAACTCGTTGCCCGAAACCGTGATTTGCCAATTCGG
Organism: Capsicum pubescens; assembly: GCA_030864215.1. Classification (NCBI taxonomy): domain Eukaryota; kingdom Viridiplantae; phylum Streptophyta; class Magnoliopsida; order Solanales; family Solanaceae; genus Capsicum; species Capsicum pubescens. Next base: position 300,126,432 of record CM061542.1, on the reverse strand, counting down.
GTATATTATATTGCGTTGTCCTAGTGTTGTGTGGCGTAGCAGAATAGAAACTTCAACCCTTGCGGCACACTTGGGTTGGGGGCTTCCCCTCCGAGTCAATGGCGGATTCCATACAGCCCGTGGGATTTTAGAATTGAAGGGGTGTACCACCCAGCTCAGAATTAATACGAAGAACAGGAACTGCATTGTCAAGAATGATTTATGATTTTCAAAAAGGTGCCCATGTGTTTCAAAAACTATTTTATGTATAATGTTCTGACAAATTGATCTTCATTATTTTATTTATATAAAAGCTTTATTTTGGAATGCTTTGCGTACCAGTACATCTGTATTGACCCCTCCCCCCTCCTCCCTCCAGGTTCTGAGGTTCGGTCTAGGGGTCCAGATAAGCAGTAGATAATTCAGACAGCTGATCAGATTGTGCAGTGGTAAGCTTTCTCTATTTCAGAAGGCCTATCTTTTTAAATTATGTCATCATTATCGTTTTGGTCTATTGGGGGCTTTGTCCCAGTTTCAGACAGTTGTTAGATTTCCATCTAGTAGAGATTTCATAGACTGAGTCGTATGTTATTCATATGTAGTTGATTTACAATTTCCATACTTATGTTGAATTCAGAATTGACCATGTTTCCGTAGTAGATTATGTTTCCGTATCTTCTTTTATTATATGAATGTTGTGCATGATTACCAGATAGAGAGGGACGCTGCGGGCCTTCATGGTTCGGGATGTCCGTCACGTCCAGGCCCTAGTTCGGGTCGTGACCTTGTCCCAGTGACTCTCTAGTTTTAGTATTTAGAGGCTTGTCGAACTACTAGATTCAGACTTAGACTTTAGATGTCATATTCAGATTCTATTCAGTATTTTTTTTATTAGACTATTGAGATTTGCATTTTGTGATATGTTCAGATAATTCAGATAGATTTCCGCACTTATTATGGTTTCATGCTTATATTTATCCTTTTTGAGACTCAGATTAGTAGAAAGCAGTCAGGGTTAGCTCAGGACTACTTGTAGTTCGGAGCACCGTGTGGCGTCTCAGGGATTAGATTTTGGGGTGTTACATATTATTTCTCATTCAGTACTTCAGAATGTCATTATGTTCAGTCAATCAGAGTTAGTTGGGGGATTGTCCCACAACTCCTCAGTCATTCAGTTAAAGGTTTTTCAGACTATCAGACAGTCAGTTAGACGGTTATTCAGTTAACTAGACCTTTCAGTATTATCCGTTGTTTTAAATTGATAGTTAGCTTCCAGTATTTCATCAGATGTTTTAGACTTGTGGTTGAACCACATTTTCAGTATTCAGATTGGTATTATTTTCCCAGTGTATCTTTCGCATATGTGTTATATTATTATTAGACTCAGTGCTCACAGCAGATACCAATGAATTAGCCTGTGGTCACTTGTGACCGTAAGCACCGTTGTTGCGACTAAGGGGTATCCTCGGGTCGTGACATATTCCTGGTAAGCCTCGCACTTGTTCAAGTTGAAAGCTCTTAGAGTCGCTCCATAGTCATGACTTTAGAGTTTGAGTATTCTTTTGTTATTATGGACTTTTGAAGTTATTGACTTCTTCTCATAGTTTGGAGATGAATAGCGAATGTTATTTGTGGTGAATGGGTTGTTGATGATTTTGGTAAATTGTATTGGTAATATTGGTGTGTTGGTTGTGCTGTTGCTTTGAGACAGAATTTTGTTGATAGACCAAAAAACAGTGGGAAAAAACACTTTTAGCTTTTAGTTTTTTCATAAGCTTTTAGCTTTTTCATACATTTTATGAATTGAATAACTTAATATTTGCCATACTTTCTTTATTTTTAGTATTAAGTAAATCACGGTTAAAATATATATATATATAATTCTTCAAATAGTAATAGCATTGTTTAGTTTTAGTAGAATGTTGCACACTAAATTATCAAACAAAAAGGATAAAAGATAGAATATAATTAAAACTTGATCGTGGAAAATTAAGTAGGCAACAATCTTTTTTATTTTTTATTTGTAATAACAACATACTACATGACAACATAATTAGATTAGTTTGTGAAAATTAAATACAGAATTTAGAAACAATATCTTAATATTAATTCTTCAAATGTTGGAGTAGCTACAAAATCTTCCTTTTGGGGTCCGAAAAACTTAAGATTGGTACTTGCAAGTACCATAACCTACAAAAAAAGAAAAAAAAAACAATTATTAGGACAACTATCATTAGATTTTCAATAAAATAATTCAAGAATGTTTTATGATAAAAATATTTGTTGGGTTCGAAATCGAGAGGGCGTCATGCGGAAGCTATTAGTTGCAAACTATTGAGACGATAAATCAAACGAAAAGAAAAACATACTAAAAAAATGATGATTATACAGTTTGACCAATTGGCCTACATATAAAAACCTAATATAAAAGAAAACATAAAACTATTAGAGGGAAAACCTCCCCTAAACGAGAGACTCTTTGAAGAATACATTGTGGATGCTATTGTGTTATGATATGAGAAGGGGTCTTCTATTTATAGATGTCCAAAACCTTTCCTCCAAGAAAGAGGTTTGCCAAATATGGAAAAGAAGTATATTTTTTCTATCAGGAAAAGTAAAAGTAATTATGGTAACTTTTATTTTCCTTCTAAAAAAAAGTAAAACTTAAATATAGTAAGAAAATTAGGGCAAAAACCCTAACAATATTGGATGTGAAGTAATATGTTGTAACAAGTTACTTATCTTATTTGTAAGATTAGTTACTAATTTACTTATATGAACAATATCAATAATTATCGTCAGAGTTTTAACTTTTATAAACTAAAAATACAAGATCTTTTTACACTATTTAAATAGCCTAAACAATAAGAAGATGTAATTTATATCTATCTGTCTATATTACTATAGAATCAAGAATAATAATGTTGTCTTACCAAAATATCCACTAAAAAATGATTGACTTATTTGCCTTTTTAAGTTATAATTTTCTCCATCTAAAAACTTACTAATGGATATAATTGTAATTTTGTCATGGGACTAATTAAAAAAAATTGTGTTAGGATAGAACTGAATTGCTCCATTTTTAGTTTTCTTATTGAATTCACGGTCTATTAATTATAAATTTGATTTCAATCCAAATTCAATATTTTATTATTTTATAATAAGTGATTAAACACTTAATGTTGTGAAAACTTACATACGCTTACAATTTCAAAAACTTTTACACTATCGATATAATTTAAACTGTTATTTCAGTTGTTTGCCTAATATTTTAGGTTACTAATCTTGATTACTATGCTGAGTTATACGTGGTTATCTTAGTGGTGATCTGACAAAACGTTGTCAATATGTATCGCAAAAACTCTTCGTCTTCAAAGTGATTTAATAATATACAAAATTCTTTACACTGATCAAAATATGTTGAATACTTACTTGGATCAGTGGAGGAGACGACACCAGTGCCCGAAAAACCACACATAGCGTCTGTTTTACCCTTCATTTGAAAGTAAGCATTCATGATTCAGAACAGGACAAATTGGGCATAAAGAGATGTTAGGTGGTTCCCCGAAGAAGGCACGAGTTCAAACAACTCGTTGCCTAAAACCGTGATTTGCTGATCCGGGTATATTATACTACGCTGGCCTAGTGTCATGTGGCGTATCAGAATCAGAAACTCCAACCCTTGCGGCACACTCGGGTTGGGGGCTTCCTCCCCCCCCCTCCCCCCGAGTCAATGGCGGATTTCATACCGCCCGTGGAATATCAAAATTGTAGGAGAGTGCCACCTAAATCAAAAGTAATACAAAGATCAGACATTGCATTGGCAAGAATGATTTATGATTTTCAAAAAGTGCCCATGTGTTCTAGAACTACTTCATGTATGGTATTTTGACAAATTTCTCTCCAACTATTTTATTTATATAAAAACTTTATTTTGGATTGCTCTGCGTACTAGTACATCTATATTGACCCTTCCCCCTCCAGGTTCTGAGGCACAGTCTAGGGGTCCTGATAAGCAGTAGATTTCATCAGATAGGAGTGAAGAGGACCAGTTGGTGAGCCTTCTATATTTCAGAAGGCCTAGTTTCTTTCAGACAGTTATTATTTATTATGATTTTGGTCTACTGGGGACCTTGTCCCAGTTTTCATACAGTTGTTATTTGATCATGTAGTAGAGATTTCGCAGACGGTTTTCAGACGGTGTTTAGTTGATATTGGATTTTATTCCTCATTGTTAACTAAATTTAGATTATGACCATGTTTCCGTAGCAGATTTTATTTCTGCATTTCCTATTTATATATGAATGGTGTATATGATTACAAGTTAGAAGGTTTCTCGGGCCTTCATGGTTCGGGATGTCTATCACGGCCAGGACCCTGGTTCGATTCGTGACAAACTTGGCATCAGAGCACGATTCATGGTCCCAAGGTGTTTGCGAAATCGCATCGGGTAGAGTCTTGTTTATGGGTGTGTAGCGCCATACTTATAAGCAGGAGGCTACTAGGAGTTTAGGAATGTTTCCCTTTTTTCATGTTCTAGTTCGTGCTATTGAGCCAGAATGTTCCTCTTACATACTCTAATCTGTGCTATGGTGTCGCCCATACAAAAGTAAAGTTATCCCAATTCTTTCCTTACTTTGATATGCCCAGATATGTCTCGCTATTGGGGTGATTCAAGTGCAGAAGTTTAGAGTCTAAATGGTATGGTCCTTTCTGATTGAGCCATATAAGAGTTTAAAATTTGTGCAAGGATTTGAGAAGAGTCGGTTAGTGCCTCAGAGTGTATTGATTTTTTGTGAACTTTGATTCTGATGAAATCGTGCTTTTCGGCATACGATATTAAGAGTATTCCATCTTTTTTCAAAAATTTATGTTGCAGATGTCATGCTTCAGGGGGAATGATGTGTAGCAAAATGTTGGAACTGTATTTCCACCCAATTAGTAGTATAAGTTAAAGTGTCGGTGTCATGACCTATTGGTAGTGAGATTAGACCAAGAACTTGGTGATATGAAATCACAAAATTAGAAGTCAGAGTGAGGGTGACTTTTGTGTAAATAAATATTTTAGTTGAATAATCGATGTTTAAGGATGATTTACCACTTTATAGTGATAGACTAATGTGGTAGCTAGTATCATGTGTGGATTGTATGGTAGTCTGTGGGGCTCTTACGATTCACTAGCATAGTTTCTTTGTTATTCATTTCATTTCTCGTTCAAAACACAAAAATCAAAGTTTAGTGAAGCCATGTGAGGCGTATTTTGATTCACTAGCAACTTGTTGTTCTTGTGTTGGTTGAATATATGTATAGTCGAATCTTTTCGCATGAGATTGAGTTGGTAATGAAGTGATACGTCCTTTTGTGTTAGTGTAGTAGAAGGTAGAGAAGGAGTTATTAGTTAAGGTGAATTGTTGTCTGCTTGAAGTATAAAAATGGCTAGATGAGCCAGTAAGTTATAATTATAGACTCATGGTTGTTTGTGGAATTTGAAGGTAGTCTAAATATACGCTTGGGTAAGTAAGTGTGATGTGAGAAAGACGTATCAATAGATAAGATTGTATGGGGTTATAATATAAGATTAAGGTTGACCATGTCTATTATGTGACTTTACCCCCTTGACCTTCTTTTTGTTGGTAGTTATAAACTAGTACTACTTGTAAGAAGGTACGTACTAGATTTTTGAGGTATTTGGATAGAATGTCCCAATTTGATGGACTAGTATATTATGTTACCTTCTTCATTAGTGGTAGATGATTGATGCTAGACTATTGGCTTGAATTTAATGTAGGATGTGGATGTAAGAATAGTGGCTTAAAATTAATAATGAATATTTTGTGAGAATTGTGTGTCAGGTTGGGTTGTAAATCATGCTTAGCACTAGACATTAAGTTTGAACAGTTGATGTCCATAAAGGTAGATGTGATGATTTCTTGGTTAATGATACTGGTTATATGGAAGTGATCTAATAGGCTTGAACGGTATATGGTATTCTAAATAGCCAAGTTAAGGAGTTTTGATTGATAGTGTTGAGTTTTTTTTATATGATCTTGATTCTCATGGCAGAGAGATATAAGTTTTGAGTCGCAATATTGGTAGGCTATGACGGAAGTAGTATGGTTCATCAAAGGCCTGGTGATATCCATGTTAAGTGTTAGAAGCTAGGATTGAGTTCTTGAAGGTTGAGCTCATAGAAATAAAAGTTGAAGTGCTATAGAGTGTGCACTCCGACTATGGGGGTACTCACGAGGATTCAGAGTTAGTAAGTGTTCAAGTATTATGTGATTGACTATTGGGGATATAGAAAGATAGAGTGTGTCTCAGAAGGTAGGATTAGCAGTGGGTTTTCCTCTTCCAGGTGTAGCCATTCGGGTTAAGTCCTATTAATTATGTGTATTGTCGCATTCTAGACCCCAGAGTGTAGTGAGTGTAGTTCAGTTTAGAGTCTAACTAGGGATCTCTCAAACTTAAGATGATGGCTTAAATCTAAGGGGGAGATCATAAAACAAGTGACATGACAGGCTCTCAGATTCTAGTAGTGATGTCAGTATGATATAGAACATCAGGAAGTGAGGGTGAGGCTCAACCCATTCTTATCTCGGTATTTTTCAGTTATCCCAATACTTACTCATGCTTTACGTTTCAATTCCATGATCATAGTTCATGTTCATGTATATGATAGAGAATCACGTGCTCTTCCAGTTCTAAAATGAGGAGTTCCAGTTCATTCAGTAGTCGGAATCACATTTCATATGTTATGAACTTCAAATTGAGGTCATGCAGCTCATGACTCATGTATTCATGTTGTATAGTGTGCTCAGTTCCCAAAATTCATGCTATACTCTTTATGATTAACGAGATTCATCTTATAGTCATGTATGACCCAATTCAGATCACTTTGATGAATCCTTGATGTTGATTTGTTATTCCTTCGGCCTCAGTTAAGTGTCAAGTCTCGTATAATATTCTCCCATTCTTCAAGGTCTTATGTTCTAACCTTTTAGTGAATCCTCCTTATGTGATGATAGTGCTGATGAGTAAATACTTCTTGTTAATTGAAGATCATAGTATTCTTGTTTTAGATAAGGCCATAAGTGTGAAGTATGATCTGGGGCCAAGTCTTTGATATATGTGATGGTTAGTGGAAATTTGTGTGTGTATGTTCTTGGGGTAGCGCGTAGGAGTTATATTGATAGTGGATTAGACAATATGTGAAGTATGTCCTTATGGGTGTTTGCCTTGGAGTTCATATGTGGTTATAAAGATAGGCTTGAATGACATGTTGAGATTTAAGTGGAGGAACGCAATATGCGCTAGTGCATCCATAGCAAGAGATCAGAGTTAGTGTAATGCCCCGATTATCTAAATCGGAACGTTACACGGTGCTCATGACCCCGAAGGACCATAAGTTAACCCATAACTGATATCTGTACCTGTACACTGCATAATATACATGTAATATGCGGAAAACATGAACAATAGGCCATAAGGTTCAACTGAATAAAGAATCTAATAAAAATATGACATCCATTTAGGGTAACAAATACCCAAAACAACTGAAATCTGAATCTAAAATCTGAACATAACTATGAACTGAATCTGAAAGCCTCTAAGTACTATCTGAATAAGTAGTTGAAGGAATATGTCTCCAACTAACTCCTTCTAGAAAAACTGAAATAAAATAATGAATAAAATAATATCGTCCTCCAATGAATGAGGACTCACTACAACTCTGCGACTGGAATGCTACTACTGATCTGGATCTCGTGTCTGTGAACCTATGGTGTAATATAAATGAAAGCACCATAGAGAAAATGCTTCAGTACGTGGGAATGTACTGAGTATATGAGTGAGGTAGGCTTAATGCAAAAGGGTTTACATGCATGAACAATGCTAACTGACTGACTGATATGAACGTGAAAGTGCAAACATGCATACATAGTAACTAGAATCATGAATGCATGATAGTCAAATTTGTATGCTAATACATGATTTACTGATAACTAACATGACTGATACTGTAGTTCTGATAACATGGGCAATTGTGTTTGACAGTCCTGAATCTGATGGAACTATCTGAGTTCTGTACTATAACTGAATTGATTGTATCGGACAGTCCTGATATACTGATATCTGAAGAACTATCTGATTTCTTTTACTGAGACTGAATACTAAAACTGTGGGAGGTAGTTGTTTATCCGACATGCCCCATATGTGCCATTATAGCTAAGCTGGGGTCCAATCTCTGCCCTACTGCGCCACTGGTAAAGACAACGTGTAAGCAACCCTCATATAACAGGTAACTCTAGTGAGAACGGTGGGAACCATCATATAACAGGTTAATCCACCTCATCTACCCTCATATAGAAGGCTACGATGTCTTAACCTATGTTGGTTACATAGTTCTGGAACTCAAGGATGACTGCTAAGAATCACACCCTCATATACCAGGTGAGTTCCCATCCTTGGGTTCACTCGGTGCTAACTCCTACTCCCATCTGAAGAGACTGGACATGATTTAACAGACTGTACGTGGACTGATCTTACTGAATTCCATTGACTGACAGAATACTACTGATATCTGATAACTGATTGAGATCATGAGGTTTCCTGGGTCACATGACTGACTGATTTCTACTGAATCATGGCTTGATTTTGGGTTTTGTGAAACATGACATGGCTCTAGGCACACAGCTATATTTTTCGGGTACAAGTACCCCCAGGACTTGATGGAAGGAAACTGACACACATGACTGACTTGATTATAAGAGTAGAGTCCACAATTCACAATATCATAAGTAGGGGATAGTATACCACATGTAGTTTTTCAACATCTTGTGCATGGTAGGGAGTGCATGGAATATATATATATCATGTACATATTGTATAACTCCATTATCATGAAGGCTACATACGACAACACAAGCAACACAACAATAGGATGGAATTCTTAACAAATCATAATGACTAACATTGGCTTGCCATTTAAATACTATTGAGCCATGGGAACATGATTTCTAGCATCCTAAGCATTTTATCAAACACCTTGCATGCACTCTTTAAGACATAGGTATACTCATAAGTTTTACCATATTAAACCACTCAAATTCATGGGTTCCAACTAACATGATCTTATCTCCATGAAAATACATCAAGATACTACTTTACAACACAAATAACAACCACCAACATGTATAAAATCATATCACCACAAAACAATCATAATTTAGTATTTAAAGATTGATTCTTGAACTCCACGGATGAAAGGAATCCGTGGATGAACACTATGCATACCTTAGATTAAGAATTCGTGAAGGTTAGCGGTGAATTAAGCTTGGAATTTGAAACCCCCAATTAAACTCTTGACTTGTCCTTGGTTGTTCTTGAGAGAAATTCAGCAAAAGCACTATATTTTGGTGTTTTAAAGGCTAAATCCCGTGTTAAGAAGCTTATAAATGGGTGGAAAAGGACCAAAATGCCCTTAAAAACACGGAGATGGAATGCTGAAAAACTTGGGCACCACCGGAGTCGCCAGGCGACGCCCGCCAAGTCCGCTGGGCTAGACCAGGCGGCACCTGCCTTAGAGCAGTGCTCTAACTCGGGTGGCGCGGTCTAATCGCCCTGAGCTACTGTTTTAGGAACCCAAACACGCCCTTACGCTATCCGAAAAAATCTGAAAAACTTACCCGGGATGTACTACGACCTTACCCCATCACAACGCAACTTGAAAATCCAAAAACGAAGGTCGGGAAGGTCGTCAAATAAATCCCCGAAGTTTGGAGGTCTAAAATGAGACTAAGTATTGAACACTTGTAAAGATTTTCTAAGTCTTGAGGCTTGTAAAGCCAAATGAGCTGAATTTCATACTTAGGATTTTACGGGGTCTTACAATATCTCCCCCTTGGGAACATTCGTCCTCGAATGAGAATCAACTGAGAGGGGATAAAAGACAAGATGAACATGAACTGAACATGAATGACTGAGACATGACTTCATGACTGACATGCTAAATATACTTCATGCATATATAATGCATGGATAACTGATACATGTATGAGTGACTGTGTGTTCTGATAAACTGAGTTTCTCAAGATGAGAATGCATAGTTGATGCATAATTTTATAACTGAACTGATACATGAATGCATGACTGAGTATGAAATGGTAATAGATACCAAGTTTATAATGGGATCATGAACATGAAACTGAATGAGCTTAAGGAGAACTATTACCTTGAGCTTGGTCTAAATTGGCATAGAAGAGGTGAGGATACTTGGTACGCATATCTGCTTCTGCTTCCCAAGTAGCTCCCTCAACGGACTGATTTCGCCAAAGAACTTTAACTAAAGGGACCTCTTTGTTCCTCAATCTATGAGTCTAATAGTCTAAGATTTTGACTGGAATCTCTTCATAAGAGAGGCTGTTCTGAACGTCAATGCTCTGAATAGGGACTACAATTGTTGGGTCACCTATGCACTTCTTGAGCAATGAGACATCGAAGACTGGATGAACTGAGGCTAGATTTGAAGGAAATTTGAGCTCATAAGCTACCTTGCTGAAGCGACTGAGAATCCTGAAGGGAACAATATATCGGGGACTGAGTTTTCCTTTCTTGCCGAACCTCTTCACTCCCTTTATGGGAGAGATATTGAGATAGACATAGTCATTGACCTCAAACTCGAGATCCTTTCTACGAACATCTACATAAGACTTCTGTCGGCTCTGAGCAGCCCGGAGTCTCTCTCTGATCAACTGAACTTTCTTTAAGGTGTCGAATACTAAGTCAGGATCTATAACTGAGGCGTCACTAACTTCAAACCAACCGATTGGAGATCTACACCTCCTACCATAGAGAGCTTTGAATGGAGCCATCTGAATACTGGAATGATAGCTATTATTGTATGCAAACTCAATCAAAGGCAAGTGTTCATCCCAACTTCCCTTGAAATCAACAGCACACGCCCTTAGCATATCTTCGAGAGTCTGAATGGCCCTCTCTTCTTGACCATCTGTCTGAGGATGAAATGTTGTACTGAGATGGACTTGGGTACCAAGACTCTTTTGGAATGCTTTTTAGAAGTGAGAGGTGAACTAGGTACCTCTGTCTGGGATGGTAAATAAGGTAACACCGTGTAATCTGACCAACTCCCTAATATAGAGTATGGCGTAATCCTCGGCGGAATAAGAAATACGAACTGGAAGGAAATGAGCTGACTTAGTCATTATGTCTAAAATAACCCAAACTGAATCATGCTGATGACGAGTGAAAGGCAAACCCATCATGAAATCCATGTTCACTTCTTCCCACTTCCAAGTAAGAATGGTGAACTCCTGCATGGAACCACTAGGTTTCTGATGCTCTATCTTAACCTGCTGACATATAGAGCACTTAGCCACAAACTCTGCAACATCTCTTTTTATCCCACTCCACCAATAGATCTCCCGCAGGTTGCGGTACATCTTAGTGTCCCCTGGATGAATAGAGTATCGCGCACCATGCGCTTTTACAAGAATTCACTGCCTCAAGTCATCTACACCTGGAACACACAGAAGACCCTGACAACGAAGAACATCATCTCCCTCTTGGGAGAAAATCTCTACTTTCTGATTCTGAACTGATTCTTTTAGCTTGACAAGGCTAGGATCCCTGTCTTGCTTTTCTTTCAGCTCGAAAACTAGAGATGAATCTGAACTACTCTGAACACATACACCACCCTCTGAAGAGTCGACTAAGAGAACGCCTAGTCTGGCAAGCTGATGAATTTTCTGAGCTATCTTCTTCTTGCTATCCTCAACATGAGAAACACTACCCATGAAGAGTCTACTGAGAGCGTCAGCCACAACATTGGCCTTTCCCGAATGGTGATACAAATCAGTCAACCAAGATGCCAAAACAGTCCATAAAACATGAGAAGAACAAGCAACACAATGGGATACAAGATGACAAACACAAAAACACACGGCTTTGCAAAATAATGAAAGGACAGATAGTGAGACCAAGATTATTACAAGATTAAGAACCAAGTATATTTTAACATTAAACCCTAATGAATGTAATAATCAAAACCACACTCTTACGGTGACTGCCAAGATAATCGACTCACCTAAAGATCTACCATTTCCAAGCAAAGAACAATATTGGTTTTCCAAGCCCTATACTAAGGATGACTTTTCCAAGTCCTAAATAAGACTATACTAAGGTGGTCTACTCTCAAGAGAGAGTATTTCAAGTGTTTCAATCTTTCATCTTTCATAAACTAACTAGAAAATGAACTAATAGAACCTATTTACAGTCTAACTTATTACATAACAAAATGACCACAATACCCTTAATGAAAGGGGTGACCATGAAGTGTCTTTCTAACAAAGTGTGATCCCCAAAACACCCTTAATGAAGGTTTCTTATTCAATGCTTCACAACCGTGGGTCATTCTTCAACACTTGTAGTCTCGAGTTAGCATCAAAGGTAAGCCCCCACGCAATCTTCCACACACGGGTTTGCCTTATGTCATGCTCAAAATGGATCCTCCATGCATGTTCTTGTGTCCTCAAGGTGACCAAGTCTTGAGTCTTTATACGTTGGCATCTAATGACGTCTTCAAAAGCATAGATGGCCATTTGGATAGTATCATCCTCCCTTTCTTGAAAAGGATTTGACCTCGAATCCATACTTTGCAAAACTAAAGAAAGGACAAACAAGCACAACTTCCTCATGGCATAAGGGTTAGGGTTAGTACAACAAATAACATCATCATTCCAAGGTGGTACATACTTGAGATATAACCATGAATCTTTTGTATTAGTGATGAAAAGTTTAGTAAGAATGTTACAAAGGAAATGGCTATGACAAGTATCAAGAGATAAAGAAACTACAAATGTCGTAATGGTATCACTAAGTCCAAAAAGTAAGGCTACCCTTGTCTTAGGAACCATAAAGCACAATTGTTTCATTACCTCTTCAAGTGGCCTCATCAAACGTGGTGCCACTATTGGTATCAAACTCCACCAATCCCACATAGCTTTGTCATTCAAACAAGTGAACCAAACAACAAGACCTATACCTCTACTTAATGCAAACCCAAAACTAGCATGGATGTCATCATAGGCAAAGAGGTAGTATAGGAAATAATCAAGTGTAAAGACATGCACAGGTGAAGACAAAGCATTTAAGAACATGCACTCTCTTTTCTTCAAGAAAATAGATAACTTGGCATCCACAAGTTGGGATTCATGCAATTTAAGCAAAAGTGTGTCAAGCAAGGATGCACATTTAGAAACATTACCCCAAGGAATCAATGACACCTTTTCCCTCAGGTTGTCAAGAAGGACTATACATTCCTTACCCTTAAGAGTACTCTCATCTTTCAAAAAGAGATTTCCATATTTAGGAGAAATGTTGTCACACCATAGTGGGTTAGCATATAGGCTATAGCCTTCAAGACAAGCTATACCATCATTCTCACCACTAGGTTCATTGCGAGTGATTATACCATCTTCAAACAAGACATTATACCTAAAGAGAGCATGATCTATCCCACGGACAGATTTGGAGCAAGTAAGTTCACTCTCTAAAAGTTCATTATCAAGTTTTAAAGATGTTTCAAGCATATTATTATACCTATGAGCCAAGCAAATATTAGAATCAAAGGGCAACCTCACGGGTTCACTCCTATTCCTTTGATCAATATTTTAAACATCATCACACACTTGAGATTCATTAATCACATCACACACATCCTTGAGTGGTGGGCAATTTTTACACAAAAGTTGATCAACATAAATTTCACAAGATGATGTACTTTCATTCAACTCAATGGTTTCAACACTAGGTGGACATAAATCGATCTTACAAGAAGGGTCGATTCGGTCATCAATAGTATCAACTAGTGTATCCACACTCACAACAAGTACACCATCATCAAGTGGTAAACAAACAATAGACTCACATATAGGCAAGCTACAACTCACACTCAACGGGCTACTAGCCACACAATTATCATTCGCATGTACAAAAGTGTAAGATTTAGCTATGTTACCTTGACGTTCATGAGTATGTTCGTCCTTACCTTGGTGTGAAAGTCCATCACAATCTTGGGAAGCAACTTCCTTCGGGAATCTCTCATCGCAAGTTGTTTGGACGATTGGATTTTGAGGGAAGAGTTTGGGTAACAATTGGCGTATAATTTCAATGTGTCGTTGCATATCTTCAAGATCGTCATGGATGTGATTACACGTGGACTTAAAATTATGGGGATCCATGGTACCTAAACAAAAAAAAAGACAACAACAAACAAAAGAAAACAAACAAGATTAGTAGTAAAATCTCCTTACCAACACTTGATACACTCACCTTTGTGATTCTCACAATTGGAGCGGCGAATATTGAAAGTTACTTATACTCCGGTTGTCAATAAGATGTCAATCCTACTTGGTGGCCGAAATGGATTCTTATTTTGATTGACTCAAGACACAAAACAAAATTCACTTACGAACTTGAAACAAAGAATTTACTACGAGTTACAAACGAGAAAAGCACACAAATAACGAAGACACGAAAGAAACGTATTCAAAAACTAATTAACAACCTAGTAGGTGATTACTAGTTTGTTTATTAGTACTAGGATCAAGAAAATTGAAACTAAAGAAACAAGAAATGAAACATAGAAATCTGAAATTTTGAGCCTAAGGGTCCTTTTTTTAGGGTGATAACGTGGCAACCTCGTATTGGACGTTAAAATTGTTGAAAGTTTGAGAAATTTTCTTGTCTTCAAATTGTATTGATCAAATTCCAAGTGGGGAATCGTGGAATTTTGGCTATGGGAGGGTAACAACAAGACTTTTGAGCCCTTTTTTCAAGTTCAAAAAGTGTTTGACTTTTTTGCCTCTTTTTGGCTAAACACCTTTTTGAAAGACTTTTGGCTCTATCCCTTTTTGTAAGTCTTGGTAGGTGAACTTTCTCACTTTTGGCAAGACAACTTTTGAAACCCTTTTGTCCTGTTTCCCCTTTGGATGTCTTAGATTTGTGTCTTTCAAGACTAAAAACAAGACACACTCTCTTTCTTCAATTTCTAAGATCAAACAACCATTTTCTCTTCAACAAAATATGAAGATGGTGAAGAACACCAAGAACACAACTTTTGAATCTTGGAATTCTATGGTTCAAGTCGGATCCCTATATCAACAACACATTTTTCAAGCTCCAACCCTCAACAACAACATCAACAAAACGTTTTTAAGCCACAATCTCAACAACAAACTTCAACAACACTATTTCAAGCCACCAATCCTCAAAAAACAGCAACCTTCAAAGTTCAAATACAACTCAGAAATGACTCAAAATTTAGATCTACACTCTATAAGTGTTAGTGAAGAAGGGACTAACACTATAAACAAAAAAAATACAAGAAAACTAAGCCTCAAATCTCGTCCCAAACACAAAAATGGGACAGATTACTCTTTTTTTTATGTTTTTCAGTTTTTCCAACACTATTTTTGTGATTTTTCAAGATAGCAGGCCCAAGATTGATCTCGTGGGAACGAAATCAATGATGAATTTGATACCAAATGACAAAAATCAGTCAACCAAGATTCCAAAACAGTCCACAAAACGTGAGAAGAACAAGCAACACAAGGGGATACAAGATGACAAACACAAAAACACACGGATTTGCAAAATAATGAAAGGATAGATAGTGAGACCAAGATTATTACAAGATTAGGAACCAAGTATATTTCAACATTAACCCCTAATGAATATAATAATCAAAACCACACTCTTACGGTGACCTCCAAGGTAATCGACTCACCTCAAGATCCACCATTTCCAAGCAAAGAACAATATTGGCTTTTCCAAGCCCTATACTAAGGATGACTTTTTCAAGTCCTAACTAAGACTATACTAAGGTGGTATACTCTCAAGAGAGAGTATTTCAAGTGTTTCAATCATTCATCTTTCATAAACTAAAGAGCAAATGACTTAATAGAAGACTATATAGAGGCTAGCTTATTAGATAACAAAAAATGACCAAAATACTCTTAATGAAAGGGTTGGCCATGAAGTATCCTTCTAAGAAAGTGTGATCCCCAAAACACCCTTAATGAAGGGTTCTTATTTAATGCTCCACAACCATGGGGTCATTCTTCAACACTTGTAGTCTCGGCCCACGCAATCTTCTATGCACGGGTTTGCCTTATGTCATGCTCAAAACGGGTCCTCCATGCATGTTCTTGTGTCCTCGAGGTGACCAAGTCTTGAGTCTTTATGCGTTGGCATCCAATGACGTCTTCAAAAGCATAGATGGACATTTGGATTGTATCAAATGGTAAAGGACACTCATGTTATAATCTTTCAAAAGCTCTAACCACCTTCTCTAATGAAGATTGAGATCTTTCTGAGAAAAGACATACTGGAGACTCTTATGATCTGTGAAGACGTCTATATGAACTCTGTATAGATAATGCCTCTAAATCTTTAAGGCAAATACTACGGATGCTAACTCAAGATCATGAGTAGGATAATTCTTCTCATGGGTTTTAATTGTCTGGAGGAGTAGGCTATGACCTTACCATGATGCATGAGGACACAACCTAAACCCACTCTGGATGCATCACAATATACTATGAACCCATCTAAACCATCTGGAAGAGCTAGAATTGGAGCTGAAGTGAGTCGAGTCTTCAACTCTTGAAAACTCTTCTCGCAAGGATCTGACCACTGAAACTTGACCTTCTTCTGAGTCAATCTGGAAATAGGAGATGCAATAGAAAAAAAATCCCTCGACAAACCATCTGTTATAGCCAGCTAAACCCAAGAAACTCTTGATATTTGATGGAGATATAGGGTGAGGCCAGTTTCTTACCGCTTCGGTTTTCTAAGGATCTACTCTAATGCCATCACCGGAAACAATATGTCCAAGGAATGCTACTAATCTTAGCCAAAATTCGCACTTATTAAACTTGGCGAACAACTGATGATCCATGAGAGTCTGAAGAACAATTCTGAGATGGTCTGAATGATCACGCTCAGTGCGGGAATAGACCAGAATATCATCTATGAATACTATGACGAACATGTCCAAGTACTGCTTGAACACCTGGTTCATCAAGTCCATGAAAGCTGCAGGGGCATTGGTAAGACCAAAGGACATGACTAGAAATTTAAAATGACCATACCGAGTATGGAAAGCTGTCTTCGGGATGTCACATTCTCTAACTCTAAGATGATGGTAGCCTGATCTGAGGTCTATCTTGGAGAAATAACTGGCACCCTGAAGTTGGTCAAACAATTCATCTATTCTACGAAGTGGATACCTGTTCTTGACCGTAACTTTGTTGAGTTGACGGTAATTGATACACATCCTGAGAGAACCATCTTTATTGCACACGAATAAGACTGGTGCAGCCCATGGGGATACATTGGTCCTGATGAATCCCTTATCTAAGAGATCCTTCAACTGATCTTTCAGTTCCTTGAGTTCTGTTGGTGCCATTCTATATGGTGAAATAGAGCTAGGTTGAGTGTCTGGAAGCAGATCAATGCCGAAGTCTATTTCCCTTTCGGAAGGAATGCCTGGAAGATCTTCGGGAAAGACATCTGAATATTCATTAACCACTGGGACAGATGCAAAGCTAAGAGATTGGGAACTGGAATCTTTAACATGCACGAGATGATACACACACCCCTTAGAAATCATTTTCCTTGCTCGAAGGTAGGAAACAAGCTGACCCCTGAAAGATGAAGTACTACCCTTCCACTCTAGGATGGGCTCATTCGGGAACTGAAACTGAACTATTCTGTTTCTGCAGTCGACTGTGGCATAGCAAGAATGAAGCCAATCCATCCCGAGAATGACATCAAAATCAGTCATCTCTAACTCAACTAAATCTACTGATGTGGCTTTCTGAAATATCATAACCGGGCAGTTTCTGTATACCCGCCGAGCTATGATGGTTTTACCCACTGGGGTAGAGACTGAAAAGGGCTCTGCTAAAATTTCAGGACTGACTTTGAAGTCACCTGCTATGTAAGGAGTAACAAAAAACAAGGATGCACCTGGATCTAGCAAAGCATAAACATGAACATGGAAAATCTATAACATACTGTTGACACCCAATTTGACTCACCCTTTTTCCTTTAATTACTTTTTCAATGCTTCTTGGCCCTAAATAATTTTCAAAAATTAAATAAAAATAAGATTTGGTATTTTTGTTTCTATTTCTACAAGTTTTAATAAGAAGAGAATTTATTTTTATTCATAAAACTATTTTAATAATTAAATATTTTGACATCAAAATTATAAAATATATATCTTTTGGTGGTCGCATTCGCATTCTTTCTAACTTTATTTTTTGGGGCAGTATTGTGACCTTATAGGTATATTTTATTACACAAAATATATTTTTATAAGATGTACATATATTTTATTATATTCTTATTTTTATGTATTTTATTATATTCTTATTTTCACACACACATATATATACATATACATATACGTATTTTGTTAATAGGAAAGTCGCAAAATATTAAGTCGGATGTCTGTACAAATTATGTCTGCAATTTATATACGTTAAACTAAAAATAGTTTTAAATAATTTTTAGGATATCAGGGAGCATCAATAAATTTAATTTCAATAGAAAAAGAGTATTCGGGCTAACAATAATTCAAATTTTTCTTTTTTTTTATTTTATTTATTTGTTTTATTTTATTTTTCACCCGAACCCAACTCTTATTTTATGAATTTCAGCCAAGAGCCCGAATATCAGTCCAAAATTAGTATAATTACCATGTCCGCTTTGCCATTCCACCTCAACAGATACTATCTAATCAAACCCGATGATTTATTCTAACTTCGAAGCATCCCAAAATTTTCAGTTATTTCTATTTATACAGGCATATATAATTTATCTTTATTTATTCAATTTATTTATATATTTATTTTCTTTTCTTTTTAAATTAAATTCAAACCATCCAATCAGATATCGGACGGGTCAAAAAATAATCACGTCTCAGTTAACTCTTTATATTTATCCATTAAGATTTATAACTTGATTTATTTATTTATTTATTATTATTATTTTATATATATATATTAAAACAGGGACCGTTCGATCAAACGATCAAACGGTCCATATTTCAGTCAACAGACCCGTACAAGCAAACAACTGTCTTCACCTTCCTAGGCAAATACACGCCTCTCTCTTTTCTAAGGAGAAATGTTCCATCAACATCAATTCTTCCAAAAATAGAACAAAATTACATAGCTTTCTCCCTTCTCCCATTCTCACCTTCTCCTTCATCTCCACCAAACGGGAAACCCCTAATCCGCCCTAAAATCTAGCCGCCTGCCACCCCTTTCACCATTTTTATCCCTCTCAACCCATGAATTCGCTAAATCGGAAAGAGACAGACCCGAATTGGTGTCTATCACCTATCTTAATTTCAAATCCGCCATTATGGCTCTGGAAAAAAAATTCAAGAGTTGGAGATTCGGATTTGAAACTCAAATCCTACCTCGTTTCTTGAGTTTTCTCTCATTTTTGGCTTTAAATACGGACTTTCAAGTCTGGATTTGGCCTATAAAAGGGGGGAGAAAATTAGAATTGAAGAAGAGTAAAAACAATTAGGAGAAAGAGCAGTGAGAAACACGTGAAAACACAAAGAAACACAGTGGGAGATAGAGTCTCGATTTGAAGTTTTTTTGAGTTTGGTGGCTGAAATACTCGACGCGAAGCCCCCGTTTGCTGCGCCAACAAAGGTGCGATGCTCCCCCATTATTCTTTTTTTTTACCTCGTTCTTGATCGTCTGTTTTAGTTTTATAAATATGTGAATTATTTTCTGAGTGCAAATATCGTTCTGGCATTTTAAGATTTTGTAGATAAGTATTGTATTTGGATGGTTTCGAGAAACAAATATATTTTCATTTAAGCTTTTGAATCCACGGATGGGAGTTTTGATTATTGGTTGTCGGGCATCGTCTCAAATTGTGGTCATGAATATGGCGTATTTGCATTTGTTCATGTGAAAACATGGATAGGTGGTTTGTTTTTGAAACTCACATTGCTTTTCATGTTTGAAAGACAGATTTGTATGTTAGTGTACTTTTATGTTTTGATTCTAAGTTTAACCGCAATATTGTCATTTGTTCTCAGTTGATTAGAATTCCTAAAAAAAAAACGATCCCGTCTTTGCAGCGTCGGACTCTTTTTGAATCCTAATTGTGACAAGCTCACCTTTGGTTTCATTGCTATCATGACTTTAATCTCGGGCCTAAATAATGAATTTCGTATGGTCATCTCATTTTATCCGTTGGAAATGTGATCAAGCGTTTACATACATTTGCATCCTTTCAAGCCCATGATTACATGCTCTCTACCTTTGTACATACAAACGTTTGTTTACAAAACTCCTTTACTATTCTGTTAAGTTGAATCCCGTGTGAGCAAACTCTCTCCCAAGTTTAAACTAATGGCATGTGGAAGCCTCTTAGAACTATGGCTCGATTTATTCTTTGCTCTAGAAAAGTACCTCTTTGAAATTTATAGGTGTTTGGATTAATGGGCTATCTTTTGTGCGTAAGAGGCACGTAGTATTATGACTTAACTATCTTGAGTTCGTTCTCTAGATATCTAGTTTGAGGTTGGTTGGTCTCGTCTTTAGATACTATGTTTGTTGTGCGACCTTTCCGGGCTCTATAAGTTGCATCACTTTGTTAAGTCCATTACTTTCTTAATGTGCCTAAGGTCCTCTCCCGGATGAGAAATTCGGAATCACGCCTTTTCCATGTAGCAACATGTTGATACTCCAAAAGCAGGGCGAGTCAAATGTTAGATTTGTCTAGATGTAGAAAAAACTTTGCATGGTCATATTTTGTTGAATTATTTCGTTGAACTAATAACTCTTCATTGTCATATAGACATAAGTAAAACAATGTCTGTTAAAATGAGTAGTGGGTACATATTTGCCGATTCAAGTTTTTTTTTTTCTTTCAAGTAGTCAATACATTCTAAAAACTTCCTCCAGAATGTTGTTTAGTTCCTTTAAACACACCTTTATTTCCATAACTCATAAGCTGCCTAAGTGTGTTTCAATTGAAGCAAAGTCAATTATGAGATGTTATTTTGCTTGCTTACAGATGTTGTGCAAATTATATATCCACCTCTTTTATAGTAAATGAACCAATGTGTATTTTGTTTCACGGTATCGGCATACACGTATTTTTGGTCATTGCATATGTTAGAGTATTTGTATAAATTGTTCTTTTAAAGTGCACAGGTCACATATTCTCTGAAATGCCAAAATATGTTACAAGTAGTTCATTTGGAATGAGCTATGAAAAGAGATTGCTTCCATTAATTAAATTGCTTCATTTTTATTTTTCCTGTAACCATAAACAATAAAATGGTCTTGTTTGCCAACATTAGAAATTTGGATTAAGAACGTCAGGTAACACCTCTAACGTGTTCTTGTGAATAGTTTTTATTTTCATCAATAGGTGTGTTTTTGTGTTTAAACCCATGGCCAGATCAAGTTCTAACGGACCCTTTATGGTTTAAAGGAATTTTATACTTTTGGATATTGTGAAGTCCTTATATTTAATTCAAGCACTGCTAAATGGTAACATGTTATTGTCATACAAACTTATACGCCCCTTTGAAACAATTCTGACTTAATTTATGTCTTATTGTGAATACTTTTTATACCATAGTTTACCTCGTCTCTTTGTTAGTCACTAATTCTTTTCTCTTTTTTCCTTTTTTACATGGAACTCGGGAGTCGGGAGTTCCGCAACAGAACTGGTTTTGACCCAAAATATTGGGTCAATCGCTATTAGGATCACCGGAGCCTCGGAGTCGCAATTAGAAGCCCAAACTCCTAAATGGAGTCTAGTATCTCTTATCTTCTTTGAATTTAATTTGTACTTATCATGTTGAGTTTTAGAATGATACTAACTCTTATTATTGAATCTCTTTTTTTAGATAACTTTACTTAATTATTAAATTTATGCTATCTTATTATTTGTCGATTCTTTAGAAGCAGTTTTAACATTTCGACTTTCGCAAATAACATGCGGCTATCGCTAAGGAAAATATTTTTTTTCATAATCGGCTAATTCTTTTGGAAAACTCCTTACTGATATCTTAAATGAGATTAGCATAGTAATCTTCACATTTTTCTTTAAACTATAACAAAAGACAAATAAATAGATTTTCAGTTTTAACTTAATCAAGAAGGTTATCAAAAATTTCAGATTTTTTCGAAAGAGTTTATTCATCAACTTTAATTTTGTTTTAGTACATAACTCTAACGTTCAAGGTATTTATATTTTTACGTTCATTCGGGGTTTCAGATTCTAAGAGATTAGAAAATACGAGGTATACACGTTCTTTTGCTACCACGTACAAGGTATATCGTATTATTTTGACAACAACTATTTTACATTATATCTATTGTTACCATTATTATTTACATCATAATATTTATTACTGTTTCAATTATTATTATTATTATTATTATTATTATTGTTATTATTATTATTATTATTATTTACATCGTTATTAATACTATTATTATTACCATTATTATTATTGTCTCAATTTTGTTATGCCTATGTATTATGCTATCACATTTTTTCTTTTCGCTTATTTCAAAATCTAAATCTATTTAAATTTCACAAATTAAGTAAAACTTTACATCTTTTCGCACTTTCAAATATATCTATATTTACATTTTGTCTTAAATTATTCCACGCCTTAAAATATTTTTATAAATTTTATTTACCTATTCAATTTTATACATGTAAAGACAGTGAAGTTTTCCCTTTATTTTATCCAAATCATTAAAATATATATATATATAAAAGGCTATTTTCATATTATAAGATATTCATGTAACATACATATATATATGCAATGATTGTATTACTTTCTTGTACATGGTAGCATCACGTTCGTCATACCTTAAGTTTTCTTTCCTTTATATAAAATAACAAGTAGAAAATAACAATGAAGGTTTTCTTTTCACCATTTTCGCAAATAAATAAAAGCAATATTTTTCTAAACTAAGCGTAAGGACTATCTTCGGATAGGCTCTGAGGGATGCCTAACACCTTCACCTCGAGTAACCAAAACCCTTACTCAAAATCTCAAAATATTTTCGATAGACCAAAACAGAGTTTTCTACATAAAAAATGGTTTTTCCTAATTTTCCTAAAAAGTTAGGTGGCGACTCTAAAAGAAAATGAATTTTCAAAATCCAAGAGTCACATTAAACACGACATACCACCATACGTCGTGTGCTATTTCGACCGGTTTGAAATAGGGCATGACACGTACTAGTAACGACATCAGGAGAATTTTCTTGATCCCATCGGGTCTGAAGAGCATAGAGTCTGTATGGGTGTTGCCCATTAGTAGCACTGGAAGTGGCAACCTGCTGGTTCAGGTGATCGGACTGAACTGAGGAGCAGTTCTGCTGACCCTGAGGACCTGGCTGATGACAGTCGCTAACTCTGTGGCCTGGCTTTCCACAACTGAAACTAATGCCACTACCCGCTCTACACACACCCTGATGGTGCTTACCGTAAGTTTGACACTGAGGATAAGTGCGGGCACTGCTAACACTGCCCTGAGATTTATAGCCTGGTGCTCTATCTCTGTTGTCGTCTCTTAATTTTGGCACTGGGGCACTGGCGGAAGAAGGCGCTGGAACTGTTGACTTAGGATGAAAATGTGAACGGTTTCCTCCTTCTGATTTGGGTTGATCAAAACTGAAACTGCCTGATCTTGCTCTCTTATTCTGCCTCTCCCTAGACCTAATCTTCTGCTCCTCTATTTTCTAGGCATAGGTCATGAGCCTAGCTAAAGTCATATCGTTGTTCAGCATCGCAGACCTACACTCATTTACCACGCTATCATTCACCCCTAACACGAACTTGCTCATCTTAGCCCTACTGTCTGCAACCACATGAGGGGCATATCTGGCTAACTACGTAAATTTTAGAGAAAACTCCTTAACCTTCATATTTCCCTGTCTGAGGTTGATGAACTCTAGAACTTTGTCCTCCCTCAGCTCTTAGGGAAAGAATTTGTCTAAGAAAGCCGTGACAAATTTCTCCCACTCTATAGGACCTGCGTCCTCTACCCTCTCAGACTTTCACTGTTTGTACCAAGTATGAGCCACATTTTGTAACTGGTATGCGGTAACTCAACACTCTCAACAGAAGTAAC
Source organism: Capsicum pubescens (assembly GCA_030864215.1). Taxonomy (NCBI): domain Eukaryota; kingdom Viridiplantae; phylum Streptophyta; class Magnoliopsida; order Solanales; family Solanaceae; genus Capsicum; species Capsicum pubescens. The sequence goes on along the minus strand of CM061542.1, from coordinate 300,102,227 downwards.
ACCCATGATGTCAATGATCTTCTGGACTTGGTCAATGAATTCCTGAGGGTCTTCATCAGACTTAGACCCAAAGAAAGACGGAGGGTTCATCCGGGTGAAGTCCCGAATCCTAGCTACGGCTGAGTTGACCACTGGATGGGCCGGAATAACTGGTGGCCATTCATTTTGGGAAGCCACAGACTGAGCAAGTGTGATGAATGCGGCTCTAAACTCTGCATGAGAAATATGTTCGCCCAAAGGATCTTCGGGCTAAGGAGCTAGTTGGTTTCTTCTCTTTGGAGGCATATTCTGAAATAAGAGAAGAATGGATTAGACTGAAAGTTTAACTTGAGATTATGCTCACTAGCACGATATGAATACTGAAAGAAGGAAAACTGTTCCTAAAACATCCTATAGCCTCCTGCACATAAATGTGGCGCGCAACACACCCATGTACAAGACTCTACTAGATGTGGCTTTCAGACTTCCTAGGACTCTATTGAACCTTAGGCTCTGATACAAAGTTTGTAACGCCCCGATTATCTGAATCGGAATGCTAAACGGTGCTCATGACCATGAAGGACCATAAGCTAACCCATGATTGATATATGTACCTATACACTGCATAATATACATGTAATATGTGGAAAACATGAACAATGGGCCATAAGGTTCAACTGAATAAAGAATCTAAAAAAACATGGCATCCATATGGGTAACGAATACCCAAAACAACTAAAATCTGAATCTAAAATCTGGACATAAATCTGAACTGAATCTGAAAGCCTCTAAGTACTGTCTGAATAAGGAGTTGAAGGAACATGTCTCCAACTAACTCCGTATAGCAAAACTGAACTGAAATAATGAATAAAATAATATCATCCTCGAATGAATGAGGACTCACTGTAACTCTGTGAATGGAATGCTACTGCTGATCTGGATCTCGTGTCTATGAACCTATGGTGTAACATAAACGAAAGCACCATAGCACAAATATGTCAGAACGTGGAAATGTACTGAGTATATGAGTGAGGTAGGCTAAATGCAAAAGGGTTTACATGCATAAACAATGATAACTAACTGATTGATATGAACGTGAGAGTGCAAACATGCATATATAGTAAATGGAATCGTGAATGCGTGATAGTCAAATCTATACGCTAATACATGGTTTACTGATAACTAACATGACTGATACTGTAGTTCTGATAACATGGGTGACTGTGTCTGACAGTCCTGAATCTGATGGAACTATCTGAGTTCCGTACTATAACTGAATTGATTGTATCTGACAGTCCTGATATACTGATATCTAAAGAACTATCTGAGTTCTTTTACTGAGACTGAATACTGAAACTGTGGGAGGTAGTTGTTTAACCGACATGCCCCATATGTGCAATTATAGCTAAGATGGGGTCCAATCTCTGCCCTAACTGGAAGGGTATCAATACCGCGCCACTGATAAAGACAACATGTTAGAAACCCTCATATAATAGGTAACTCTAGTGAGAATGGTGGGAACCCTCATTTAAGAGGCTAAACCACCTCATCTACCCTCATATAGCAGGCTACGATGTCTCAACCTATGTTGTATACATAGTTCTAGAACGCAAGGATGACTGCTAAGAATCACACCCTCATATAACAGGTGAGTTCCCATCCTTGGGTTCACTCGGTGCTAACTCCTACTCCCATCTGAAGAGACTGAACATGATTTAACAGACTGTACGTGGACTGATCTTACTGAATTCCGTTGACTGATGGAATACTACTGATATCTGATAACTGACTAAGATTATGAGGTTTCCTGGGTCACATGACTGACTGATTTCTACTGAATCATGGCTTGATTTCAAGTTTCGTGAAACATGACATGGCTCTAGGCACACAGCTATTTTTGGGGTACAAGTACCCCCAGGACTCGATGGAAGGAAACTGACACACATGACTGACTTGATCATAAGAGTAGAGTCCACAATTCACAATATCATAAGTAGGGGATAGTATACCACATATAGTTTTTCAACATCTTGTGCATGATAGGGAGTGCATGGAATATATATATATATATATATATATATCATGTACATATTGTATAACTCCATTATCATGAAGGCTTCATACCACAACACAAGCAACACAACAATAGCATGGAATTCTTAACAAATCATAATGACTAACATTGGCTTGCCATTTAAATACTATTGAGCCATGGGAACGTGATTTCTAGCATCCTACCCATCATTTGGGGATGAATGATCCCAAGGGGAAAATAATGTAACACCCTGCATTTTGGTCTAGAACGAAAATTGTCATTTCTATGCGTAGATGATCCAAAAGCCTTAAATCCTATGAAAATTTGGCATGTTAATCAATTATGGAGTTTAGGAACCTACTTGAGCATAAATTAAGATCATAAAGGTCCCCTAACTCAAGGACGAGTTGAAATCTTTCCTATCATTCGAGTTGAATGAGCATCAAAACTTAGGTCAACTTCAATCGACCATATCTCTTTGTATATAAAGAATTAGAGGGTATACTATATATCAAATAAAATCTCTTTGAATTAGCTTTCCAACGATACTAATTTTTCCAAAATCTGATCCCTGAGAAAAAAGTTACAGCCATTTTCGTGAGAGGCAATAAGCCAGGGCGATAGCGAGGCGGCGCCCTGCCTATTCCTGCCAGTGTAATTTCCTGCAGTCAAGCTCCACGTCCAAGAGGGGTATTTGGGTCATTTTTCACCCTTAAATAGCCCCAATAACACGAGATTCAGCCTCTAACAACCAAATTATACCCTCATTCTGTCAAATTCTCTCAAGAACACTTCTTAGGGTTTCAACCCAAAGATCAAAATATCTTAAGATTTCACCGTGGGTTTTCAATAATTCTTCGAGATTTGGAATCCCCATTGTGAGGGATACAAGAAGCACCCATCAATCGTACATATAACATCCCAAAAGTTAGAGTTCATTTAAAAGCTTTTAATTTAAGGTACGCGGGGTTTTCCTAAAATCTCATGAGTATAGAAATCTTGATTTTAAGAAAGGGATTTTTCAGATTTATGAATATATTCATGTTTTAGAAACTGATGATATTGTTTTGGCCTTTAGGCCTTCCCCCAAATTGATTAAAAAATTGTATATAAATATATATGTATAAATGTGTTTAAGGATGAATATTCAATTGAGAGCATGAATTATAATGAACCCCTCTCTTGTTATGATTTTTCCCATCTTTCATATGATATGAATTGTTCTAAATTATATCTTGAAAGCATGATATGAAATGTCTTGATTTATTCTACGACTTGAATTCGATTTCGAAATAAAAAGAGAGGGTTATGCATGTTGATAAATGTTGAATATGCATATAACTAAGAGTAGAATGGTTTGCCAAAAGAACTCATGACCACCATATGTTTGAATAATCTCAGTATAGTTTTGACTTGTGTTTTCGGAACATGAAATCTTTTATACTGTTTGCATGTTTGGGTGGTTTGAATTGTGTTTTAATGAAATAATTATGCATGATACATTATGGCTCAGAAATAGGACTTGCAAGTCTTGGTGTGATGACACCAATTCAGATTATGCCATGGTAAATTCAGAACAGAATAGAATGCATGTTTGAAGTCAGAATTTTCAGATGTTGAAACTAGAATAATGCATGATTCAGAACAGGATAAAATTGGGCATAAAGAGATGTTGGTGGTTCCCCGAAGAAGGCACGAGTTCAAACAACTCGTTGCCCCAAAGTGTGATCTGTCGATCCGGGTATATTATACTACGCTGGCCTAGTGTCGTGTGGCGTATTAGAATTAGAAAATCCAACCCTTGCAGCACACTCGGGTTAGGGTCTTCCCTGCCGAGTCAATGGTGGATTCCATACTGCCCGTGGAATATCAGAATTGTAAGGGAGTGCCACCTAACTCAAAAGAAATACAAAGATCATACATTGCATTGGCAAGAATGATTTATGATTTTCAGAGAGTTCCCATGTGTTCTAGAACTACTTCATGTAAGGTATTTTGACAAATTGCTCTCCTACTATTTAATTTATATAAAAGTTTTATTTTGGATTGCTCTGCATACTAGTACATCTATATTGACCCCCCCCCCTCTCCAGGTTCTGAGGCACAGTCTAGGAGTCCTGATAAGCAGTAGATTTCATCAAACAGGAGTGAAGATTACCAGTTGGTGAGCCTTCTATATTTCAGAATGCCTAGTTTCTTTCAGACAGTTATTATTTATTATGGTTTTGGTCTACTGGGGGCCTTGTCCCAGTTTTTAGAAAGTTGTTATTTGATCATGTAGACCCAGTATCTTCTGACCTCTAAGTCTGTGTGGCTACTAGCTGTGCAAGCATGTGAATGGACTGCCTGAATTCTGCATTGGATATGTCCCTCTGGGATGATTAGGAGCAATTAAAATTTGTTCCTGGAGCTCGAGGAGGACTGGTCGGGACTGGAGGTACTCCCAGAGTAGGAACAGGTTCTGGAGAGTGCGCTCTATTACGGATCTACATCCCATGGGTGGGCGGACTTCATCATCCTGAGTATCCTGGTTGTTGGAACGATGGGGAGGCATGACTGTTTTCTGAAATACAATAGATCACTGATTAAGGGCAATTCTAACTCAGACTCTAAAGCACGAACTAAACCATAAAGAGGGGAAATATTTTCCTAAACGCCTAGTAGCCTCCTGCTTATAGGTGTGGCGTGCTACACACCCATAAATAAGACTCTACCCGACGTGATTTTGCAGACACCCTGGGACCATGAACCATTCCCTGATACCAAGTTTGTCACGACCCAAACCGAGGCCTTGGCAGTGACGGACATCCCGAACCATGAAGGCCCGGAACTTCCTTCTCTATCTGGTAATCATGCACAACATCCATATAATAAAAGAAAATACAGAATTATAATCGAATATGGAAACATGGTCGTACTCTGTATTTAGTTTAACAATGAAGGAAAAACTTCAACAATATCTAAACAACATCTGATCCAGTTTGCGAAATCTCTACTATATCTAAAAATAACATCTGTCTGAAAACTGGGACAAGGCCCCCAGTAGACCAAAACCATAGTAGTAATATAATCTGAAATAAATGGGCCTTCTAGAATAAAGAAGTCTCACCACCGCATGGATTATTTCTCTCTGAAATACTCTACTGACTAGCTGGACCACTAGACTACGCCTCAGAACCTGGGAGGGAGGGAGGTCAATACAAATGTACTCATATGCAGAGCAATCCAAAATAATGATTTTATATAACTAAAATAGGTGAGAGCTGGTCATAATCATCATGAAAGATATAGTTTCCAAAACACATGGGCATTTCTGAAAACATAAAACCTTTCTGTCAATGCAAATTCTGATCTTTGTATTACATCTGAATTAGGTGGCACTCCCCTACAATTCTCATATTCCACGGGCCATATGGAATCCGCCATTTACTCGGCGGGGAAGCCTCCAACCCAAGTGTGCCGCAAGGGTTGGAGTCTCTAATTTTGATACGCCACACGGTACTAGGCCAGCGTAATATAATATACCCGGATCAGAAAATCATGATTTTGGGAAATGATTTATCTGAACTCGTTCCCTCTTTAGAGAACCACCTAACATCTCTTTATGCCCTATTTTAGCCTTTTTTGAACATGCATCATTCTGAATTCTAAAACATGAAAGCCTGATTTCTGTGTTAGTCTGTGTCTGTTATGGCATTGTCTGAATTGGTATCATCATACCAAGAATTGCAAGTCGTTATTCTGAGCCATATAAGATTATTTCATTCTAAAACAATGTCCAGGCCACTTGATCATGCATATAGTGTAAGAAGAGTCATATCTCAAATCATAAGTCAAAAATCATGCAAAGACTTTCCATTCATTCAACAATTTCAACAAGTAGTGGCCAACTTCTCAAAAACATTCCTGAAGTTTCTTTGTTTATTAGTCTCAACATTTAAAATCATAAAAGCATTCCTCTCTCCCATTCTTAATCATCATGAATTTCACATAGGACAAAAAGTATCTTGAATCATTCTATAAACCATGAAATGTTAAGATTCATAACTTGTAAATCAAATAATAAAGTAATGGGAGAGGGAGATTATATATATTTCATTCTCTCAATTCCCAATTCACGGTTTTCAATGCATACATACATATATATAATTCAAATCAATTTGGTGGAAAGACAAAACGCCAAAACAAAATCAGCAATGCTTCTAAAACATGAATATATTCATAAATTCAAAACCTCTTTCTTAAAATCATGATTTCTATGCCCATGAGATTTTAGGAAAACCCCGCATACCTATATTTAGGAAATTAAAGGATGCTTCTTGATTCCTATGTCTTGGGAATTCCAAATCAATTTGTTTTGAAAATTCACGATTAAATCTTGAGTTATTCGAGATTTTTATTTGAAACCCTAGGGAGAGTTCTTGTGATTTTTTTAGGAAAATATGAGTAATTTGTTCACTTGGTGTAGACACCTAATTTTGTCCCTCCCGAAGTCTAATTTTACTCATTTTTAGTTCACCTTACCATGTGTCCAACCCCATTAATTATATCCCACAAAAATACAAAAATAAACAAAAAAAATACCTCTAACTAATTTATCTTATCCTAACAACCTACCCAATCAAAAGCTTCCACCTACCCTAACTACCCATGTGATTCCCCCACTCCTTTTTCTTGTCCACAAAGAAAGAATATATGGGGGACCCACCAAAATTCCCACAGCATAACAAATCCATGCTCATTATAAAAGAAAAATTCAAAGAAGAAAAATGGGGCTCATTCTTTGATCATCATCTTCTCCACAATAACAAGAATCACCAAATAATCTTCCTCACAAGAACAAGAACAACAACGAAAAAAAAAAAGTAACCAGTGAATAGTAACCGGTGAACAGTATCGGTGAACAGTGACGGCGTGAAAAGTGACGGTGAACGGGTCATTATTTGTCGAGTTGGATTGTTGGTGTTAAGGTTCGGCTCGAGGTTTCCGGGTGCAGACTCTCTTTATTCGAATAACATTGAGTTTGAAAGCTTCAAATTTAAGGTCCAATTCTTTCTTCTCTTTTATTTAATTCTTATGTAATTGTGATTGCGTGTGATTCGATACCGTGGTTTGTTTGTTGATGTGAACTGTTGGTGACATTTGGGTGTGTGATGTGCTAAGCATGATTGGTGAATTTTCGTTATTCTCGATTGGTGAATTGTGTATTGAAATGGGTTAATCACGTGGTTAAAAATGAATTAAGGTGGGGATTAAAAATGGAGGAAAATGAATATTGATTAATTTTGATGTATTGATAATGTTAAACATGATAGAATTGTGATATGTTGAACTTGGTAGGCAAACGTAGGTCGGTTAGGCAAATTTAGGAATAACGATTTATTGGAGTGTTTGAATATGTGCGTGAATGGTACTTTCTACTTTATTGCACGAAAAGTTTAAATTGTACTCATTTGGCCGGGGAATGCCCCGAAGGATTTGTATTGATTTATCCGGGGAATGCCCTGAAGTAGCATGTACGCAAAGGAGGCTCGTGATCAAGGCCCGAAACGTCGGGTGGAGTTTAGTTTAGGATTAGTTTAGAATAAAATAGGTTTTATATTTCAGTACCTCTTTTATTTTGGATTGTATAATTTGGACTGAACATTATTTTTGTTTGTTTTGAATTTTGTGTGATTTATTTGTTTGCTTGTTTTGTGTGTTTATGTGGTTTGTACTTTTGTAATGTCAAATTAGCCGATACGCTCCACCAAGCGACCGTGGTTGAACCACGGGATCGAGGGGTGCCTAACACCTTCCCCTCGGTCAACAGAATTCCTTAGCCGGAATCTCTGTTCGTAAACCGGTTTAAAGAGTCAAATGGTTTCGAAAAGGATTTTCCAATGGTGACTTGGAACACCAGATTATGCCAAGTGGCGACTCTGATTTTGAATGTAAAAACAATCTTTTTTCGGAACCAATCTTCATTTTGTCACTTCAATAAAAAACCCTTTCAAACCTTAAAATACATATCTTTTTTTTGGAGTCGAAAAAGGGGTGTGACAGCTCTAGTGACTCTGCTGGGAATCGAACCCAGAATCTCTAGGGGTTTTTTTTGGAGTCGTATCGGCTTTGTTTGGCATTACGAGTGTATAAGCATTGTTTGTGATTTTGGTTTGTGTTTTCACTTTTGTGCGTTTTCATGCTCTTTGTTTACTGTATTTATTCTATGTGTTACCACTTTATATCTGGCATCATTTGCATAACCCGAGTTAATTCTTTCCGCAACAGAGAATTCGGGGAACTCATGGAAATACCAAGGTTCAAAGGGTTTATTTGAGAAACACGACAAAGAAGAAATACTGTGTTTGTTTCAGAGTCACTCTTGATAAGCTGAGTTTGAGTCAATGATACAGCAATTCAATGACAGATGCTAATGGTTGGAAGCAAAGCTAAATGTGACGGGGGAAGGATCAATTGCCTCAAAAGCCAAAGCCACAAACTAGCCACCATGTTTTTAAACTCACAAGTTTTCTTTGTATGTAATAGGAATACATGTTGCATTCAGATCAAGGATTTCAGAGCCTAAACATCAAAGGACGTAATTTCTCACCTCAACAAATGCAAGAGGCAAGGTTGCTGCATAGGTTTGGTTATCAAAACCATGGTAAAACTCATAATTCAAGATCTCTAGGAGACGCACTTCCTTGTTTTGGTAATTCAAGCAGCTTTGGTAAGGAGACGCACTTCATTGTTTTGATAATTCCAACAAAATTGATAAGGAAACACACTTCCTTGATTGGGTAATTTGAATTTTGCTTCTTAGGTAATGAACTCCCTAACTTAAGTCTTGATTCCTAGAAGACGTACCTTTTAGTCGAGTCATTTCCCTTGATTCCTATAAGACGTACCTTTTAGTCGAGTCATCCCCTTTGATTCCTATAAGACATACCTTTTAGTCGAGTCATCCCCATTGATTCCTATAAGACGTACCTTTTAGTCGAGTCATCCCCTTTGATTACTATAAGACGTACCTTTTAGTCGAGTCATTTCCCTTGATTTCTATAAGACGTACCTTTTAGTCGAGTCATCCCCTTTGATTCCTATAAGACGTACCTTTTAGTCGAGTCATCCCTTGATTCCTATAAGACGTACCTTTTAGTCGAGTCATCCCCTTTGATTCCTATAAGACGTACCTTTTAGTCGAGTCATCCCCTTACCCCTAGAAGACGTACCTTTTAGTCGAGTCATCCCCTTTGACCCCTAGAAGACGTACCTTTTAGTCGAGTCATCCCCTTGGATTCCTATAAGACGTACCTTTTAGTCGAGTCATCCCCTTGGATTCCTATAAGACGTACCTTTTAGTCAAGTCATCCCCTTTGATTCCTATAAGACGTACCTTTTAGTCGAGTCATCCCCTTTGACCCCTAGAAGACGTACCTTTTAGTCGAGTCATTTTCTTTGATTCCTATAAGACGTACCTTTTAGTCGAGTCATCCCCTTTGATTCCTATAAGACGTACCTTTTAGTCGAGTCATCCCCTTTGATTCCTATAAGACGTACCTTTTAGTCGAGTCATTTCCTTTGACCCCTAGAAGACGTACCTTTTAGTCGAGTCACTTCCCTTGATTCCTATAAGACGTACCTTTTAGTCGAGTCATCCCCTTTGATTCTTATAAGACGTACCTTTTAGTCGAGTCATCCCCTTTGATTCCTATAAGACGTACCTTTTAGTCGAGTCATCCCCTTTGATTCCTAAGAGATGTACCTTTTAGTCGAGTCATCCCCTTTGACTCCTAGAAAAAGTACCTTTTAGTCGAGTCATTTCCCTTGATTCCTATAAGACGTACCTTTTAGTCGAGTCATCCCCTTTGATTCCTATAAGACGTACCTTTTAGTCGAGTCATCCCCTTTGATTCCTATAAGACGTACCTTTTAGTTGAGTCATTTCCTTTGATTCCTAGAAGACGTACCTTTTAGTCGAGTTATTTCCCTTGATTCCTATAAGACATACCTTTTAGTCGAGTCATCCCCTTTGATTCCTATAAGACGTACCTTTTAGTCGAGTCATCCCCTTTGATTCCTAGAAGACGTACCTTTTAGTCGAGTTATTTCCCTTGATTCCTATAAGATGTACCTTTTAGTCGAGTCATCCCCTTTGATTCCTATAAGACGTACCTTTTAGTCGAGTCATCCCCTTTGATTCCTATAAGACGTACCTTTTAGTTGAGTCATCCCCTTTGACCCCTAGAAGACGTACCTTTTAGTCGAGTCATTTCCTTTGATTCCTATAAGACGTACCTTTTAGTCGAGTCATCCCCTTTGATTTCTATAAGACGTACCTTTTAGTCGAGTCATCCCCTTTGATTCCTATAAGACGTACCTTTTAGTCAAGTCATTTCTCTTGATTCCTATAAGACGTACCTTTTAGTCGAGTCATTCCCTTTGATTCCTATAAGACGTACCTTTTAGTCGAGTCATCCCCTTTGATTCCTATAAGACATACCTTTTAGTCGAGTCATCCCCTTTGATTCCTAGAAGACGTACCTTTTAGTCGAGTCATTTCCCTTGATTCCTATAAGACGTACCTTTTAGTCGAGTCATCCCCTTTAATTCCTATAAGACGTACCTTTTAGTCGAGTCATCCCCTTTGATTCCTATATGATGTACCTTTTAGTCGAGTCATCCCCTTTGATTCCTATAAGACGTACCTTTTAGTCGAGTCATCCCCGTAGATTCCTATAAGACGTACCTTTTAGTCGAGTCATTCCAATTAACTCATAGAAATTGCATTTCTTTATTTGGGATAATTTTCTTTTCAGTTTTGATGTGATTTCAGGAGCATGCCCGAAGCACAGGGCGAATAAATGGAAAACCAAACAACAAGGTGAAGAAATTAAAAGTTAAACAGATTGAAAAATAGCAAGTCAGGAGCCCGCCTGCAGAACAGGGTGCAGAAGTTGAAAGCATGGCAACAAGTTGATGAAATAGCAAGTCAGGAACCCGCCTGGAGAACAGGGTGAGGAAATTGAAAGGCAAGCAACAGGTTGAAAGAAATTGCAAATCAGAAGCCCGCCTGAAGAATAGGGTGATAAAAGTCGGGTCAAGAGCCAACAGAAGTTGTATAGATAGGATTTTTGTAATTTCATTTATGTTTTAACTTGTAATTTTCATTTTTTTGATGTAATGACAGAGCCGCGGACCGAAACCTCGATGGAACCTCACTCGACTCTCCAACTCGGTATAGTCCACTTCTCTTCCAATCCTTTGAAATACTCGTGACTTAATTCTCTCATAATTTGGGTAGGAAGGATGTCTTAAGTCAAGACCCGGTTGTCCTTCTTTCTTCTGTTTCTTTCTTTGAATAATGGTCGGCTCAAAATTGGTCTCGTTGTCTACTTCTTTGTCTGAAAATACTTCATGTTTACATTCAAAGGGGGCATGATGTAGACACCTAATTTTGTCCCTCCCGAAGTCTAATTTTATTCATTTTTAGTTCACCTTACCATGTGTCCAACCCCATTAATTATATCCCACAAAAATACAAAAATAAACAAAAAAATACCTCTAACTAATTTATCTTATCCTAACAACCTACCCAATCAAAAGCTTCCACCTACCCTAACTACCCATGTGATTCCCCCCCCCCTCCTTTTTCTTGTCCACAAAGAAAGAATATATGGGGGACCCACCAAAATTCCCACATCATAAAAAATCCATGCTCATTATAAAAGAAAAATTCTAAGAAGAAAAAGGGGGCTCATTCTTTGATCATCATCTTCTCCACAATAACAAGAATCACCAAATAATCTTCCTCACAAGAACAAGAACAACAACGGAAAAAAAAAAGTAACCAGTGAACAGTAACCGGTGAACAGTACCGGTGAACAGTGACCGGTGAACAGTGACGGCGTGAAAAGTGACAGTGAACGGGTCATTATTTGTCGAGTTGGATTGTTGGTGTTAAGGTTCGTCTCGAGGTTTCCGGGTGCAGACTCTCTTTATTCGAATAACATTGAGTTTGAAAGCTTCAAATTTAAGGTCCAATTCTTTCTTCTCTTTTATTTAATTCTTATGTAATTGTGATTGCGTGTGATTCGATACCGTGGTTTGTTTGTTGATGTGAACTGTTGGTGACATTTGGGTGTGTGATGTGCTAAGCATGATTGGTGAATTTTCGTTATTCTCGATTGGTGAATTGTGTATTGAAATGGGTTAATCACGTGGTTAAAAATAAATTAAGGTGGGGATTAAAAATGGAGGAAAATGAATATTGATTAATTTTGATGTATTGATAATGTTAAACATGATAGAATTGTGATATGTTGAACTTGGTAGGCAAACGTAGGCCGGTTAGGCAAATTTAGGAATAACGATTTATTGGAGTGTTTGAATATGTGCGTGAATGGTACTTTCTACTTTATTGCACGAAAAGTTTAAATTGTACTCATTTGGCCGGGGAATGCCCCGAAGGATTTGTATTGATTTATCCGGGGAATGCCCTGAAGTAGCATGTACGCAAAGGAGGCTCGTGATCAAGGCCCGAAACGTCGGGTGGAGTTTAGTTTAGGATTAGTTTAGAATAAAATAGGTTTTATATTTCAGCACCTCTTTTATTTTGGATTGTATAATTTGGACTGAACATTATTTTTGTTTGTTTTGAATTTTGTGTGATTTATTTGTTTGCTTGTTTTGTGTGTTTATGTGGTTTGTACATTTGTAATGTCAAATTAGCTGATACGCTCCACCAAGAGACCGTGGTCGAACCACGGGATCGAGGGGTGCCTAACACCTTCCCCTCGGTCAACAGAATTCCTTAGCCGGAATCTCTGTTCGTAAACCGGTTTAAAGAGTCAAATGGTTTCGAAAAGGATTTTCCAATGGTGACTTGGCACACCAGATTATGCCAAGTGGCGACTCTGATTTTGAATGTAAAAACAATCTTTTTTCGGAACCAATCTTCATTTTGTCACTTCAATAAAAAACCCTTTCAAACCTTAAAATACATATCTTTTTTTTGGAGTCGAAAACGGGGTGTGACGCTTGGGAATATAATCCCGTGTTTAAACTGATAAGGGGGTGGAAATACCCAATATACCCTTAATGAGATGAAGTAAAAATATAACTGGGTGCCCGATTTTATGGGCCATCGCGACACGCCACAATCACGGTGGCTCTCTAGAAATTGACGAATAGGAATTTGGCCCACTCCGCGATGTGCCACCATCGCGGAGTCTCATTGGAAATTGACCATCGTCATTTACACCCTCTCCGCGATGCGCCAAGAATAGGAATGATGGTGTCTTACAATTAGGACTTAAATTAACCATAACTCCTTCACCGAGTGTCCGTTTTTGACGAATCTTATGTCGACGGAAAACTTATTCGATCATCTACGTAATGAAAAGTTAAAATCTAAAGAATTCCATAAGGAATTAAGTATTAATCACTATAGAAGCTCATGCTTGATACTTTAGTGAAAATTTAGCTAGAAAAACTTTGGGGCGTTACAATATCCCTCCCTTGGGAACATTCGTCCCTGAATGTTGACGCTGGACACAGACAAGCACAATTTCAAGCATACTAAGGCATAGAAAGAATAAGGCAAGGATTGTACCTTCCATTTCTTCATCCACTGGGTCAAAAAGGTTTGGGTATCTAGCTCTCATGTCAACTTCTGATTCCCAAGTTGCTTCTTCAATTTTCTGGTTTCTCCACAACAATTTAACTGATGTTATATCTTTGCTCCTCAATCTTCTAACTTGATGATCTAAGATTGTTATAGGCTCTTCTTCATAAGACAAGGAGTCTATTTCCTTGATATCCTCTACAGGCAACACTAAACAATGGTCTCCAATACATTTCTTCAACATGGACACATGAAATACTGGATGAACGGAACCCAAACTAGCAAGCAACTCTAACTCATATGCAACTGCACCTATTTTTCTAAAAATTTAATATGGTCCTATATAATGAGGAATCAAATTACCTTTCTTTCCATACCTCATGACTCCCTTCATAGGAGAAACTTTTAAAAATACCCAATCACCAACCTCGAATACCAACTCCCTTCTTCTAACTTCGGCATAGGATTTTTGTCTACTTTGAGCTATCTTAAGTCGTTCCCTGATAAGTTTCACATCTTCCATCACCTGGTGAACAAGATCAGGCCCAAACATCTGCGTCTCACCCACTTCATACATCCCTATTGGTAACCTACAACTTCTCTTATACAATGCCTCAAATGGTGCCATCTTAATACTGGAATGAAAACTGTTATTATATGCGAACTCTATCAATGGCAAGTGATCCACCCAACTACCTTTACAATCAATTACACAGGCCCTCAATATGTCCTCAAGGGTCTGAATGGTGCGCTCAGCCTTCCCATCAGTCTGAGGGTGAAAACTCGTGCTCAAATTCACTTGGGTACCTAAACCCTTCTGAAATTATTTCCAAAACTATGAAGAAAACTGTGTACCTCGGCCAGATTTGATGGACACAGGTACCCCATGCAAACGAACTATTTCAGCAATGAACAGCTTGGCATAATCCTCTTCCGAATAATTAGTCCTGAAAGGTAAAAGTGAGCTGACTTGGTCAGCCTATCTACAATCACCCAAATGGAATCATACTAATTTTGGGACCTCGGAAGTCCTATAATAAAGTCCATATTAATCATCTCCCACTTCTACAAAGGCAAAGCTATCTCTTGAGAAGAACAACCTGGCCTCATATGTTCTACTTTAACTTGTTGGCAATTCAAACACGTGGCAACATAGTTAGCCACATCACGCTTCATATTATTCCACTAATAAATGGTTTTCAAATCATGATACATCTTAGTAGAGCCAGGGTGAACAACATACCTCGACGTGTGATCTTTGTCAAGGATTCTCTTCCTCAGACCATCTACATCTGGCACACATAACCTACCCTGGTATCTCAAAATACCATCACCACCAATTTCAAATGACAATACCTTTTATTGACCCACATCTTTCTTGATCTGCATCAAGATGGGATCTTTAACCTGCTTCTTTTTAACTTTTGCACAAAGGGAAGATTTAGCTATCTCGTGAACAACCACTTCTCCATCCTTGGAATCCAAAAGTCGCACTCCTAGATTTGCGAGTCAGTGAATATCCTTCACCATCTCCTTCTTTTCTTCCTCAACATGAGAAACACTACCCAAAGATAACCTACTGAGGGCATCGGCTACCACATTCACCTTCCCCGGATTATAGTGCAGGCTCATGTCGTAATCCTTTGGTAATTCCATCCAGCGCCTCTGCCTGAGGTTCAATTCTTTCTATGAGAAAATATACTGTAAACTCTTGTGGTCA